>VZSC01014897.1:23292-53947 GCA_013398225.1 Steatornis caripensis
GCCCGCCGAGGCGAGAGCAGCCGCCCCCGCCGCGGGCCGAGCCTCGCCCAGGCAGGTCGCGGCTCCTCCCCGCCTCTCTGACTCAGCGGCCCGGCCCCCGCTTACACAAACTCAGCGGCCGGTGCCGAGTTAGGGCCGCCCGCCGTGAGGCGGGAGGGGGGTGTGTGTGGGGGGGGGTGAGATGCCCGCCCTGAGGGGACGGAGCCTCCGGGGCGCTCGGTGAGGGCGGGCTTGAGGGGGATCCCTCCTTCCTGAGGGATTAGCGCCGGCCCCGGCTGCCCCTGACGGCGATTTACCTGGGCGGCCCTCTCCCGCCTTCCCTCCCTCCCGCAGTCGGTCGCTTGGGCACAGAGGGAGGGGAGCCCGCCTCGCCCGTCCCTGGGGAAACTTTCCGCCACCGCCCGCGCCAGGTAGGGGCTGGGCCCCCCGGGGCGGGAGCCGTGAGGGGGTGGCGGCGGTTGGGGACGGGCCTCGGACCTGGCGGCGGGGCCTCCGTGCCGGGCGCGGTCACCTCCCGCACGGGTTTGGGCAGCGCCCGGGCGCCGGGTTTAGGAGGCGTCTCGCCGCCGTTTTGCCTCGTCAGCGGTGCGGGGCAGCGGGCTGGTGTGCCCTGCAGCCGGGCGGCTGCTGTTTGCCACAGGGCCGCCGAGGGAAGTATATAGGTCACTGGAAGTAATGCCTGCCTAATCCCCTTTATCTTTTTGGCTCGGCTTTGCCGCTGCTGGTTTGCAGGGCGACCCGGGCAGCGTTGGCCGCAAACTTCTGGGAGAGGACCCAGGCTACACGCAGGGCAGCGGGCGAGCGCCAAGGTGAGAGCGTGGGATGCGCGGTTTTAGTTCAGAGAAGGGTTTTTCCTCGTAAAGTGTGCCACTTCACGTAGTGCCAGGTATCTCTGCCTACGCCTGTTAGCTGCCTGGCCCTGTGTGTGGGTTGTCAGTTTGGGTTCAGGCTTCTGCTTTTGCAAGCTAGGAAGATTGGTTTGTTGTGTGTGTTTGTTTTTTCTTAAGGAAACTCCTTGTGTCACTCACTGAAGGCTATTTCGATATTTTCTTGGACTGCCAAAGGAAAGTAGAGGTCTCGGCAACTTCAGGGCCCTGGTAACTGGAGAAGGCAGTGTGTACTGATAAAGTGATTGCTCTGTCGCTGTGATCTTTGAGGCAATGAGGAACGATTAGCAAGGTCATGTGAACGTGTTCTGTCACCCGGGGTTGGTGGTAGTAACTCGGCATGATTTTGAGTTACTCCATGTGGACAAATCTGTAGGTGCAGGCAGATACACGCTGTTAGGAGGTTATGTGTAGGGCCAGCCTGCCAGTATAGGACATTTTGCCAGCTTAGGGCATATGGTTTCATATAACTGCGAAATGCTAAGGCACACTTGGTAGTATTTGCAGCTTTTTATTGCAGTCTGATTTCCTCCTTCTCTCTAGGGTGTGGGATTGGTTTTCTGATCAGCATTAACACATGTCATATGATGGTAAGAAGAAGAAAAAAGCCTAAAAATGAGTGTGTTATTTTATATGCTGCCATGCTTCTGGTTGAACTGAAACAGACTTCAGAATCTGCCGGTGCCCTCTCTCTCTCTCTGCCTAGATGTTTTCTGTTGATCAGTGTGAAACTCTGATGCTGTGCATGAGTTTATAGTTGCGTTTTTCATCTGTACAATAGTGTTTTTGTTCCTCCTTGTAGCTGTAAGAAGGATTCAGGGCCTCATCTCGTTAGTGGTGAAGCATGATTCTTTTCTCTTGTTTTCATTTTCAGAGGGAAGAGGGAGTGATAATAAACTGTCCATTCAAAGAGATCTCTCTCACACCAATATGGTAATAGTGTTAAGTCATGCAGTACAGCCCTATGTTTCTGGTCTGTGCTGGTTTTGTGGCATAATTTCTATAAGTAAACTTTTTAGGAAAAAATGGTGATTGGAAGGGTTTATAAAACACAAAGGAGTGAAGTCAGATTAGAGTTCTCTCATTATTTGAGTTGCCTTACTTCTGCTGGGCTATGTATGAAGAGTCTAACTGAGCTGATCCTAATCTAAGAATTAGGACTAATGCTATAATTTGTTTCTTCCTCTCTGCTTTAATGAACATAGAAGACCAAAGGAAAAGACAGAAAAACTTACAATCTGCTTCGTAAAGTATAAATAATTGCAAAGGACAAGATTGTACCAGTGAGATATTGGTGTGAGGGTGGCAGTTGTGAAGCTGATGGAACATCCAGATGTCTTTTTCTGTTTTCCTACTCAATCAAGACAAATGTTTTCAACTGAATTCTGCTAACAGCTATTTTAATCTGTTTATAGAGCCATGATGACTGACGATATGCGCTTTGAAAAATAAGTGAACTCTATCGAAAGGATGAAAAATGTGTTGCCAAAGACCACAGAAGAAACATAACTTCATTTACATATTTTTCTTTTTAAAAAAAAAAAACTTTACTGTATCCATGTTGTGCCTAAACTACAGGCTGGTGATGGTAAAAATTGGATTATCCTCTGTGAGGGTTGTTTTGGGTTTGGTTTTTTTTTTCCCCTCCCTAAATGGGATATAAAACTTAATAGAATCTGAAACTAAGAGAACTAAAATTGGAGAAACTGCTGTTGACGTGGTTTTATTTGATCCTGGCTTGAAACAGAGTTTTAGAAATCTATGTGTGTATTTTCTTTTCAAAAGATTATACTAATGCATTGATGCCTCTTAAGCTTAAGTCTTCAGATTTACGGACTCTCAGTACCATCTGAAGCATCATTTTCTCTGTTAAACTGTTCATTGAAGGATTATCAAGGTTACTTTGATGTACATCAAGTTTTAAGGCTTTTTTAAAAAGAACATGTTTACAAATGCTGCTCTTCCACCCTTGCATATCTTTATTTACTACCATACAAACGCTGCTTTTTGATGCTTGCAGAAGGTTTCGTTGCAAGGACTTTTGAAATTTTAATTAGATTTATGGAGATCTTGTTTAGTTCTTTAATGTTTGAGTTGCATAGTTGAGTTTTAAAAAATGCAGGTGTCCACATCCTGGTATAATCATACTGTGACTAGTTTCTCAAACATTTGCAAGAGAGAGATTCCCTCTCTCTCTCTGTGCTCTATGGCTAGTTTAGAGTAGTTGGTATGTTTGTGGTGTTCATTATGTGCTGCTGAGAACAGGGCTTTTGTGACCTCTTGTTCCAGTCATCCTTTTTTGTAATAGTTTTAGAATTATATTTTAGTTTATGCTGACTTGGCATTGTTAGCTTACTTGTATCTTCTCAGCCTAATCAGATAGTTACTTAGTGTAAGACTGACCTACAACCCACGAAAAATTTTATCCTCTGTCTCCATCGACGAAAGCCCCCAGGAAAGACAACAAGGAAGGCTGTTAGCAAAATGATGCTTTTTGTGTCCTGCTTTTGTGTGTGTTTCAGGTAATCTATTGCACAACAGTGGATGCCTGTACTTTAGCTATGTTATGGATGCACTTTTAATGCTCTGATAGTGTTAAGTAACCTTGGGGTTGTAGCCAGAAGAGGCTACGAAGGCCCGCACTGGTCAAAACATGGGGCACTAAGTGATCTGGAAATTTTGAATTTGTTTCAGTCCTTTTTTGCAGTGCAGTGTAGTGGCCAAATAAAGGCTTGTAAGTAGCTGCTGTTATGGCCGTTCTGTAAGAATTGCTGTACCTTTAAAAACTCATGTGAACAGCCTCCAAGAAACAGTGCGTTTTTCTGGTTGAGTTCATCCATTTGGAAAGTAGAGCTAGGACTTCACTGTGTCATGGGGAGCTGGTCGGTTAGACCTGAATCAAGTCTGAAGACTAACTGGGCTGAATTGAAAGAATGCTTTTGAATGCACTTGTGAATGCATACAGCAATAAGTGGTTCTGGAACAATTACTCCTGTGTAATATATATACACATGCCCCAGTGCATTTTGAAGTGTCAACTTAAGTTTGGACGTGCTGCGATGGTACTAAAGCAATCACAGCTAAAGTTAGTGTTACGAAAACTGAGGAGCTTTTGGGAACACATCTTGCCTTACTTTCTGTCTTAGGCATTGATCATAAGACTTCCTATTACTATATGTAGGCATCTTTTAGTAAATGACTCATTGATGGTATGATAAAA
Organism: Steatornis caripensis; assembly: GCA_013398225.1. Classification (NCBI taxonomy): domain Eukaryota; kingdom Metazoa; phylum Chordata; class Aves; order Caprimulgiformes; family Steatornithidae; genus Steatornis; species Steatornis caripensis. The sequence goes on from VZSC01014897.1 coordinate 27,400, forward strand.
TGCTTTCTGTTTTAAACCATGTGGCCAAAAAATTCTTGACAAAGGTGATCCTGAAGGGCGTGTCCAGGTGAAGCGGTTCCATGTGAAATAAAGCAGAGCAAGTTGAGTAAGAGCTGGTGACAACGGTGGTAGAGGCTCAAGGCACGCAAGGACACAATCTAAGAACGTATCGCCACTGATATCTAGTGGGATTACCTGTAATCAACAGAGGAAAGTTTGGAAACATGACGCAAGTATAGCCATCTGAATGCAGGATGCCCAAAACCTTAGTTCCGTATGTACGCCAAACAGTATTTTTCCTCCAAAATCAACTGCCACCTGAAAAGGAGAAATTACATCCAGAGTTAGTTTAAGATGCACTTGGGACTTTGACTCACCTTATCTCTGAACTAAATGCAGCACATTTTCATAGCAGTTGCAGAATTTGTCCTGTAATATATTCTGTTGCAAACTGTGGCGGCTTCTTGTGTGTGGTTAAGTTATTGGGAAATCAATTAGTCTTTTTTTTTTTTTTCTTCCTTAAAAACAATAAAGAAAAAAAGGGTCAAATTGTGAGATAATACTGAATTGCCTACCTGCACAGTGACAATAGACCATGACAGTTAATTCTGGTCTAATCATAATTAGCTTTGTAGAGCATACGTTATCTGCTTCTGTGTGGGGAAATACATGGCTAGATTAGTGCTAAAAGTATTAGGCAAATTCTTACTGTGTAATTTTTGCTGTTTAACTAGAGAAGCATAGTCAAACGTCATCTTCTCACCTTGTACCTCTACTGTAGTCTCCAAGCAGTATGACAGAGTTTTGTTTATTTAAACACTTGCATGCCTTAGAAGACCTTGTTTATTTGTTTTTTAAAAAAAGGCAAAAAAGCTGTTTGACAATAAAAACATGTGCTAGGTCCTTTGCGTAAATAACTGTTGCTGAGAGATACTTGTGCCCTTTATCCTTCTAATTCTAGTTCATTATTTACAAGCTATCTGTGTTGTATATTGGTGGAGGGTAGGATTTATTTCTGTGAAAATTTTTATATAAGCAGATGTAAGGTAGTAACTATTCTAGTAGTAGTTTAGTTTGCCTGGGGAACTGATAAAGTGATGCCAGCGAAATATCTCACAGCTAGAAGGATTTCCTAATGTACATGGAAAAGTAAAGCCTTTAAGCTGTTGACAAGACCTATATGCCAGTAAACTTTTGAATTGTAACTTAAATTTAACTGTCGGTTGTTCTTATTGCACTGTGCTGACGGTTAAAGAGTTGAACTGCTGAAGAATCAGTTCCAATTGTGTTTTGTAAAACCTCAGGTACCCCTGAGCAGGAGAGAAGAGAATTTTCTATTTTGAGTTCACAATTAACAGTTAATATATTTGTAATAACTAAACATTTTTCAGATGCTTCTTGTTCGACACACAGGTCAAACAGCAACAAATAAAAAATTGCTGTTGTGCAGCCAGGTCCAAAAAGCAGTGTGGGTTTTTACTAAATTGTGTTAACTCATTCTGATGTGGCGGGTTCCTGCCCTAATGCGACAAACTTTGGCTTGCTGCTTCACTACTGTACCGGCATGATATTAAGACTAGTGTTTCTGTAAGCACATATATCTTGAACTTATAAGGGAAGAAGGGAGCCCGCGTAGGGAGGTAGTGCTTTTATAACTGCAAGGGGAAGTTGAAACATCCATGGATTGTTACCTTGTTATGATAGACACATGCGCTCTATTAAAAATGTCTGTGCTGTTTCTTCCTTGCACATTTGTGACACTTTTGCACTCGCTGGTGCCATAAATACCTGTTAGTACAGTGTCATAAATTCAGTGTTCCTGTAAGAAAACCTGTGGAGGACAAAAGCTTATCTCCCCTTGTGAGGAACTCCCTTTGTTTTCAAAGCTGGACTTTGCAGGAAGTGCATGTGTCCAACCACAGCAAGATGTGGATTCGTTTTGGAGATGAGGGCTCTGTTCCTCTTTGCATGTAACTTAGAATTATAGTGGATTCTCTCTCCTGTGCGCCTGACCAAGGTATAGCTCTGACAGTGCTAAGCAGCCAGTGATTTTTCTGCAAACCATTAATGCCTTCAAAAAAGGGTGCATTGCTCCTTGTTTTGCTCTGATGTTGTTACTGAACCACCCAAACGTCCTTGCGATGCCTGTGGCATGGATTTGGAATGTTGGTCATATCAGGACTCACGATTCTGAGTTTCAAAGTAGTGGGTTCAGCTAGGCTTTTACTTTGAGGTTGTTTCGACATTTTATTTTGTTTTTTTAATTGGCCATTTTGCCATTCAGTACAGGGAAGCATAGAACACATAGTCAGCAATAGGTGTAACAGGATAATTTCCTTTCTGAATTGCTGACTTGTGTTAAGATTAATTACGCTTGCCTGCTTAGAGTGGTTTCAGGTAAACAATTGGGAAATTCTTTATCAGATCCTTGAAACATTTTCATAGGATAAGGAACATGTGAAGTAGAAGTACGTTTTCTTAAAAGTGAAATAAAAAATAAAATGGAGGAAAATAAACATGGAGGGCAGAAACTGGTTTGCCCTCACAGTGATTTCTATTCTTAATGTTTTGGTCCCAGCAGTGTGAACAACATTGGGAGATGTTAGCATGAGCTGGCTGCCAGATACCACAGAAGTTTTATGGGTGTCAGTGGTTACATCTGCCTTCAGCAGTATTTTGCTGGCATGATTTTTACAGTGGTGATGCTTGCCAACAACAGCCCAGTGCTTAGGGGTTCCTGACTTACTAGTGTTAATACAGTAGAACGCACCGTAGTATTGAGATGGTTTTGCAGAATTTCCTTAGGATAGATGAAGCTAGGTTTGTTTTGCTTGGATGCCAGTGGAGTCCTTGCACTTGCAAAACTTTTTCATTTTCACAAAAACCTTTATTGTTGAATTTTTTTTTTTTTAATTTAAATATTCAGAGAGAAACAAGTAAGGCAGTTTAGCAAACACCACATTTATGATGCATAATATTCACAAGTTATATCTTTTGTTAGTGGTGTTGTTTTTAGCAACTTGTTAGTAAAATGGGTTAATCAGAAATGGTAAATTGAATCCACCACCCTACATTAAGGATGTAGGGACAAAGGTCAAAGGAAGTGACAATGCTCTTTGTTAGTTCGATTTCTGGAGCTGAAGGAGCAGACAAGGTTCTGGGCATACAGACTGTGATTCTGCTGACATTCAAGTCAGCTCAGTTAAAATGACTGAATTATTTGACCTCTGGTGTGTATATAGAAGCTATCTGAACACTTTTTCAGGTATTAATGTTTCTTTTGGTCTTTGCCCGTAAGGAAAAAAATTTTTAGCAGAATTTGTGGCTTGTGTTTACATGAAATTTTTCCATTAGCCTTCACTGAAATTCAACAGCATTTGAATTACTTTGTGTGCAGATACATTTTAAAAAGTTAAATGAATTAAAGATGAATGAAATGTTATCTGATTCTTCCTCTTGACAATTTAAAATTCTAAAGTGATAGTAATGCCTCCCATTTCATGGATGTTGCATTAGTTTAGGAAGTGATAAACTATGCGTAGCTTAAATTCAGTACTTCCTGAGTATGATATCGTTACCAGGGCAGGTACATGTGCAATGATTCAATAGATGGAAAGTTACTGTTTGATTTTCAAGTAGCAGCAAGTGTGAGGGATAAAATTTTGTTGCGTTGACAGCAAGGCGTATTCCATTACTAGTAGTAACATTCATACAGAGTTTTGGCAAACTTTTAAAGTAACAACAGGTTTAAAAGAGGCATCAACTCAACAGCAACATTTCAGGAGCGCTCAGCATTGGGTTCAGTGACAGGAGATAATGTATTCTAAGCTGTTACCACGCCAAAGTACATTCAAATATTCTGAGATAAAAATACTGTTTATTCAAGTGCAGGAATATTGGGGTCTGTGGCATAAGGGAGTTGAAAAAACAGTTGATGGCAGAATAAATAAACTTTTCTGTTCTAAACAATTCTACTAAAAGTCTGCGTGAATAAAAAGAGTATTGGTGCTGTTTTGGTAGAGATGACTGAAGGCTGGCAAATTGAGGACGTTTTCTGGATGAGGGAGTTTGTGGACACCTAGCAGAAATCATCCACATCACAGGGTTTTGATTAGCTACAAATGGTGGTTAGAGAGTATGATGGGATGCAGGTTTCTAGTAAGTTCTTGGAGGACCTTGGTAAAGCTTTCATGGTACTAAATATGAAGAAAGCCACCAGAGGATGGGCTCTTCCAAGCTTTGTTACAACCAGAAGATAAGTAACTTGTGTGAGAGTGAGCAAATGAGAGTCTGGGAAGGAGGACTTGTGCTAAAATAAAACAATGGATTTTTAGAAAGGCAGACTCCAGGTAAGTCTGATTAACATGAATCTTATCCGCTAGTTCTTTGTGTTAAGAGCAAAAAAAATAAATTAGGAGAGATATTGCTCCTTAAGGAAATTATGTTAATAGTAGAAATTGAAACTATTATTCCACAGAGGAAAACCTAAAAAGTAATAAGAGGCTAGCTTGGCTACTAGTGAGCTCTTTAACATCAAACACCACAAAAAGGGAAAGAGAATCCAGGCTGGATTGACAAGGACAAGTGTAAAAGTATAGTACAAGCACATATTATTGAAAAGCAACATTCAGAATGTCCAACTCCAAAAGAGTAACAAGAAGTCATTAAAAAAACATTATGTTAGTGAGAAGAAAGATAGGGAATGTTTGCTACTCTTTGAAGACTGGAGCTGTGGACAGATAATGCAGAGCAGACTAAAGTCTTTTTTTTTCCACCTCGTCTTTAATCAGAGAGTCTGGGCCTAGGAGGCGAATGTTGTGTTCAAGGCAAGTGCTAAAACCCCAAGCTAGTGCGAGGAAGGAAATAGTTATAGAGCATTTAGATATGTTTAAGTTTGAAGTGTTTAAAAAATACTATTGAAAGGGTAAGAGCTGGCTGATGTAATCCCTGAGCTGCTGCAGTTATTTAACTCATGGAGGATGTGTGTAATAGTGTGAGACTGAGAAGAGTGATTCTAGTGTCTGTCTTTACAGGTATTGGGCGGGGGGAAGTGGAAATGAGCAGTTGTAGACTCAGTTGTTTAACTTTGATTATTTGTTCCAGTATTTTTCATGGGAATTAAACCCTTCTAAAGCAGCAGAAGAAGACAATGAAATGAGCCATAGCCCGTATGATTTTATTTTTAAGATTAAACTTTCTTAGACTAATGCAATTTCTTCCTCCAGAATGCTAACAGGAGAGGAGCAGTTGATCTGTGATAGCTTCACTCTTTATGATAGAAAATGTCAAAACTTCACTCTTGTTAAAGAACGTCTGGAGGAATTGAGTGTTGGTAAGTGCTAAACAACTGAAAAACACTGTTTTCTCTAGGAATGGACTCATGAGAGTTTTAGGTTTTGGGTGGGGTTTTTTATTTTTATATATATGAAGAATTTACATATTACAGTGGATGACAAGATTAATAAGAATCAACATTGTTATGTAATTATAAAATTAGAGAATATCATACCAAGATATTGTCACAGGATGATTGAATTCTGCCCTTAGAAAAGGGTTTTTTGATAGAGCTGGCTCTCATGTTGGGGCTGAGGTTTCATAGCAAAAGCATGAGCCCCACAGCCCAGTTCCTTACTTCAAACACCGCTAAGCTTCTTTAAAGTAATTAGTGCCTCCTGGTTGATGGGAGCAATCAGACAAGGCCAGAAGGACCAAATGCTGCTTCCTGAGGCTTGCTTCAGTAAACCTTTAGGACCTTTCTAGTTCTTACTGTGGAGTCCTGTGACTGCATCGCATACATGAGAATAGAAGTATATTCTGCAAGTTAAATGAAGTAATCTTTCTAGACAGTGTTGAGGTAATGTACAGTTTTGAAGATTGACTTTATTAAAAAAAAAAGAAGGTAATATGAACCCATTGAAGGGAGTCTGGAGAGGAGCAGTAAGAATACCTGGGTATCTGGAGGAATGGCTGAACAAACCAAGAGCTGTTATTTTAACTTCAAAGAAGAGAAAAAGGTAGTGGAGAAGTGAGAGTGCGAGGGTTAGTCTGTGCGATGCACGTTTCTCACAATGATCTGTTTTCTCTCCTTGCTTGGTAAGACCAACCACTGTTGCACTGGAATATATTATCAGGAAAAGTTGTGTATAATTTTAAAAATGGTGATGCAAGCATCTGTGAGTAGTGACAGAAACATGATGGGCATTGCCATGGCACAGAAGGAATGATCAGATGACTTTGAGGTGATTTTTGATCCTGTGACTGGTAAGTAGGAGGTGGTTACTGCGGTGCAGCACGATCTGTAAAATCCAGGGAGAGTGCAGTACTGAGAATTCCTTTTTCCCTACCTCTAGTCTTACGTCTCCTCTGACAGGGAGGATCCAGAAGATATTGAAACATTATGCTTTTTTTTTCATTTCTTTTTACCTGCATGGACTAGATGAGCTTGACGTAGAACTTCACATCACAGTGGCTGTTGAAAAGTAGCTAAACTCCTTGTTATGAGGCAACAACATGCAAAAAGGGCAATGGGCATGCCTATACTTACACTGGCTCTGCAGGAGCAAATCCTAGAACAGGGAGTGCTAGGAACTGTGGTGAAAAGATGCCTAGATTAGCTTCAAAAGCAATTTTGTCATATTTGTATGGCATTGCATCTGAGCTACTGTGTTTTTACTGCTTCCAGACCTGTGCTAATGTCTGCTCTCTGCCATGCAGGCTTAACCAGCTTGTGTTAGTGACAATTTGCCAAACTCTTTCGTGTAATCCACTGTATGTTGTAAACAGCCATCTATTATGCTGCTCTTGTAGCCTGTGTTTATTTGGATACACTAACTCTTTTCCTTTAATTAATTGTCAAGTAACAGCACAAACCAGAGATGGCTCTTCACTGTGTGTGATTTCTTGTCTCAATGCTATGGGTAACAACAGTGACATTAAACAAAGGTTTTAATTTCAGTTGGATGCTATTGGGCGAAGCTGTGAATAGCAGAAGAAAAACAAAGATTTGAGGAAGTCCTGTGGTGTCAAATGGTCTCTAAATCAAAAGCAAATAGGCACAATTTTATGTACAATTAACCGTTTAGGAGACTTTTTTTTTTTTTACTCAGAGGGAAGTTTCCCAGGATGTGTCACTTCTATGATATGTTCTTTCTCTTAATTACCATTATGCATGTATGAAACAGCTAATTTTTAACATACTTCCCCTTTAATATTTTAAAGTCCATCTGTTGTTTTTGTGAGATTTTGAATGGCCTGTATTGCTACTGGAAGTGTTTGTATTGATTCATAAATCTGTGGACTGTGGTTTCTAGGGTTATTTTCTTGGGCTTTCACATGGAGGGGAAAGATAAAGAAAGCAATTTAAATTTCCCAAACCACAAGGTTATGCATCTTTCATAGTATCTAGCCTGGGTAGTGTATGTTATGATACATGGGATGCAATACAGTCTCTAAGGACAACTTTCATCTCAAATAAAATGCAGTATAATCCTGAGCTGAAAATTAATCGTGTAAAAGAGGATGGCTGGTTGGCTGCTCCCTTACAAATACTTGAAAAGGCTTTTGCCATTCTGAGGATGTCCTGTAACCTGCCTATTAAAAGAAGGTTTGACAGACCGCTCTGCTGTGGGTTGAAGAAACACTGAAACTGCCTTCTGTCTTGATGTTGATGATATCAAGATATAAAATAGAGCATCTTAATTCATGAAGGTTACTACTATGAATTGACTACTCAAAAGTTCTAAAACTTTTTAATACCCTATCACACCGATTTTTAGGACAGAACTTCAGGCTATCCAGGCAATGTAAGCTTAGATATTTATATTTTTTCTGATGTTCATATGACTTAATTTTTTTTAATATCTGGTTCCAACTTTTTTGAGCAGTTCCTCTGCCATTTCGTATCTTTCTCATTTGTCTCAGGTTTCAGAAATGAAAAGGCAGAAACTTTTTGTTCTCTCCCTCTCCCCCCTGCCCTCTGACTTTAGGATACAGAATGCAAATGTGTGGTATTTTTCACCTGGTGTGTGGTGTTACTTGCTTGCTTTTACAAAGCTGTGTATTTGATGCAAAAGCAAAATACTTGTTCTTCTAAGAACATGATACATAAGGCAAGAGTGTGCTTAGCAGTAATGGTTTATTAGGGCCTAAAAAGAGATCTAAGTGTCCGTGCTCTCCAGAGAAAAGGATGTATTCTTTTCTACCTGGCAGTACTGAATTTTGTCTGGAGGTGAATGAGAGGTGATAACAAGTACACACTGACAATAGTGTGTGATTAATATGACTCTCCTGGTCCACAAGTACAGAAAACTAATTATAACAGTGTTTCTTTAATTTAGTTACAGCTTTTTTAATAAAATTGGAATTTCTTTAGATTATTCAAATTCTTATAAGTTTGTATACTAGACCAAGTCTTCTATTGCCCTGTAACCTAAGGTGCATCTTTGTTTGGTTTTTTTTTGTTTTGTTTACTTGTTTTTAAGTGAGTTGGGAAGCTAAAGGCACTTAGGTTCTGGAAAGCTACTATAGCTTCGTGTTGAGGCTTCAGATCCAGATTTTTTTTACACATGTGTGATCAGAGAATTTTTCCATGGTCTGAATACCTGTCACAGTTTAAAGCTGGGCTGGCTATTAAATGAACGACAGACGCTCTTTATTAACTCCCTCCGTTCCCAAAATGGAGGGAAAAGAGACTTATGGGTTGGAAAAGTTAAAAACAGCTTTAATCTAACTACAAAAATTGTGTATTATAATAATGGGAAAATACGCACAAACCCGATATCAAGCTCCCCCCACCACCGATGACAAATATGTCACCCAGATGCTGTGGGGCACACCCCAGGAAAGTCCTAGACTGTACTCAGCAGCAGGCAGGAGCTAGATTCAGGATCAAAAGCAGAATAATCGGGTAGAGTCCCCAGATGCTTAAGCAAGGAGCTGGGTAGAGTTGGAGAGCAGCACCCTGCAACATCACCAGCACCTCCTAACAACCCCATACTGGGCTTAAATAGGCTCCTGGGCCATAGGTGTGGGTGGAAGCACCAGGTGAGGCTGCTTAGGGCCCTTAGAGCCCATCAGTGCCCTGGCCGTAAAGGGAGAGGGAGTGACCCTTGTGATCCCTCACCTTTATTCTGAGCATGATGTGCATTGGGGTCAAACCAGGACAATACCTTCTCTTTACAGCCTGCACAGAAGTTGCATATCATAGAGAAATCATACTTCTGTAGACTACAAAAGAAAAGACCTTTGGATTTTTCCTTTACTGCCTCAGTAGTAGTAATAAAGTGAGCTAGTCTTGCAGTACTTTGAAGCTAAAATACTGAATATGTTAGGGTAATACGGCACAACTCTTAAATACATGTAATATTTTATTAAGCGTATAATGGAAAACATGCACTAGCTAGATCAGAAATGGGATTGTTCTTCATTGACTATGGTTTCATTCTCTTGTACCAATTTTCAGTTTCAGGCTTGCGATTCTAGAGAAGAAATGTTCTTTGGGTCAAAGCATGCTGGAATCTTTAGTGCAAATGTGCTGAGAGGCTCATTTACCTTCTCCTCCTGCTCCATTCTGATCACTTGAGGCCCCTCTGTGGGTGCTTCTTGTGTACTCCTTTTCCACATCTGCTGGAAACAATGATTTCTAAAGAGGCTTGTGGTTACCTTCTGTGCAAGACACTAGTTCTGACTGTGGGTAGGGGCTATTTATCTTCCTTTTTTTTTCCTCTTCCTCTTTTCTGTTCCCTGTGATGGATTGTTTCATGTGTCGCTAAAAGGAAAGAAAAATGCCATGTTGATCAACTTGTGAACCTCAATTATGAAGACTCCATTTAGACTATACCTTTTTCATTATGTGTATGACAGTGGTGTTTAAGCTGTGCTGCAAATTAAGGAAGATAAATCCAAGGGAGAAAATAATTATTTAAGCTAAAGGACAGATTGGTCAAGAACACAATTTAGGCTCAACTTATAAATTTACACACATAAGTGATACAGCAAAACAAAAATAGACAGACTTCATTTAACAAATCAAACTTATAATTTATTTTTATGACCGGACATAATTGATCTATGAAGCAGACAGAAGGGGAGTTAGTGTTAACTATAAATTATGGAGAAATCTTCCTTTAGAGCCCCGAGTCAGAATTGTTTTGAGTAACAAGAAAATAGACTAAAAATAATCATGGTTTAGCAAGCTAGCGTTTCATGAACAGTATTTTAATATTTCAGTGTTGCTGCACACGTCCTCAGGTTGTGGAAGCCAGCTAGTAATACCAAAGGCCGTATGCAATGTCGGTAGATAAAAGCATGCGGAGAAGTTGTCGTGAGTCTCTTACGGATTTTTATCTCTAGTGCACTATGCAAAGTAATACCTTTGTGAACTGGAGTCAAAGAAAAAAAAAAAACCCAACAAACTTTTTTACTTGTGTAGAATTAAAAAAAAAAATCCCCACGTACTATTTAAAGGGCACTTTAAAAAAAACCCCAACCTTTAGCTCATAACACTTTTTGGATTAATCTGGTTCCATTTTGGTGCTAGGTATGTATTTTCTGTTATTTAGAGGCACAGGCTGGAGTAGGATTGCATTAAAGGCACTGGCAGGAAATGTTTTAGAGATGATCTGGAGGATAGAGAGACTGCCCTGGTATCATTTCACTTGAGGAAATTGGCTAAGTTTTAGGACTACCTTTTTCTTTTAATAGAGGGGGAAAATTATGCTAAAAGACTGTTATGAGATTTCTAGTTATCTCTGTGGAGGATCCTGGTATAATCATTGCTAGAATTCAGGAGCATAAAATGGCAAGGGATCTCTTGGATCATCTAGTCTAGCCTGTACTGAAACCATGTTATATTTGTGATCTTAATTTTTGGGTGGTTTGTTCATGCTGCTTTGATTGGAAAGCTGTTTAAGAACCTGGCTTAAACTATGACTTATTGGCCAAAAATTATGTTTATGGAAAATAATTATTTTCTCCCTTGATGTGTATACCTTTTTAGCTTTTGCATGATTCCTTTCAGCATGCTGAAAACTATTTTAGAATTTTACCTCTTTGCTTATAAGACAGAAAAACTGACAGCCTCCCTATTTTGGATTAATTTGTATAGTCTGGAGGAATTTCTGCCAGACAGGTTACCAGGATGTCTGTAAAATCAATTTTGAATGCTAAGTACTGTGTAAGTGAATAGACACCCTTTTCATACTTGCATTTTTTCGTACGTGTGCGGCCTTGTTACGTATCAAATATAAATTTAGTGTAAATAACTCCACTGTTGACAGAAAGGTGTTACTTTCTCCTTCTCCTTTGCCATTGCATGCATTTAGCTTGTTTAACGAGATGTTGTTATGATGCATTTCCAGTCTGAAAATTAAGTTTTGTAATCAGCTTTTTGGCAGCATAGCCAACTTTAGGATTCAGTGTCACACCACTTTTTTCTGCTTTTGCTCACCACCCCCTGTGGTTACTTTTTAGCCAGAACATTTTTTTAGTTGCTCCAAACATATGCAGTGTGTGATGCACAAGTGATTTTGAGGTGCAGCATGGATGCAAATGTTTCTGGGTTGCAGCAGTCAACAGAAGGCAGCAAGGAAGTGAAACGTGGATTGTTCCTGCAGTGGTGTGGACTCATAGCTGTTGATGGCCTTGGTGTTTTCAAGGGCTTCTCACCAAGGTAATGGTGGAAGGCCTGAAAGCTCTGATCTTGTCTGCGTGCGCCTGTCTCTTGCTGTGGAGTGCACTTTGTTACTACTTCTCTTGTGTTCTTGAGATTTTGTAATCTTGTTCCCTTTAAGATGGTTTGGGTTTCACCCCCCATTGTTAAACTGCCAAATTTCATTCTAGTGTTGGACGGTTACTTTCTGTTAACAGAGAATGACAATTTTTTACTTTTCTACTTTCTCTGCCTTTCCTTGTCTGTAGCGGGAAGCTGAGTGCTGCTGAAGGTGTCAGCTGAAGAAACTTCATGTCTAGATTGTCCACCAGATGGAACAGCTGCCAGACCAAGTTTTTCCTTGCTGACCTGCTGATGTGCTTTCATTGCAGGTAAAGTTAAGTGTGTGTGTGTGTGCATGCAGGTGCATGTAGTACGTAATTCATAATAGAAGTCTGTTTGCTGAACCATGAGCTCTCTATTTGGAATGCTGGGTGTCGTGATAGGTTTTTGTGGTATGGACACCCATCTTCTGAAAAGCGGACTTGAGACTTCAGTCTTATTTAAAATGTCAAATAGAGGCTCTTGTAGCACTGAGCTGCACTTGAATAATGAGAGCTCTGGAGCACCCTGACAGTGTGTAGTGTTTCATTTCTCTTCTTGTTCACACCTACGCAGTATACTGCACAGAGGATGACAGTTGCGTAATACTCCTGTGGCAACCACAGTAATTGCTTACATGTGAAATGAATACATGGCAGTTATCAAGTGCACTTTACCTGTCTTTTAGTGCCCTGTAACTTCTGGAGAACAATAGTATGTGATGTATATACCCTGTAAGTTGGTGATGGACTACCAGTGGCACACTGATGAGAACCCAAAAGAGTGTACACCAGGATTTTCTTGAGTTGGCAAGACTCCTCTTTTTTTGTTTCAGAATATCTCCATGTCGTTTGTACTATGGGATATGAAATAGTTGAAAAGCCTGTCATGTGAAGAATATACATTTTCTTTTTTACCTCTGACTCTAACAGGTACAGTGTAGGATACAGAAAGAGGAGTCGTCGTTATCTGAGCTTAAAAATTGAGCACAGAAACCTCAGAAATCCTTTTACAACAAAAACTGAATAAGGGGTAAGGGCTCCTAGACTTTGGTTTGTCATTGGATCATCTTACTTAGTCTTACTCTGCAGTGAAACTAGTCAGCTGACAGATGAAAATTCAGATAAATATCTTCCCTGACCTGATCTACAAGCATAAGTATAATTTGGTTCTGGACGCAACATCATACACTTGCCTCTATTTAGTAGATAAGCTGTTTTACAAGGTGAAAAGGGCTGAACACTTGTGAGTCGCCTTCCCAAGAGAAGCTTATTCTCAGGTTGCAAAAGGGGATGATGAAAGAGCATGAATGGGGGCGTGGTCTTCATAGCTTGAATGTTTCATAGAGGAGCTGGCATCATTTGGGGAGGAGATGTGGATTTTAATTGCAAGATTGACATAAGGAAGTTGTGTGCATCAGAAAAGCCCAAGCTAGCTAGTAGGAGGGAGCCTAATGTGTGAAATGTGTGTGAAATGAGACTGGTAATAGTACAGACAAGCTTGAAATCTGACAGTATGTTTGGTTTCCGGAGTTGTGTTGGTTACATCAGGTAGGCCATTCATACCAGTCAAATAACATTAGAAAGGGGAACAACTATGAAATTACACTTTACAATAATCACTAGTTCCTGGTTTTTATATACCCAGGTTTTCTTTCAAACCAATTAGAAAAAATAGGAATAGCTGGTAGATATTAACTAAATACGAACTATCTGGTAAATTCTTGTGCCTTGTTTCTTATTTTTAGAACTCCAAACACTTGCTTTATGAAAATGAACACTATTGTTCAGCAGCCTTTTGTGCAGCATGTGTCTGGTCTTATCCTCCCCGGTAATGGTATATATTCATTCTTCTACCTCTTTCTTGATGCAGTTTGTTGCAGTTCTCGATGCTGACCTGTGAATGGGAGACTACTATTTTGTCAAGTCGAAAGTGAAGATATTCTTCTTCTCATATTAACCTGTGATGCTTTGTAATGGTTAGGGAAGCATCTGGTTTCTCTGTAATATATTGTACAAGTTCCCGAAGTATCACGTCAAAGTATCTTTAGGAAACTGAGGGGCTATAGATTCATTGATGCTTGAGAAGTTAAGTATTTAATATGTTACTGTTTCTGCTGTCCGAATGAATCAGTTGGCAGCTCTGACAGTGTTGCAAACCTGTTTTATTCAATGCAAATCATTAAAATGTTTCTGAATGTCAGGCCTTGTCTAGAAGCTCAGCTAGCAGGGTGTTGACAGATGGCACTATATCCAAAATTGAACAAGCATCGGCTTTTATATGTGCTGAACTACAGCTAATCCGTGGTTCTGTGGCTGTATGGAAGCAGCTTTGATTGCCAAATTGACTATTTCTCAATCAGTTACTGTAGGTAAGGGTTGTTCTTCAGATTCTTTGTAGTGTTAGAATTAATACATTACGCAGCAAGGGCAAGTCTACTTCTTTCTCCTGATAGAAAATGAAAGAACAAGAACTGTTAGTTTAAACTATAGTCCAGTCTCATTCTATAACTTTGTTTATAGCAGTATACAGCTTTCACTTGTTTCATCTGTCACTAACTTAAAATCTAGTTATGCTAATGGAAAGGCAATACAGTCACTGATGGTGGGAAATGGCATGAACTAACACAGTGATGTGAAGTCTTTCTCTACTTCCCACTTGTTTCTACTCCATGTTAGTTCAAGTCATCAATTTTACTAATATTTTTTTAGTTCCCCTTGGTTTAGCTAAGACTAGTAATGAAAAAAATTCTAATTTCTTCATGTCACAGCTTGAGTATCTAGTTTGAAGTTTATTAAGGTCATCTGTGATTAAGTCTTTAATACCAGTTGGGACTGGAATTGATAATCTTTTTTATCAGAAAATATTAATGCATTTGAAATAAGTATATTCTCATATATCTTTGTTTTCAATTAAACTTTTCTAAGGAAGGCTTTCCTAGATTCGGGTTGGAATTTCAGGATGAAAGAAGACACAAGATGGGTAAAAGCCCTTTTTTAGTTATTTAGTTTGTATGCAGAATCTTAGGATAATGCTTCCTTTCAGCTGTATTCTTCCTGTGGTATTGTGGTTTTTTGTTTTGTTTGGGTTTGGTTTTTTCCTGGTTAAAGGTCCGTAGGATTTTGAGTTTGTTTTTATTAAGTAGAAAAACTGTGAAGACTCAGACTTGTGGGGAGGGAAGTGTCTTTTTCATTCAGCAGCGAGTTTGATCTTAGGAGCAATCCGGTAAAAACATGGTTACTGTCAGTTATCTGCAATGAATATGATAGGGGAAGATCCTGTTCTAGGATGTAGGTAATTTTTAAACTGTCTTCAGCTTCGCGAAGTGTTAGTAAATAGAAAAGAGCTATTACATGATTTAGATTTTGCTCTTTCATAGGATTCCTTGGGCCAGTTGCAGGCTACTTGCCATGGCCTTCTTCAGGAGCCAATTATATACTATAAATAATTTAAATAATTCTTATTTCCAGTCTTTCGTCACTACATACTAGTGTACAAATTTGCTCTCACTACGATGCTGAGGGATAGGTCCGTAAAGGACACGTCTGCCTGGCAGTTTGGAGAAGTATAAAGGTGTATGCATTGT
The DNA here is from genome assembly GCA_013398225.1 of Steatornis caripensis. Classification (NCBI taxonomy): domain Eukaryota; kingdom Metazoa; phylum Chordata; class Aves; order Caprimulgiformes; family Steatornithidae; genus Steatornis; species Steatornis caripensis. The sequence continues at coordinate 42,735 of VZSC01014897.1, forward strand.
TTTAATAATGCGTAAGACACTTGGTCTTTCTCAGCTCAAGACAAACAAGCAAAAAACTTGGGTATATATCGCATAAAGCGGACTATTCATTACAAAGTTTCAGGGTGTGTCATAAAGAATGTTTTGTCCAACCGTCTTGACTTATTTGTCATTGCTTGTCTTGAGTCCAATTAGGTAAGTGCACATTTTGCCCTGAAGAATTAAGCACAGTGCAGGGAAGTTAGCTGTGTGTAATGGTATTGGAGAGGCCACCGGTATGATGAGGTAGAAAAGTAAGACTAGTTTTCTGATTATAGCGACAGCTGTTTTTTCAGCATTGGCACCATTGACATGGAAATACGAAGTAGGCATCTTTCCAGAATTTGCTTTACCTTAGTACTAAATCAGTATAAGTTGTGCTTGGTAGCAGCCCTACAAAACCTAAGGGAATTTGTGACTGTTCTGAATAAAAGAGATTTGGTAAATTCAGTGTTAGAAATGAAGAGATTTTGTGATAGTCTTAAGGAACCCAAAAACCAACCAACCAAACCAAAGTGATAATGATTTTAATTTAAAAAGTGAGCATTATAAACATAGTGGTTTTATGTTTATTTTGGAAGAAAAAACAACATTGCGAAGGCAGCGAACTTACAAGGAAAAAGTCACGCTAATACAAAACAAAACTGTAGAACAAAATCTCTTAACGATCAAATTCTCAGCTGACCGGGTGTTTTCCCGTGTACCGTTGTTCTTTGCATCCCAACGTTTTTTAAAACAGAGTTTTCAGGTAAAGCTGACTTCATTTTTCCAAGTGTGAATTAATTAAATTATTTTAAGGTGTGCAATATTATTTCAAAATATAAACTTAGAATAAATGAAAGAAAGGAATAAGAGCTGTTAATACAGGCCTGCAGGAACTGGTTGAATTGGAAGGCTAAATGTAAACTCGTTCCTTAGATTTTGGTTGTGTTTCTGCAGTCCGAGAATCTGTTGGGCTGAACAGAAAAACACCAGAGAAACCTTTCTGTAGCTGGTGTCAGGCAAACTTCTCATTAATTGGACAAGCAACGGAGGTAGCTATGTTCGATGCATTTGTTGTATATGGAGCAGTGGGAAAGGTGAGGGTTTTCAAGTTGAACTGTCCTTATGACAGGAGATGATGGGTTTATGGCCCTTGAGAGAAGGTGGCAGGAGCCTGGTGGACGTTGTGCTGCACGAGCACAGTAGCTGGGGATCCCGGTGGCAATGTCTCAGAAATGCTGTTTTGATTCAAAACCAGAGTGCATGATTCAGCACGTTTTCCCATTGGTTGGATTTGTGTTCCATCCTGCCAGCTGTGCTGACACCTGCAGCTGAAATGAGAGCCTTAGGAGTCCTGGCTGGGGTCAAAAATCAACTCAGCACAATGGTGTTTTCCAGTGGCTGCTGCATAGGGTGAAGTATGTGCATAGTCCAAGCATATGGCATGTACAGTCCATGGGCTTATTTAATGGAAAGCAATAGTCTTTCTATTCTATAAGTTTGGTTGTTATTTTTCTTTCATGAATTTGATTAATTGCTTTTAAAAATAATGTATTCTTTTGGTACGTGCTGTGGCCTGTACCAATGAGTCACATTTTGCGTCACAAATTAACACTTGTGCAGGAGCAGAGATAGGAAAAGGCTATATCTAGAGGGAGGAGAATGCAGGATCAAAGTTGTCCATGTTTAAATCATATATCATAAACTCCTTTTAATTTTTTTGAAGGACTTTGTTTCTCTGCCTTAGTCTATGTTTCAGGGCTGTGAAGGTACATTGTCATTTATCTCCCTGGATTCAGGAGAAATTTTTTAAACTGTGGTTTGCTAGAAATAGAATTGGATTAATGAAAAAGTAATCTATCACCTACTTCAAGTGTACTGTTGGGCTTTTTAAAGCTGTATTTGTGGTCTTAGTTTCATATTAAGTTGAATGTTGTAAAATTTACATTGTTAATTTTGTTGCAAGTCTTTTAAAACAAAGATTTGGACACTGTAAGTATAAAATTATTGAGAAGGAATTTTGGAGAAACTTTTTTACTGCCTGGATTAGATTAATGATATTTGCTGGCAGTGCTTGAGGTTCAAAGTGAAGACATTGACTGGGTAGTAAATTAATTGATTCCATTGCCACATGTGTGCTAAGTTTCATCCTACTTTGTGGCTCTATTAACCAAAATGAACTGTGGCTTATCTTAACCAAGAGAAGGTGGAAGTGATCAGATAAGTATGATACATTCCTGAAGGGCACCAGTTGCTGGAACTAGCACGTAGTTTGCAAAATGATTTAATGTAATATTCTTTTTATGTCCGTTCGATTCTAAAGCTTCCTCTTCCTGCCAGTAAAGTACAACAGTGTATCTTATACCTAGGCTGGTTTTTTGTAGGCTATTGCTGTGTCTTACAAAGCTGTGCAGCTGATACTTCAGTCCCAGGTTTTGAAGCTTTTGAACTGGTTTGCATGGAAATGGTTTTATGAAACACATGAGGGTTTTTGCCTCTCTTCTAGCAGGAACATTATATTTAAGAGGAAGGGAAAATCTTTCACTGCATTCTAGCTGTGTGTGACATTATGGGAATGTCCTTTTTGTCTTTTTTGATTGAATCTTTGCTAATGGGGAAATCTCTGACTACCCTACTGCAGAAGGAGGCTAACCCAGAACAATATTGAAACTTTGAGCCAAAGTCTGTGTTGTCATAGGTAAAATTACTGTAACTCATTGGCTTGATTGGTATTACTCTGGGATTTACTTCACCAACATCTGAACTTAAAGTGCAAGAAATGTATAAATATTTTGTTTCAACACAGAACAGTTGGTGTTTGTCAGTTTAATCACTGTACAATTAGAATCTGATTGCTTTCTGAAGTTGTTTGGGATCCTTCAGCTATAAAAAGGGACACTAGAAAATAACTTGGTAAGTACCACTTAATATTGATTTTCTTCAATAGCATTGCTCACATTTCATAGCTGTTATCGCACTTAATGGTTACCCAGTTATACTGAGAAGAAATATAACAACATTATTAAAAAAAACCCAACCCTACAACTCTATCTTAGGATGTTGATATTTAATAATTCCTAGTTCTGTTGGTTGTTTTTCAGTCCTAATGAGCGTTGCTTGAGTTGAGAGTTTGTTCTCCCTGTGTGCTGAAATTACATTGCTGATCTGTAAAATGTTGTAGATTCTCAAGTGACCTATGCAAAATACACTTTCTACACACCAGCAGCAGAGTATTATTGTTGCAGAATGTGCTGGAGAGAAGCCTTCATTTTAGCCTTGAGAAATAATTGTTTAGGTATACCCTTGAGCAACCAGCTGCAACTGAAAAAAATCTTTCGAAGAGGTTGTGGTAATGAAGCTTTTACATGTGAATTCTCTAACTTTAAAATTTATCTTACAGTACAGTCTTTAAAGATCTAATTACTTATCTTCTCATTTAAAAACCAGACTCATAAAACACTCTGACAGTTATCTGATTCTATGGGTGATTCTAGTGAGTAAATAGGCTACAATATGATACTGGGGAAAAAAAGATGTGTGGTCTGATATTTTGGTGCTTTGGAGATGCTGTGGTATCTTCAGTAAATGTAAGAAAACATTAAAAAGCTGGACCTTGATCAATTTATGAAGGATTATAAATTGTGATAACAGAGGAGGGGCCTTGATAACCAAGGAAATCTTTCAGTTCTAAGCCCTGTGAAGGTCATGACATGGGGTGGAAAAACTTTCAAAAGCCAAAGTAATTGAAATACTTCTGTTCTGAAGACAGTTTAGGTACTTCAGCATAACTTTTTGCTGTTCATGAATGGCAAGACAAAAACTTTGTTTTGCTGTGATTAAGGAAGTAATGGTACGTGTCCTTCCAGGAGCAGTTCAGAAAAGTATTATGCCTGAGAGTAACAACTTTCCTGCTTCTCACCTTATTTTAAGGCTGTAACGTTATCAGTCTGTTTTCCCTTTCAAAACTGTCAACTGCACAACAAAGTGTGTTTTAATGTGGGAACTGGAGTCATGGTAGATGCATTCTGGAATTGGTTCCCTCCATACCAAGGATCTTTGAGGTTGAGATAGAATAGATGAGGAAGTTGCTGTATCCTCTTACTACTTTTCTTTGTGGCCAGATAGGGAGAGGCACAGTCCTACTCTGCTGCTGGGGTGGGTGAGATGCAAAAGAATCTGCTGGCCTCCAAGGGTCGTGTTCAGCTTGGAATGGCCGTTTGCCAAATGCAGAGTTGGAGGTTTAACCTTGGAGAAATAAATGAGGAAAGCGGTCTTTGAGAAACCAGAATTCTTCCAGTTGCAGAGGAGGAAAAGATGTGAAAAGTTTATTTTAAGAAAATAAGGAATTCTAATTAATTTATTTGCAAAAAGAGATATATTTCTGGGAATATTTTGACTAGTGATCATGTTCAGTATGACTATTGAGGTTTTTGTCCACTTCTGCTAGTGCTTTATGCTATGTTTCCATACATCTCCTTTATAAGTTTGTGTGCCTTACCAGCACACGGTGGCTGTGATGCCAGGGAATATTTGTCTTGCATTTGAAAGGAGGTTGTAGCGAGGTGGGTGTCTGTCTCCTCTCTCAAGTAACAAGTGATAGGATGAGGGGAAATGGACTCAAGTTGTGCCAGGGGAGGTTTAGATTGGATATTATGAAAATTCCTTCACCAAAAGGGTTGTCAAGCACTTGAAGAGGCTGCCCAGGGAAGTGGTTGGTTGAGTCACCATCCCTGGAGATATTCAAAAGATGTGTAGGTGTGGTGCCTGGGGACATGGTTTAGTGGTGGCCTTGGCAGTGTTAGGTTTACGGTTGGAATAGATGATCTCACAAGTCTTTTCCAGCATAAATGATTCTATGATTTAGTCAGCTTGGAATAAGGTGAGACTGGGGATCCAGTGTCTCCTGACATTTTGAACATTTTGCAATGTTTACTGTTAATAAGTTTGAATTCTTGTAATGTTGTTTCAGAAGAACTAATGTATCATTAATTACTGGCTCAGTAACAAGGGATGGGCTGTGAATCTTCAGAATTTCACTTGCTGGTTCTCAATATACAGCTATGATAATAAAAGTCGGGGACTAATTCCAGGAGCAGCAGAGCTGCTCTAATCTCTATCAAAGGTGAAAGTTGCACCGTCCCCATCTCTGGGTCCCTGTCTTTCTCCTCCCACCCTGCTTTAGCTTGTCTCTCGGTTTCCGGCTTGCAGTGATGTGGGCTTACTCCCTTCTGTTTTGACTCTTGTTAGAGCTGTTGTTTTCTTTTCTCCTGGGTTTGTGTCTGATAGCTGGATGAACTGAATCAGCTCGGGAGTGACCAAGTGCATTTCCATGCACAAAATAAATGTGAGGCAAGGGACAGGACCTCATTCTCTTGGGAACTACGAACTGTTCTACTGGGCTCATCCCATCTGTTGGAACTATGCTTTTGGTAACAAACCTATCAGGAACTCTCTAAATAACTGTTTTGTCCTAGAAGGATAAAACTGAGATTAAGATGAATAGCTAATATCTGAGCATTGAAATTCACGGCCTGGAAAGCTTTGTTGTCTCTTAAATCTTAAGACTGTGCGACTGGATTCTGCTTTCCTTTCATTGGTGTAAATCTACCTTAATTCCAGTGAAAGTGAACCAGCATGCAGCTGGAAAGAAAAATTCAGACTGTCTAATGAGACACAGTTGAAGAAATTCAGTGAGACAAACTAAGATGAATGAACATGTGGGAAGCAACTGCAGTCAAAGAGAAAAATACGCTGTATTTTGAGAAATATAAACAAGTAGGAGGGTAGTAATAAAATGCTTGCACAGAGTAAGCCAATTGCCTAGAGCTGGGTGTCCAACAATTGTTAATTTGGGAGATGAAGATGTTGTCCCATTGCATTGCTTTCTGAAAAGAAACGAGAAAAACTGGTCTGGCACTTTCGAAAGGCAAGGCAGCAGCTGAATCGGTATCACGAATGACCCTGTTCAGAACTTCTCACTTTTCCTGAAACTGGAAAGGGGAAAAAAAAACCCCACACCAAAAAAATAACCCGACAAACCCTGAGCAGAGTTACTGATGCTCTTTTATGAATGCTTTGATTTTTGTCTCATACTGGAAATGTTTTGATTGTTTACATGATTACCTTACAAACATGTACTCCAGAAAATCACCTGAAATGGTATAAGGTAGTGTATCTTACATCTGTGTCTTCTAAAAGGCAAACTGGGGAGGTCATGTAAATGCATTTGTTCTACATTTGTAGAAGTATGTGTTCTTTTTTCAGAAAGTGTTGACTGGCATGTTACTAATAGTAAGACAGCGGAGCTTGCACTAGCTCTGTCAGTGTATTTTCATTTACCGTGTCACCATTAGGTTCTGCAAAAGTTCTTAAATGTTCTGAAACAGTATGGTCTTTGAATTTAATTGAGATAAGCACAGTGCTGGATACTTCTGGAGGAGGACATAGTGCCACAAAACTCCTCCTTCTATCAAACGCCAGAATTTATGTATTGTGTGATCTTTCTTTTACATATTTTTTTTAAACCTGTACGGTATACCCTCTTTCTTGAGCCTCTTAATAGAGAGTGCTACAGTAACATGCAAAAGCAGTAAGCATCTCATGATGTAGAATAATTGTCTTAAAATTATCTGTGGGGGAGTAGTGGGAACAACTGATCCCTGTGAGTGGGACTCCCACTTACCTAAGTCAGGAGTGAGATGATGCCACAGTCTTCCCTCCCCTCAGCACACTCACAGCCTGAGCAGAGAGTGCAAAGATAGGATGTTATTTGTGCAAGTGACCAGGTGACAACTTGTGCGCCTCCAAATCGCTGCCCAGGTGAATGTTTAGCGTTTTATACAAAGAGTAGTTCCATCTATGATCTTCCAGTCGCTCTCTTTTGCAGGAGATCAGTATGCACATTTCCCACCTCCTAGAATGTTTAAGCAAGCATCAACTACAGGCCTACTTGTGAAGAAGTTTTGAAAAACCTATTTTGTGTGAGTCAGGAGAACAGTGGCTAGGTAAATGCCCATCTGTTGTGGTTACATTTTTTTATGTACCACAAGTTTGACTCAGCATTCTTTCCTGAGCCTGGCTCTTGCACAGTTAATAGGAAGAGAGTGTTCACAGAAAAAGAATCTGTCCCCGGCGATGTACTTTGTTTGTCTTTCGGCATATACATAATTTTCTTGCTCACACACTTATGTTTATACTCCAAGTGCTCTTTAAAGCTCTTTGTACTCCCGTCATTATTTTGAATCTATCAGCATTCTATTGCCATTCGTCTATCACCATCTATCTTCATGATGCATAGCATGGAGACATGATAAAAAGGTTGAAAATGTATCTTGGGTTTATAGAAAGAAGAGATTTTCTTTAAAGAAAAGATTTTATTTCCAGTATGATAAAAATAACTTCTTACTTTCTATGCTTATACTAACATCTCTGTGTGTTTCAATTTTTTTTTCTCCTTATTTATCAATTATGGTAAGAAAAATCGCTCACAGCACATCCCGTCTGTATCTGGGATTCAAGGACTTGTGCACTTTACTTTTCATTAAACTGCATATACAATTCTGACTTATGGATGATAGAAAATGAAAGGTGAAATGAAATAGCTACAGAATTTTTAGAACTGAATAATTCCTCAACCAAGTTATGCGGTTATTTCAAGTGAAAAATTAACAACCTACTGTGCTTGGCATTTTAATAATGCTAGTAAGGTGAGCCCATGTCTGTTTGGGTTTGTTTGGTTGTTTTTTATTGTGGGGATTTTTTATGTTTTGGCACGTAAACAATTAAGAAAATAAATGGCATAAGGTTTATTTAATACATATGTAATTGTTCAGGTTTTTTTAATAGCAAGATATTTGCACCTGAAACTGCCCTTTTTATGTTCAAAATGTAGAGATTGAGAGCTTCATATGCTTTAGGTATGGCAGTTACGCGGTTTGAACATGAGTTAGAAATACCTGGTTCAGTAAATCTGCGTCTATTAAGTACGCAGCAGCTTGACTCCTAACAGCAATGTGTATGGGCTTCTGTATGTACTGGTACTTATGTGCATGGGTGGTGGTAGGATTTTTTAACTGTGCTGTACAGTACAGAAGAGGCTGATTAGTGTTTTAGTCAATGCAAATAGTATAAATCTATCTTTTGTTTTCCATCTATTGTTTTTCTTTATTTCTTCCCATCCCTTTTTGTCTAGGGGAAAAAAAAGCTTGGTTTTGTTTCATTCACTTCTGCTATTTCCATCTCCCTCTGTTTACTCTGTTCTGATAAACCAAACACTGTTCTGCAGGAATGACACTGGAACGGGAGTGAGAGATGACAGACTCCAGTCTGTTAAGTGGCCCTTGCTTATCTGCATCTATCCTTTGTCTCTGCACTTCTCTCTAATTTTTCTTCCCTTTTGCTTTGTTGTCTTATTTATTTCTGTAGCTCTTCTTCCTCTGTCAGCCATGGAACATCGTGCTTTGTACGTCTAATGCTTTTGAATTGGGCAGTGACAAGAACTAAAAGCAAAAGGATGGTAGCAAATACTTCACTGTCTTAATTCTGCACTGCCTGGAGCACCTGTGGGAAAAGTGTCAATGAGAGCACAACAGGCATCCAAATTTAGCCTCTTGATACAAAACAATAATTAAAATTTTTACTTTTCTGATGTTGGGAGGGGGAAAGAGATTGAAATTCTGTGTAAGTGTGATCAGATAATGGGAGGCTGAAAGCTTAAAACTTCTTAAAATAATTATAAGTGGTAAAGTCAACTTTACTTTGAAATATGAAATGGCAGCAGAAAGCTAGTCCTGTTTCAGACCTGCCCTAGATCAGGCATCTTCTCTGGATATTTAAGTTCATTAGAAAAGTATTTTACTGAAATAAAGAAAAATTTAAAGACTAGAGTTAGAAAAGAAGAAAGCTGATAGGAATTTTGCACGATGTAACTACTTATTATGAGAACGCGGTGTGGTAAACTTGATAAAATTGTATTTAAAATAGTCTTCTTAATAATCTAATTTTGGAGTGAGGAGGAGCTTTATTCGCGTCTGCCTCCCTGCTTGGAATGCTTGTTCTACTCTTACCTCAGGTGAAGTAGATGAGGTGGAAGGGAGTTTGGGGTGATCAGCACAGATTTTTTTTTTATAAGCACAATTAGGAGGTAGGGTCTAGGTGAAAGTTGTGTTAGTTGGGCAATCTGTTCATGCCCTTATGGATTTCTTTCCTTCTGCTTACCTTTGTTAGATCAGGGACATTGTGCTCTTTCTTCTGCTGCTGGTTAACTTCTGTTGTACTAAAACTTGTACAAATTCTGCATTTATTGAATTCATGCAAGACTTTCCATTGGCGGTGTGTGGGTATCTGTGGTGAGAGGGCCTCTTGTGTTCTAACTGAAAAATTTTAGATAGTTGCTGCCCCTTAATTTACTGAGCTCTCTGGTATTGGCCCATCCTTGTGGCACTGGTGCTAACTGTGACTTTAGTCATGGAACTTGAAATGTTTGTGGTTTGGAGTTTGGGGTTTTTGGGTTTTTTTTTTTGGATGGGGATAGGGTAGGTGCAGGGAGGGGAGGAGCTGAAAAAACCTTTGATTAATTCTGCCTGGTCTGTTCCTTTATACACCTCTTTTGATTAAACCCATTTTATTTTTATCACCCACACAACACCTTCAGCAATACAGTAGGTTGTCTGTGGGAGATCAGCTGACACCAAATGGTTAAACAATTAAAAACACTATTCTAGATACACAGGAATTACAAGAAGATTGTTGTAGGTAGTTTTGAGAGAGTAGGAAAAATACTTAGATACAAGTAAATCATTACTTAGAGGATCTCAGCTATGTGCAGAGTGTATCTATATTAATCCTGTTTGGTTAGCCTGGACTGGAAGTTTTTGCCAGTTATAGAACATCCAAAGATTACTCTTTGATTGTGGGGGCAGGATGGAAGGGAAAAAAAGCATAGTTCATGGCACCGGGGGCGTGTTTGGGTTGTTATATGCAAAGTGCGAAAATACTTTATTCCTTTTGTAGTCCTGGGCTTGAACAGATAATGCTAAACTTCGCTCTACCTCTTCAGTCTCCCTGCTACGTGTGAAAGCAGCTGCCAGCATGAGCAAGGCTGCTGGCTAAGCTAACCCTGACAAAGGGCTCTGTTCCCATCCTGGCTGAGAAGGAGAGCAGAACGTGGAGGGATTTTTTCTGAGTTAGTGAAAATAAAAGCAGCTCCCACTTCCCAGCTATAACTACAGCTTTTTCGCTCTGGTTGTTTTCTGTGGATTTTGATGAGTCATTTGAACACTTAGGGTGTTCTTGCAAGTTGCGTTTACCCAGGTACTGCAACGTCTCAAAAATTAACAAAAACCTCAGTATCAGCTCTTGACACTGTTTTGTCTGAAGTGATTTTGTTCTTTGGCAAAATGCTCTACAGAACTAGGATTTTGGTACTTTCGTTAAAATTAAGTGGTTGGAGGACTAAGATGTGGAAATGAGGATGAGAGATACCTGAGTTTTGGCATCTTATCTGCCTGCTGACTCTGTCTTCACCTTTTGGATTCTGAACCACTAAGCAAAAAGTCTCTGGAGCTCCTCGTGTTCAAGCACCTTTTTGAGCCTGCTTTAGCATGCCAATACATCAGTGGATAAAACCAAACAAAATAGAACTTGACCAAATATAGACCAACCGTATGTCAGTTAATGCTTTTTTTATACCATATGGAAGGCCTGAGTTTGATTATTCTTTCCAGACTTCTTGCTTTTTTGGGGCCTTAGCCCTGCAAAGTGCTGAGTTGGTCTTGGTCCAGCAGTGCATTTAAACATGTTCACTTCTGCAAGTGTGGAGGTTCTGCATCAGTTTGATGACCATGTTAAACATGTGGTTGCCTTGTCTTTGTTGGCTTGTCAGGTTGCAGGGCTTTGAAACAGTTAGAGAGTATGTCCCTTGAAAAATTGTGTTTGAAGGGGTAGCCTGAAAGAAAGGGCAATAGTAACAAATAACAACAAAAATAAACCTTTTACAGTTTTTGTATTCTGCTTTAAGAAAGAAGAATCAAGTTGCTATTAAACTGAACAGGACATATCGCACTGGGTGAGACCAAGCTTCGTATCAGAATAATCATAGAATCATAGAATGGTAGGGGTTGGAAGGGACCTCTAGAGATCATCTAGTCCAATGCCCCTGCTAAAGCAGATTTGCCTAGAGCAGGGTGCACAGGAATGTGTCCAGGCGGGTTTTG
>VZSC01014897.1:55136-70862 GCA_013398225.1 Steatornis caripensis
CAACCCGCTGAGCTCTGCTATTCAGCCAGTTCTTGACCCACCTCACTGTGCACTCATCTAACCCACTCTTCCTGAGCTTTCCTATGAGGATGTTGTGGGAGACAGTGTCAAAAGCCTCGCTGAAGTCAAGGTAGACAACATCCACTGCTCTCCCCTCATCCACCCAGCCAGTCATGCCATCATAGAAGGCTATCAGATTGGTCAAGCACGATTTCCCCTTGGTGAATCCATGTTGACTACTCCGCAGGAGTAACAAAAATGCACAACAGGTCTTGAATATGTTAAAAGTCAAAACATTAATGTAAGATACTCTGTTTGAACAGTCCTTGATACTTCAGTGTTAACAAAACAACCTTGAGATAGTGATTGTAGCACTGGAAATTAGATGTGCTGCTGTTGCCTTTAATGCCAGTTACGTACTTGTCAGCTAGCCTACCTTCTGCTTGTTAACCTTAATGTGTGAAACTGCAGTAGAGCTGCCACTGAGTTCCTGTACCTGCTTTATTCTGACTTTTAAATTTAATTGATCCAGAGAAATGATTTATTTTGACTTTTGTTCTTTTTCTCAGGATACTTTCTGAGCTATCCACATGTGCTGCTGTTAGCGCATGTGTGCACATACATGCATATACAACTGTAGTAGAGAACTCCGTAGTAGTGCTCTGCAGGCTTAAATTTGTCTTGCTGACAGGTTTGATCATCCAGAAATTAAAATTGGGTGCACATATGAGTTCTTAACTATCCAGCTTAATTTACCCATGGATATGTATGATACGTCTATTTACAATCTGGATGCAGAAACCCTTGTAGTGGGTCAGATTTTGTTGTATATACAGAGTAAAAAAGGATTCTGATTTGAGTTATCTTTTATACAATAAAAGCATTTTGCCATAAAATCATCTTTTAAAGGTAAGCCATACTTGAAATTTCATTCTTTGGTTTTCTTCTGAACCTGCACTCTGTGTACTGGTTAAGGGAGTTCAAGCAGCAGTTGTATTTGATCACTGATAAAGCCTAAAAGAAATCTTGCTTATTGTGCAGTATACTTTATGTCTGGTTATACAATTTCATAATTTATACAGTGCAAAATTTTTGTAATCCATATTGACCATATATGTATGATGTCAACTCACAATTACATCTCGACAGATCATCTACCCGTATTGTAGATCCAAAAATAGTTAGGTGTGTTGAAATTGGCATGGCATGGTACAGCACTACCGAAAATCTGGCTTTAATGTTTCCAAAGTTAGTTTGTCTCTGGTAATGGTGCAACCAGTTTTGCCTAATGCAGAACTAAAATTAATAAAGATTGCTATACAGAACCACCTTAGACGTATTCCTGGAATGGGAAGCACTGGGGGGCTCAGCACAGACGTGTCTGTTGTGCCTGAGGTCAGCTCAGCTTCAGCTGCGGTCATTATTAGTTCTCATTCTGCTGTATGTAAGCTGATATCATGTAAAGCTTGCTTAATATTAGGTTTCAAGAAGATTTGTTACAGCATAATATAGCACCATGCTGAAGCGTGGACTTGATTTGGGAATGGTACCACATCTCATCTGTAAAGTGCTTCTGTTGGAACAAAGTGTTTTGCATTACTGTTACTTGAATTGTTCTGCAGGAGACAGTTTGGATCCAGTAGTTAGTGGTGTTGAGCCAAATCTAATCAAATTAAGCCAGTGTTCCTGTGGACTGTTGTTACTTTTTGGGTTCATCTACTCACTGTTGGCTTGAAAGCAAAACACGGGTTTTGTGTTTAGAATTAATTGTGGTTTATGTAGCAGGACTGACTTCTCTAGTGCTTTCAGTTATAAGCTTGAAAGATGGAAGCTGCAGGAGACAATTCAACCTAAGTGGAATTTAAGGCTAGTGTTTGGATACCTCTCTTAATTGCTTAGTGTTTCTTACCTAGAATTGTCAAAGGCTTATCTCAGACACTTTAGATGGGTGCTCAATTGTCATAGAAACATTTCAATTATTTGTGCACATTTTAAATTACTACAATGAAGGGAGCAGATATCCTACTGGCTCTGTTGTGAATGTGCTTTAAGATACTGAATACTTGAAATTGACTTCCTATTTCCAGCTTGCACTTTATCAGCAAGGTGATTTGTAACATGTAAATGTAATTGATATGTCTGCCTGGAATTTGGAGGCTTTGCATAATTCTATTCCTTGCTGCTAATTAGTCCACTAGTCAGTTGCTTCTCATCTGATCAATTTATATTTCTACAATTCTATCAGCAGTATTCATCTTTCACAGCCTAAGATATTTCTCTAAAACCAGCAGACGTTCATGTTAAACTCGTGATCTCAAGTGGGACAGTTAGTGGAGACTCCATCTGAGAGTTTCACTGCCTAAATACTTTTGGAAGATGAACTGACTTCCTTAAGCAGTCAACTGTTTAGCATTCTTCACTACACCTGTGCCCTCCAGTACCAGTGTTTGAGGCACTCCTCTCTAGTCTGAATATTGGGAAGCTGTCTGTATGGTTATGGCTAAGTATGGCTTTTTATGGATGCTTTTGTCTTTCTGTAGTTGTACTGTGCATAGCTTTCAGAATTCTGTTTTGATCCTACATTACATTTCCACAGTACTGCTTCAGAGGAATGGACAGAACATAGTGGTAAAGGTACTCAATTCCTGCACTGTTTCTCTAGTAGAGAACTGTCAGCTTGAGGTTGTTTGGAGGTTTTGTGTTTTGTTTTAACTTTTCTTACTTCAAATCATTCAACCCCCTGGATACCTCTTGTCTGATTATTGCAATCTTGCAAATTAAGCTCCTGCAATAGATCTAGGATAGCAAGTTTAGCTAATATTACTAGTAACAGTAATACTGATGTTCTAGTTGGCATTAGAAGATGCTTTAGTTAACTCAAAGTGCCAAATCTTATCTACTCAGCTGTAAGAATTGTCAGGGGGAAAATTGTAAGCTTGGATTGGTCCAGCATGATATGCCACTAACCATAGTTCTATCTCCTTCTTGGATACTAGAAGTCACTAAATAAGTGGATGAATTGTTTATATTGTCTACTGAAAAAAAAGTATACTTTTTTCCTGTAGCAGACTCCAGTAGGAGAGAGGATCTTTGAGATAACAAGCAGAATGAAACTGATTGTTAACAGCATGTTTTGAAATGATAATTTTATTAGTGTTATCTTCTAAAGATAATGGCATGAAAAATTTGTGGGGTTTTGTTGTGGTGGGTTTTTGGGGGGGTTTTGTTTGTTTTTTTTTTTATTATCCTCTATCTGGCAAAGAAGTCTCTATTACTTTGGTGTGATTATCTTTGTTTTATATCAGAAAGAAGATTCAACTGGTGAATGGAGGAAAGATTGTGGCTATACAGATGGAGCATTTAGGGAGGATTTCTTTCATATGACAGTGAGATATGCAATGTCACTCATTGTTTGAATGAGTTAAAACAATTATGCGTGTCGCGTTGCCTTACATTATAGAATATATTCCGAAGATCTAAAATACTTAGTAGAGAGTGGAAAGTAAACTGGATTTTATCGATAGGTCCCATGAGGCTGCTTTCTAAAACTGCTTTCAAACCGTGGTGCTGTTCTCCATACTTTCCTGATGTCCTCCTGCAGAGGATCAAGTCAGTTCTTGAATAATTCTTAATTAATATAACTTGCTTAAGAAAAGCAGACTCTTGTTATTTAAGCAGTAGTCTCTACGGAGCGTAGCACGGCCCAAACACTGTGATATTTTGTGAAGCTGGTCTCTCAAGAGCAAGTTCTACGTGAGTGTCTGTTATGGTAATCTGTTGTTTTGAGGTTAGATTTGATTATTGCTAGTACTATAAAAATGTCTTTAACTAAGACTTTGTGGCATTTCCATGCAGGTGAAGAATAATACAAGCATGAGGGTGGAGAAGGGTGTATGCCAGACTTATTTTCCCTAAAAATTTAGTAGAAGAAATTATTTAAAGCTTTCTCCTGCATTGAAATTCTGTAGATTGAGCCTACGAAGAACTAAAAACATCAGAGAGAACAGGAGTTGGTTAGAGCTGGACAGGGATAGTTTTGTGCCTGGATCTTTGTGCTATGACTCTTAGGTTTTCTCGTGATTGTTTTGAGTTCAGAGAGAGATGTGAAAAAACACGATTTGGCCCAACAAAAGAAGGGGCTACAGCTGCCAAAAATTAGCAGGAGCTCACCTGAGTTGTCTGTCCCTTCAGTTTCTTGACCTGTCATTGATTCTGCTGTTGCACATGATGAAGGAAGAACATCCATAGTGCAGGAAGTGCTTGATGCTTCCAAACTGCTTTAACTCGGGTTGAGGATAGTGACTTACACAAACCACTCGGATCCCTGCCATCATCTTAGAGGATGTGGCAGACCATCACCCAGAATATTGCACCTCTCTCCTAACTGTAAGCATGTTGACTGTTGAAGAATTACAGATTTCAGTGAGTGTGTCATAGTTACTTCTGAATATTTCATGTGCACTAGCTCTTATAATCCCACAATGTAGAATACTGCGTTGAGAATGTAAGATGCATATTAAACAAATAAAATGATTATCCCAAAAATGTAATGTGGGAAATAACTAATATTTCAGTTTGTTTTGGCTACAGTGGGTCAGCCTTACATCCCATAAGTGGGATTATATTTTGTGCTGCTTTGCACAGGGATGGGTATGTGGACATGTTTTTTAATTGAAACTTTTTGAGATGTGTTGTTCTGCTACAGGCTGCAGCCTTCCTTTATGCTTCTCTGCTTTTTTTTTTTCAGTACTGGTGCTGTTGTTTTTTTTTTCATGGCAATAAATACAGCCGTCTAACATTCAGTTTTTCAGCACATACTCTGCTCTTAATGAATGTGATCATTTACACAGTGTCACTGTAGTGTTGGCATGCTAAATAATTTAGTGAGCTGTGGCAGGTAGATAGCTCTGTGGTGTCTATGTTACTATGGCAATACATTTGCTTAATGTAAATATTAGTCGTTCTGACTATATGAATCTCAGGGCTTCTGACATTATTAGCAGCGTTTGGGAGGTGGGAATCTGTGTATCTGAAAGAAAAGTTGTTCTGGAAATATTAATATTTTAAAGATAACTTTCATTTGTCATTATTCCTTCTGCTTTCTGACTGAGCTACATAATCTCTTGATTGTAATGAACAGAGCAGAACATTTCTCCAGTTTCGTTATCATGGTTGTAATGCTGCTCTATTATAAAGAAATATATAACTGTATTCTGATCTGCTAAAAATTCATCTGACTGAAATGAAAGGAAATAGGATCTTGAGGTCCATCAACTTTGCTCTCAGTTACAAAGTCAAGGCAGTTGTAGAAGCACAGGAAATAAAACCAGGCTTGGAAGAAAAATTCCTGGGGTGTTAGATGTAGTTCCATGGCTCGAAAATGAAGTGAAGCATGAGAGGCTCTTCCATCCTCTATGAGTACCACCAGGTATAGAATTACTTAAGAAACTCCTGATTTGTCAGAAAATTAATGCTTAAGCAATATGTTAATGAACCTCATTTCTTAAATGTTTATGTAGATGGTTTTCTAGTCCATTTTTGTGGATTATTTCCTTGGGAAAGGAACTACCTTCTGTGAAGTCTTGTTTCAAAGGCCAGCTTGTTCCTGATTGTATGAACTATTCTTTGTTATGAACTACCACTTTTGAGGCAACAAACAGAAGTGGTAAAAGAATTAGATCATTCACCTTTTCTAAGTATGATATGGCATCACAATTCATCAGTTGATAGTCTATATAAAACTTCAGTCATTTCAGACCACAAATATTGAATGTACACCCGTACTATTGTAATATTTTATGTACTGTTTTAAACCTTTACTTGTTAAACTGCTAAACTTAAGGTCAATGTTGAAAAGATGATTTGGCTGGAATGTGCCCCCCTACCCCCCTTTAGAATTGTCCCCAATCTTCCTGCCAAATAGCTGTAATGCAGGAGAAAAAAAGCATAGTATGCAGTGAATGATGTCTTCAATTATTTGTAGGGTAGATGATACTGAGAGTTGTATGTGCTGCAGTCTGGTATCAGTGCTCAGCACCTATCTGTGTTTGGCCCATTAACTGTCAAAAAAGGAAATAATAAAAAATACAGTAGCAGCCAAGCACAGACTTTTAAGTTCTTTGTATTTTACAGAAGAGTCTTTGCTGGACTTGTATAAGTGTTCTTAATTTTTCCTATCTCTGAGATGATAAGACTCCTGTTGCCAATGCTTGCATGTAAGGTAAAGCTCCTTACTGGACAGGAATACAAACTAGAGTTGTTAGTTGCTTTTCCATGGCACTGTTGCTCACAAGTGCTAGTCTGGAATTCAAGTTAACCTAGGAAAATTAATTATTTACCACTTACACCTTTTCCTGACAGGGCTGCCTGTGGGAATACTGTGCTGCTGGCTGTCTCTCTTTTAAAAATATAATATGCTTTAGATGCATCTGTTGTTTATAGATGCAGGGAAATATTGAAGCATTTAGATTCAGCATACCTACCAAGTATTAGCATAGTTGAAATAATAATTGGAGCAGATTCTCTGATTATTCTTTCGGTAAACAAACCATACTCATAAAATGGCTTGGGAAAAGGCACATCTACTGCGATGTATTGAAGGAAAAAGACTGCAGAGCCACTTTCTTCTCTGTGAGAAGAACCCATGTAGAGAGAAGCTCCTGTGGAATAAGCTGGCAGGATTTTCCCTTAGGGGAAGAGGCTTGATGGTTCTGCTTTTCCAGTCACAAGTATCCATTTTCGAGACAGATCGTTGAAAGGGATCCTCTGAGCACTCCGAAACTACTCCTTTCCAGGTTTGGTTTCAGGACCTGATGCATGGCATAGGAACCATGCAAAGAGCACGAGCAGCTCTTTTGACATAAATCACGCTACCAGTAGCTGAAAAGGTCTGGTAGATCTCATCCGTCTTGGTGGTTTTGTGGCCCTAGAACCTACCACTGAAGTGGACTGCTCTCCTTTTTCCTTTTTTTTTTTTTTTTTTTTTTTTTTTTTGTGGCTGGCTACAGCATGGCCTTGTGGATAGCAATGTATACCCATGGATCCCTATAAACAGAGAAGCAGTGGAATGCTTCACGTCAAGCCATATACCTAATCTTCTGTTTATGCAGCTCCACTACATTTCTTTGATTCTACTGCAGAAATATGTCATGCCTGTATTTTAAAGCTGGGCTGAAGGAAGTGGAATGGATTATATTACAAGCTGAATGTTTAAATCAGGTGATAAGTTGAAAAGAACAAAAGCACGTTCCAAAAAGCAGTTGCATTTAATGCTTCACACATGATTTGCTCAGCTAGTTTCTTTTATTGTCACAATGTAAGTGCCTTTTCACTTTTACCCACAGAAGAAAAAATTCTGGTAGTTCTGCAATGCCTTTGTTATATGTGTAATGAACGTTTGCTTTTGAGTATTACCTTACAAATAAGAAACGGAGTTGTTTTATCTGTAGTGTTTTTATGCTTTTTGTTGTCATTCTTTTTGTATATTTTTACTTTGAAAAGGTAATGATGGCTGCTGTGCAGTCCTGTACTTTCAATGGCTCTCCTCATGGAAGGAGAGCTGGTGCCACTCTAGTGTTGGGATGGTGAGCTCCCAGAGGAATTGTGCATATCAACCTTGTGCTTACCAGAAATTCTTCTTGAACTGGCATATGTGAGTCCTGACACTGGTTACTGTTGATCCATGGATAGCTGGTACTTAATTATCACCTACCTATCGTGCCTTCTTTCCATTGCTGTAGCAGGACAGATACATTGCGGAGATTAAAATGGAAAGAATGTTACGGGCCTTGTCCTCTTATGTTACCCTTAAAAATGATCATTGTCCATTTAAGTGCTCACTTTAGATGGATGTAGCATAAAAATATACAGGATAGTGTAAACCCTAAATTGTATTTTTTTGTATCCTTTTCAGTAGATGATGGATGTTTTATAGTAATGTGTGTAGTTTTGACAGAAGATGGTGAAAAAGATGAGTAAACCCAAACAAATATGGTCTCTGGGCTTTTGTTGATAATTTTGTCTACCTCAGTGCTTTTTCTGTTACGGATTAGAGAGTATATGCCGCGTGTGATGTAATATATTGTAGATACAAAAATACTTAATCCTTACTGTTACTGCAATAAGACAGACAGACACCATTGAAATCATAGCAATGAGCTATGTTTACCTGCCTGTTGCATTGTTAAAACATAGATTTGGGCTTTCAGAAGAGTCAGGAAACAGGCACGGAAGGCTAGTGCTTTCTCACAGTATGAGCGTGACAGGTGTTTATTTCCAGATGCAGAACACTTCACTTCAGAGCTACAGTAATACTAAGGATGTGATTCTAACATGCTGCTTGGTTATTATACTTTAATGCCACTCAGCATTATAATTAACTTTACTAGACATTAGTAAGTGGGTTTAATATTCAAACAATGGTGTTGGAGATAAGTGTGCCAATGAACCTTACCAGTGGAGCAAAATGTAAATTTTAACTTGTTTATCTCATTAGCCTTTCATAAGGCTGTGCTTCGCAAATCATGGCTGCATCATCTGCTGACTATGTCCTCTGATCTACTAAGCAAAATAGTACTCTAATAATAGCCATTGCATGAAATCCTCACACTGGTGTTCTGAAACACTTCATGTATTTTTTTTTTCTTTGTTTAGAGGGCCTTGATTGTGTCTTTATCTTTTCTGTGCAATGCCAAAATATAGCAGTGAAGGTAAGATGAGAATTCATTACTTGTAAGCCCTGGTCTTAGAAACATTTTGCCAAGTAGGAGTTTCTGGTGAGGGCCATAAGTCTAAGTGTGTTGCCTGAGTGTGGTGCACAGGGACTCTGAGAGTTTTCTGGGCAGTTAAAACAGCCAGACTTGTCAACTGAATACTGATGACTTGCTGCTTTAATAATAATCAGAGCTCTCCAAAAGTCTGTTGCCCTCATCTTACAGGAGAAACTGCGCTGAGTGATTTGCCTTAGGTTCACATAAAAGGGAAGAGAATTGGAGGAGAACGTTCAGTCTCCTGGCTTGAACTCTTGCATGTAGGCAGTTACCGCTGTGGCTTCTGATGATGATAGTGTCCCCAGCATGCTATTCAGAGCAAGTAAGAGGGAATTTAACAGATTTGAGGGAGTTCTTCTGGCAAGTCCACTTAATACTGTTTCCCACCAAATTGCTCATACAGTCTAGTCTAAATCCAAAGAAAGTTGTTCAATCCATCTAAAACTTTCAAGCTTTGAAGTTTTCCCAATAAATGTCTCTAAGATTCAGTGACTATGAGTGAACATGGTTCTTGTGTCTGAGGCAACAAAACTCAATCACTCCACTTGTAAGCTGATTTGGTTCAGGTTTGCTTCCATATGGTCTTTATTTTGAAAAATTTACGCTAATCTTCTCAGATTGAGTTCTTTAATGATTGTGCCTCTTTCTACAGCAATGTTAAAATAATACTTCAGATATCTCTGAAACACTCTATCATGAGAAAAATCTGTTGTTTAAATGGTTGCTAGAGGTGCAAAGTGAATCTGTTTTCTTACCATCCTGTGTTAAACTGATACTTAAAGCCCTTTTGTAGTACTCTGAGGGATGCGAAATGGGACAACTGCTGTAGCACCGTATTTTAATAGCAGTGGCTACAGGCATCGTGGGTCCATAGAGCCCATTGGCTGCCTTGGGTAGTAGGCTTACTATGCTG
The DNA here is from genome assembly GCA_013398225.1 of Steatornis caripensis. Lineage (NCBI taxonomy): Eukaryota > Metazoa > Chordata > Aves > Caprimulgiformes > Steatornithidae > Steatornis > Steatornis caripensis. The sequence continues at coordinate 64,818 of VZSC01014897.1, forward strand.
GTAGTCATCCATCACAGTACTATGTTTTATTTTTTGCAGTAATGTTATTGATGGTCGAGTTGGTAGATAGATACACTGTCACAGGGAAAACACAGTTTTCCCCTTGTCAGAGAAAACCGCAGATCTTGGTTCCCGGTCCTACTGAGTTAGAGGATAGAGAGGTGTTGCCACAACCCCATCTGTACATCATGAATCTAGTGGGTTTAAATTTTCAAGTGTTGGCAACTTTGGGGACTGGTTCTTTCCAATTAGGTTGATTGTTGTGTTATGCGTAATTGCGGACGGATGTGCTTTTGGTACCAGCACTCCTGAAGAGAGTTTTTCTACCATCCTTCGTTAATTTGTCATTAGTCATATATGTTTGGTTTAGTGCTGACTTACTAATAACACCATTTATTTTCAGTTAGTTTTTCAGTGCAGAGGCTTGATTGTATGCAAATTCTCCCATAAAGTCAATGAAGGGCCTCCTGAGACCTTACATGACTCTCAGCACTGGAGGTTAATGTCCTTCAGAGTACAAGTATGCTTGAGAACAGCAGGGATATCTGAATGCTGACTAGCGGAGAGATGGTGTGTTCTGAAACAGTGTTGAAGTGCTTTATTATTTGAGTGCCCATGGCATGAATTATGATGCAAGTAAAATGGTGCCTGTGGGGAGAGGTGGACTTGAAGATTAAATAGAGTAAAATGTGGAAAAACATAAAACAGAGTACAGAGATGGCAATACATGTGCTGACAGTAGAAATACTGTAAGTTTTGTTTTAGCAGAGGGATAACTGGTAAATGTGTAATAGTACTGAAGTACTTTCATAACTGTTATATCAAAACAAAAAACAATTGACATGCTTTCTAATTCTCATAGCCTGTTTTCCATTTTAAATGACAGTTTGGAAAAAAAATCATAAATTTGTAATTCAATGTCAAGAACCATGTCCTCAGGAATAAAATTAGAGGTCTTCCAAACATGCCATTGGTACAACTGACTAGCTTTCAAGGCCTGTGGAAACAGACAGGCTTCCACATACCTCCTCAAAGTGTTCCTGCCTTCAGTTTGTGCTTCTCCTTTGGAGCTCTATGAGGATTGCTATGTTGTATGTGACTTTCCATAAGGCTCAGTTTGCAATTTTGGATAGCACATCTATTGCCAATCTTCCAGAAGATTGTACAGGTGAATTGAAAAATTTGGGATGAGGAGAAATGAGAGAGGAGAGGTGCTGGATTTCAGACGTGGGAGATAAGAGTACATTCCAACTACTTAAAAAAAAAAAAAGTGTATCGGTGTACTGTAGCTTCTGCAGCTCTGATAGCCTCAGACAGAAGGGTGGTAGTAGAGGTGAGAAGCAGCAGGGCTCCCAGAGACATACACAGACACTCCCGACTTTTGGAGGTGTGCAGGCAGGAATAAGAACAAGCTATAAATGGTTGGAACCTGTGCTTTCCCACGCCTGTAGAAGTCTCCTTAGGTGTTACAAAATTAGATGGCAGAAGTTGTGGTTTGACTTTCAGTTGTCTGTACCAAGAAGCATTCCAGCTAGGGCTGATGTCCAACTGGCTTGTGTACTAGGCTTTCAGTATTGAACATTCCAAGTGTTAAAAAGTTTAAATAGCAATTAAATTTTATTTTTACTAGCTTCTGACATTTACCCCACCTTGTAGTACATGTCGTTTTCCCACAAAATTTGTGAGGTTATATGTTTTTCAGAGCACTCTTTTTATAAGATGTATAATCTTCATTTGTGGTTCAGAAAGGGCTATTATTTACCTTCTTTTATCCTCCAGTGGGTAAAAGCTGCTGGTTTATCTTCATTCCTCCCTAGACTAGAAAGACACCCGTATTTCTATTCATGTTTTCCCAAAGGTTCAAAGGCAAGACTGAAATAAAAATTATACAGAATTGTTATGGAAGTGTCAGGTTACCTGGATCTTGTCCTTTTTTTAATTGTTCCCTTAGTTAATTAGCAGTTTCTTTTGCGCATGCTGGCAACATGTCTGAGACAAGTGTTGTGTAGATTATATATGTTTCTTTTTTGCCAGTGCATTGTTATGTCTTATTCAGGGAAAGGTAGTCACAAGAATGGAAGATGGTGTAATGTCATTCAGTTTCCAGTTGCAGAAGTCTATGCAGTGTAAGATTGTAAACATATTTTCACAGTAGCGTAGACCTGTGTTATAAGATCAGAGATGAAGAATTACTTTATACTCTGCATAATGGACAACTTAACACTGTTTACATGACACAACTAATTTTATTCCTAGGAAAGCTGGAGAAGCTTAGAGGGAAAAACATTTACCACCTGTATAAAATGCGATGAAATTAAATAGAAATGGAAATACAAATTCAATAACATGGGAATTTTTTCTTTGATTTGGCTTTTTATGCACCAAACATAATAAAAATGCCAACAATATACTTTGGATTTTGCTGCTTACTACCATGTGTATTAAAAGCAAACAAATCAATGTATATACAGAAAGCCATCATCTGTCAAAGTCTGCTCAACTTGCGAATCTGTACTAATATTTAAATAAGGACGTCACTGCAGGAGGAGAGGTTGGTTTTTCATGGATCTGTGCTTGCAGATGGGGGAAGCGTTATTTTATTGACGTTCTTGACTTTGCAATAGGAATTAATATAAAATGACTCTGCAACTTCTGCTTGTTTGCTCTGAGTTGGATTAGAAAGAGAGGGGGAGAGCAGCATTTCTGTGCAGTTTCCTGTGAGACAAAATACGTGGGGTTTTGCGTGTTGTGGGAATGGGGGGCTGGAGAGGCGGGATAGCATTTTATAAGGAGTGCTGTTTATGGCTTTTTTACATTTCCTTTTCTTCTTTCTCGTCCTTGTTCTTTGGTGAACAGAGTGTTATAGTGATTTGTGAGTCTCATCTTAAACAGTAATGTTTATTCAGTAGTTTTCCCCAAATTTAGTGATTGATAGTCATAAAAAGGAAATGAAAAAGGATTTTGTAAGTGCTTTTCTCTTTGGCAAGCCTGAAACATAATAATGGACAAAGGGAGCTCACCAGCTTCTGGAACTTTCTCCAAGCTAAATTGCAAACGTCTGATGCAAACAGTGTTGATTCACACAATGTTCGCTTCTTTTTGTTCTTCTTTTTATTGTTTAAAAGAAGGAAAAAAAGGACCACAAAAGTACATTTACATTCAAAAGTGTCAATCCACTAAATATAACATTTTATCACAACCTCCTACCTAATGTCAAGTGATACATAGTACATAGGGTGAGATATGAAAACGACCTTTCAGGTTTTAGTAGCTCATTAAGTTTACTAGGTTTGAGAAGTAATTTGTGATGGGCTTCTGCAATCATACAGTACAATGAAACAGTTGTCCTGAAGCTGTGTAATGATATGCTTTTGCTTATTCTCTTCACTTGTTAGTTCATCATGTCACTAACAGGTTATCACTTCAAAGTGCAGTAAATAATGTTGACTTGGTGGATGAGTATCTTGGGGTGGTAATTCTCTCTAAAATGAGTAATTTCAGTTAATTGTGTACAGAAAGATAATTGACAGATTCAAGTCATATAGTCAATTATTATAGTCCATGTACTATAATGAACATTGAGAAGTATGAGAGGGTTTTATTATGTGATAGACAGCTACCTACATTTATGTATAGTTATATAACCATTGTTTTTCCAGGAATAAAAACCAACTTTGTATTGCAAATGAGGCTGAGAGGAGAAATAAATATGCTTTTAGAGTAAGTATTATGTTAACAACTACACAATATCCATTCTATACCTAACAGTTTTGATTTTATGATGCACTCTGTCCTTTTCCAGAGCTTTTAATTTGGAAGAGATAGGTAGAGAGAAGTAACATGTACATGTGGACAAGAGAGAGGAATCCCATCTGCAAAGTGGAAGTTCTTTTCTCAGTGAAAACTTTGTGGCAATCCTTTGGGGAAGCTTCTTGGTTGGTTTGTTGGTTTATTGATCAAATAATCAGAGTAATCTTAATGGTGTTTTACTACTGATTCTTGTGCTTGAACTATGTTTAGAACCTGCAGAATCACCTGAGAGTATGGAAAAAATAAAAAAAAGAGTTTATGGCTTCTTTATTGTGAAACATGGAATGTTTAGAATATATGTGTATTTGCATTTTATTGTGAATTAATGCTAAAAGCATACATGTCGTCTTTAATGTCACTTTGTAGACTTGAGAACATTATTCTTGGGCTTCTTATGTTTACTATAATGAGTAGTTCAAAAAGTTATATAAATCACTTGAAAAATAGTGTTATATTTCATGGCTATAGCAATAATATGCATAGCTTAATCTTGTTTTATGTAATCTGCGTATGATAATTACAGGTATATCGATAACTTTTTTCTAGACCATCTTCCAGGAAGGTAGTATTTCCTATTCTGTATGCTAGTGTTCTGAAAATAGTTTTAAATCTTCAGAGTATAGAGTCTTCTACGGCTTTGCTGATCTCATTCATCTTCCATTCATCTTCATGATGGAATTCAAGATCCTTAGGGCAGTGAGGAGGGTGCACAGCAAGCTCACTACCTTGGACTTCAAGAGAGCAGGCTTTGGCTTTTTTCAGGGACCTGCTTGGTAGAATCCCATGGGATAAAGCCCTGGAGGGAAGAGATGCCCAAGAAAGCTGGTTAATATTCAAGGATCAAGTCCTCCAAGCTCAGGAGTGATGCATCCCAACAAAGAGGAAGTCAGGTAAAAACACCAGGAGGCTTTCATGGATGAACAAGGAGCACCTGGACAAACTCAAACACAAAAAGCAAGCCTACAGAGAGTGAAAGCAAGGACAGGTAGCCTGAGAGGAATACAGAGAAATTGTCCCAGCAGCCAGGGATCAGGATAGGAAAGCTAGAAGCCCTGATAGAATTAAATCTGGCCAGGGACATCAAGGGCAACAATAAAATCTTCTATAGGTACATTGGTGATAAAAGGAAGACTAGGGAGAATATGGACCCTCTCCAGAAGGAAATGAGAGACCTGGTTACCTGGGATATGGAGAAGGCTGGGATTCTCAATGACTTTTTTGCCACAGTCTTCACCAGCAAGTGCTGAGGCCACACTGCCCAAGTTGCAGAAGGCAAAGGCAGAAACTGGGGGAATGAAGAACCACCCACTGTAGGAGATCAAGTTTGAGACGATCTAAGGAACCTGAAGGTGCACAACTCCATGGGACCTGATGAGATGCATCTGCTGGTCCTGAGGAAACTGACTGATGAAGTTGCTAAGCTGCTAGCCATCATTTTTGAGGAGTCATGGCAGTCTGGTGAAGTTCCCACTGATTGAAGAAGTGGAAACATAGCCCCCATTTTTAAAAAGGGAAAAAAGGAAGACCTGGGGAACTACAGGCCACTCAACCTCACCTCTGTACATGACAAAATCATGGAGCAAATCTTCCTGGAAGCTGTGCTAAGGCATATGGAAAATAAGGAGGTGACTGGTGACAGCCAACACAGCTTCACTAAGGGCAAATTGTGCCTGACAAATTTGGTGGCCTTCTACAATGAGGTAACAACATTGGTGGACAAGGGAAGAGCAACTGACATCATCTACATGAACTTGTGCAAAGCATTTGACACTGTCCTGCACGGCATCCTTGTCTGTCTAAATTGGAGAGATACAGACTTAATGGATGGACTGCTTGCCGGATAAGGAATTGGCTGGATGGTCACACTGAAAGAGTGGAGGTCAACAACTTGATATCCAAGTGGAGAGCAGTGACGGCTGGCGTTCCCCAGGGGTCAGTATTGGGGCTGATGTGTGTTTCAGATTGTTGTTGGTGACATAGACAGTGGGGTTGAGTGCACCCTTAGCAAGTTTGCCGATGACACTAGGCTGTGTGGCGAGGTTGACATGCTGGAGGGAAGGGAAGCCATCCAGAGGGACTTTTGACAGGCTTGAGAGGTGGGCCTGTGTGAACCAACATGAAGTTCAACAAGGCTTAAATGCAAGGTCCTGCACATGGATCGGGGCAATCCCAAGCACAGATACAGGCTGGGTGGAGAATGGATTGAGAGCAGCCCTGAGGAGAAGGACTTGGGGG
>VZSC01014897.1:71032-130674 GCA_013398225.1 Steatornis caripensis
TGGAGCAAGTCCAGAGGAGGGCCACGAAGGTGATCAGGGGGCTGGAGCACCTCTCCAGTGAAGTTAGGCTGAGAGAGTTGGGGTTGTTTAGCCTTGAGAAGACAAGACTCTGGGGAGACCTTGTAGCAGCCTTCTAGTACCTGACAGGGGCCAACAAGAGAGCTGGAGAGGAACTTTTTACAGGGGTGTGTAGTGATAGGATGAGGGGTAATGGTTTTAAACTGGAAAAGGGTAGATTTGGATGAGATAATAGGAAGAAATTCTTCCTGATGGGGGTGGTCAGCCACTGGAACAGGTTGCCCGGAGAATTTATGGATGCCCCCTTCCTGGAAGTGTTCAAGGCCAGGTTGGATGGGGCTTTGAGCAACCTGGTCTAGTGGAAGGTGTCCCTGCCCATGGCAGGGGGGGTTAGAATGAGATGATCTTTAAGGTCCCTTCCAACCTAAACCACTCTATGAGTCTTGTCAGGAAGGCTTTCTAGATAGGCAATTTAATAATTTCCTATGAATTTATTTTATACTTTTAGCTATAGATAACTGTTTTACCTTTCTCAAAAAAAAAAAATACCCTTTAAAAAAGAAAAGAAGTTCCATTCACTTCAGCATCACAATTTGAAGAAGCATGTCGTTTTTCTAAATTATCAGCATGTTGGGGCCAGGTTTGTATGTCACACAGATGAACACAGATGTCACACAGATGATGATAATTTTCCAATTATCTTAGAAAGCTAAATCGATGTTGCAGATTGCATAGATCATTTTGATTTCTTTCTTCTACTAACATAACCAAAACATAAAGTAGGTTTTGTTAAATGTCTGCTTTCTGATGTATTGCTCCCTCCTACTCCTGGATAGTGATAAATTTTGGAATAAACCCTGTACAAATTCTCAGTAGAGATGGGGAGGTTGGCAACAACTATTTTTTCCCAATAATTCACTTCAATTATGACAAAACAAAATCACTAGTGTAGATGCAGCAGCTGATATCTGCAATTCCCCTATAAATCAAGGAATGGAAGGTAGCTTTCATTCAGTGTCATGTGCTATGCCCTTCAGGGTTCTCTTTCTCTTTGAAACTTGGTATGAAAGCATATTCACACTACGAAGTTTTAAACTGTGCTTTGTTTTGCTTGTAATGCCTGTCTCAGTACAACACCAAACACTGAGGTCTGTGGGCCTGAGACGTTTTAATGACTTGGTTTTCAATGGAAACATGCTTTTCTTGAGTCAGCAATTTTGGTGGTGATTTGGGAATGAACCAGCAAAGTTAAAGTCTTTTGAATCAGTTTCAGCTCCATAACATCTGCCTTCTTCAGTATACAGGTAGCAATGAACTTTTCTGAGCTGCCTTTTTTTTTTCAGTTAGTTTAAGGTTTTTATATCCCTTTTGCAGCAGTTATCTGCTAGTAGCAAACAAGATACCTTAGTCATATTGTGCCTGAGTGCTACTAAGAATGAAGAGGTATCTATCTTGGATTTTAAAAACCCTAGCTGCTATTTTATTCTTAAGTTTTTAACCAACATAATCTGTATTTTGAACCACTAATTGTTACCAAGTTGTTGCCTTTCTGTAGTAGGCCAAATGTGAGGAGATCAAATACAATGTAGAAGCAGGTTTATTATATTACTTATCTCTCCCTAAAAGGAATAAGTCACACCACTAGAATCGCAACCTTATTTTTTCCCTCTCTAACTTCAGGTTTATGACCTAGGGGTATGAACATGTAGTTCATTCCTCGTGGGACTTTGCAAGAGTAACTTCAGTGATTGCATGCTCTTGAGTTCCAGTCAAGTTGCTTATGCGTAAATGCATGCGGTAGATGAATGTGCCCTGTGGTGTTATCAGGTAAATAGAGCCATCCTTGAGGAAGTCAAGGTCTCTGTCAAATATTCTGCTTTGTTTAATTACTATTTTCTTGAGCAATCACTGCTATTTGTCTAGCTTTGTTATCATGCCCTTTGATGAATCGTCTTTGCTGGTTAGCTGTATACCTTCTTAGACCTGCTGTGTATAATTTTAGCCTAACTCATCAATGTATTTTGGACCATACTACCTAACTGGCCTCTCTGTTCTTTTGTTTTGGCTGACCCATGCAGCAGAAGTCTCTGAAGGCTTGGAATTTGGCTTAGCCTGTGTCCCAGTGCATAGGCTGCCAGTGTGAGTTGATCCCATTGCTTGCACTTGAAACGTGCACATTTATGCCATTGCAGCACTGCTGAACTGGGGTGTCAGGTGGGCCTCTTGCCTGTCACTGTTGCTGTACTTACTGTGGGGGAATTGCCCATTCATGTGTCTGGAGACACACGTATTTATTTAATGCTGTAACCTGGATCCCCTAACATATAATACCATAGGATTACACAGATCACATGAAGAGGTTAGTGGTACCCCAATTAGTTGTGTGAGTTGATATGAATCCATGATAAACATATGAGTAGTGTAGCTCCCTGGAGATTTGAGAAAAGATGAATTGTGTTTTTTAACTGCAGCAAGCTGGCTGTAGATGGGACAGATTTTTGTCTCATTCTAAAACATACTACGTGTAGTTTCATGAAATGGATCTTGTTAGGCAGTCTCTGTGAGGTCAAGTCACAAGACATTCTTACTTTCATGTTAGCAGGTTGGATTAAATTGTGCTTGATGAGAACAAATTGATACTTTGATTAACTGCATTGCTTTACAGTTCATGGTGACTTGTTCTCTGTTAGGCTTTTAAGCAGATAGCTTTATGAGTGTAAAACGTATCTTCTCCCACTCATGTGGAAGGCATAGTGTCTTTGCAGATACTGGGTAGAAAAGATAGATTGAAGAAAGCTGACTAAATGTGAAATGTTATCTTGAGGTAGACAAAGGACAGGACAATTGGTGGGCTGCAGCATTGAAACATGAAAGAACAAATGAAGCAGGAGGATAATTGTTCATGTACTTCAAACTGTTCGTCTAGTAATCTGCTGCAAGCTTTCTTGCTAGTAGAGCTTATAAAGGGGGGTAGTACTTAATCAAAAAGAGGATGCTCTGATGCAGTGGCCTTTAACTACTGACTTTTTCTCAGCTGCCTATCACAGACCTACTGCTCTCCAGTGAGTAAGCTGTAATCCTGCAATCTGGTGGTGAATGTGTAGGATCATTAAGGGTGGGGATGTGACTATTCTTCATAGGCTTTGCTTTTGTAGCAAAACTTACCACAAGTGGTATGAATCCTTTCCTTTGAAAGGATTGTTGTCTTCCTTTGAAACACTCTTGTTAATAAAATTTAAACCCTCTCCCTGATCATAGTCCCTAAAGAAAAGCTGACAAATTTATACACAAAGCTTTCTTTTCAATCAAAAATAAACAAACCTTGAACAAGGTCCCTTTAAGCTGAGGCATGCTAAAATTTATCACTCATTTTTCTCCTACCCTCCTTCATCCACTTATCAGAGACTGCAGAGATGTGATTGTATAGCTATGCATAAGACCATATAATTTCCCTCTGCTTCTTTGAAGTTGTCTAATTTCAAGCCCTTTTATGCCACACTGATGCATGAAAATGTTTTGATATACACTGTTTCTTTCACTGCCGTTGAGGCTTCTTACCCATCTTTCCATTGTCTCTTGTGTACCTGAACTGACAGGATGGAAATCTTTGGCCGGTACAGCAAAAGCATACAGTGTCTGATAACAGAGGTACGCTTGTGTTAACACCACATGTTAGTGTTTCAACAGAAGGCAACCTTGATAATCAAATTGCAGAGCCTTACGGCACGTTTTGTGTCTACCTTACTGTATTAGGCAATGTATCTTTTGTCTTTATGTTCTGCGTTTCCTGGGAAGCTCCAGTCCTGCAAGCTTCTGTGTTATGTTTTTAATTCAAAAGTGAAACTTTTTAAAAGAGACAGTCCAGTGGGAGAGGACTTCACAAGGGATTTTCTGCTAGACTGTTCTTCCGGTGTCCTTTGCAGTAAAATAAGTACTTCTGTTGTTCGGGGAGTTCAGCCCTCTAATCAGCTGTGGAAAAAAGGGTTGATGATTTACAGACTTCTGAAGGAAAACTGAAAGCAGATATCCTCCACGAGTCCAATGACTGGGTCTCAATCTCATCATTAATCTAATGCTATACAGTGCAGTTGTGGACTGCTGCTTTTTTTAAACTAGAAATAGTGCTGAAGTTTTATACTCTCTTCCTCCCATCCTCATTCACTTACCAGAGACTGCATAGAAACAGTTACAGACCTGTGTACGTGACTATAACTTTCTCTGCTGCTGCTTAGGGGGAAACAGGTGCTTGTTTGCATGTTTGTATATGCAACAGTTGACCAGATTTGCAGGAAAAAAACCAAGGAAACAGCCAAGCCCACACTGAAAGGTATTTAGTGTGAAACCAACAAAGTTTATGTAGGTGCAAATTAGTTGCCTGGTTTCAAAAGCTGTTGTCCAGTTACACAGAGAATATAGGAAAACCTTAGGGGAGAAAGTTATATGTCGCTTTGAATATCAGTTCCTCATGTGTGTGATGTGTATGCTGGTGGTTCTTGTTGCATGCGGGGATTGTTAGATGTATAAAACCTTGGTGGCAGGAGCAGCTACCTCGTGTGGGAGAGGAGGGATTGGAGACAAAAGTGTTGTCAGGATAGGCATTTGAAATAGCTCTAGGAGGCATATGTAAATAGACTTGGCATTAGAATCATAGAATAACTTAGGTTGGAAAAGACCTTTAAGATCATCGAGCCCAACTGTTAACCTAGCATTGCCAGTCCAACGCTAAACCATGTCCCTAAGCACCTTGTAATAGGGTTAAATGACTGATAGATAGGATAGGCTTGAATTGTGAAAAGATCTACCTGCTAAGAAGGTTTTGTTGTTGTGTGGCAGGGTCAAAGTGTTAAACTGAGCAGTGGCTTTTGGAAGTAGGATTTTGAATGGACTAGAGAGCTGTATTGACTGTAGGAGAGGTGTGTTTATGCTTGTCAGGACTATCAAATGGTGGACTAATAACTTGATTGGGATTTAGCAGAGAGGAAAGGCTAAATTATTGTAAAATTTTAACCATGAACTGATTAAAGTAAACTGTTACACTTGTTCTTTGTGGCTCCCAAGCTCACTTCTACCCCTTCCTACATGAATCAGTGCTTTATAAATGAGTGTATTTTCTCACCTTTGGATTCAGTATGTCAGGTTTTGCCGTGTTTCGTTGAAGTTTTACTTCACAGGGAATATTGTGATATTGCAGTTACAGTGGCACATTTGGCCTTGCAAAATAATCAAGAAAACATACTAATCTAGTAACTGCTTACCACAAATATAATGAATATACTCTTTCTGGTCTGCTATAACTAGAGCATACTAACTTCAGATTGATATGTATCTTAAAAGATAGGATCTCCTCCAATTCAATTACTTTCCTTTTTTAAATAGGTGTGCTGTTTTTAGGATATATTCTGTGACCACTTAAGCTGTCAAAAGCTTTGTATGCTTTTTGAAACACTATTACAGCGTTTTGAAGTATTTGAAGCCTACACAATCTGTTAGTGGTTTGTATTACTAAGGAAATCCCAGGATCCCAAGATGCTTTCTAAACTGGAAATATTTGCTTCCTTAAGGGAATTGATTTGATCTTGGAAACGTTATTGCACGTTGCAGTCTGCTTGTTGCTGTCTTGTTACTTTTCAATTAGAGATGATTAAAAAGCCATAGTATTTGCCACTGTAAGGATAATGTCTGTGTTCTCTCACTACTCTTAGATTTCCAATCCGATAGCTGGGCTAGATGCAAGTGAACTTAGCCCTCGTCAACTTCATGTTTGCTGCAGGCAAGTTGTTCTCAGCTAATAATTTAAATTTGGTATTTTTGTTCTTCATTTGATACTTTGTACAGTCAAATTAGGATGACTTTGTGCAGTAGGAGTGAACATTCAGAATGACTGTTTGATTGAATTTCACTGAGATGTTACTGTTTGTCACCAAGGGACAAACTATCTTTTTCGTGATTCTTTGTCATTAAAGATGTAAACGGCTTTAATCTTGTAATTGTATGTATGTGCAGTATACATTCTTGAAGAAAGCTATAATCTCCCTTATTGTTGTTTATTACTTAAATAGTGGAGGTTGATCTGAAGTTTCCAATTCTACTCTTGGTATCATACTGCTGTACTGCTGACAGAATTTGTCATGTGACAGCTAGATGTGTAATATCAGTTTATTTTATTTAAGTTCCTAAATAGCATGAAAAGTCTGCGTTGAAACAAGCTGTAAGTTGTAAAGTCAAGCAACTTGTAAATTCCAGAATTGAGCTTGCCCTTGCTTTGTTAATTAAGTTCTCTTGCTACACCTTATGATACCATCTTTAATTACACAATCACACTAGTTTTTCCAGAGCTGCTTGCTTCACTTCATGCACAGGACAGATCTGCTGAAAGGGTGAATCAGAGCTGTGCAGTGAAGGACACTTTTTGCCTGGAGGAGTCTGCTGAATTTATACAGAAATTAGAAGATTTCTGTTTGAAGGAGAGGACTGACAAAGAGTGAACTGGCAGGATCACTGACAGGTGATCTGAAGAACAGGTCAATTAAATATTCCTTTAGATTATTAGCTATGGTATTAGGCAAACTACTTAAAGCAAGCTTTTTCTAAATGGTCTCTAAGCACGCATCTTGTTTTCTGAGTGTTTTTGGTAGAAATGCTGAGCTTTTAGAGCTGCAAGCAAAAGTCACCAGAAACTGTCCATTGAGTATATAGTGGTACCTACTTAAGTCAATACTGATAAACAAAACGGATCCTAGGCCTCTGAAGTTGAATTCTCCAATCCACTTGCTACTTTAATCTTGGATTCTTACTGGGTTTAAAATTTTTTTTTTTCTTTCCCCCGCACCCTGTGCAAGAACATCGGTTATGTAAAAATAGTATTTACTATTCATTTTTACAGGACTGTGTATGAAGTAGCAGTATACTGGTAGGTGTCTTCAAGTAAACGAGCATGTGAACCAAACTGGTGGGAAGGAGAACGCTTGAAAGTGTAAGACCAGTGTGAGCACGGAAGAGAGAGGCAGTTGAGAAGTTTGGGTGGAGCAGGGGGGCAAGGAGTAGAGACACTTTAGTAATATTTTATACGGGATTACTTTTGTTCCCAGTGTTGGCTGGCTCTCATGAGCTAATTCTCGTGGGTTTTGCACAATGATCTCCAGTGCATCTGGTTCCATGTGGTTTATTACCTGGCGAGCAGCTTGTATGGAGTTCCAGCTTCATTCTGAAAGTGGTGTTACTCAAATGGATAAACCATCCAGGATTTATGCTGGCTTCTCTACACGTGAAATGTTTTAACAGCAAAAAGGATGAACTAGATTGTGTCAATTATATTGCACGAGAGTGTTTAGAAAATGCATAGGAAATGCATCTTATGTGCTCTAAGAAGCAAGGGATAGGGTGAAGGAGGGAGACCCTAATCATGCAGCTGAATCTTAAACATATGAATATACATATATAGATACAGGGGAATACATAATCATCTTTTGCTTTTTGCTTGCTTCAGAAAACTTCAAGTTGTATCCTGTATATTTTTGGACATTTGGAAAATGGCAAAAATTGCTGCTGCTTTGGACAGGCTGTGTGTTTTCCTGTGCTAACAGGAAAGCAGAGCACACATGCAGGGAACAGAGATGTCCACTGTAGAGATAAGATTTTTATCTTTTAAGATGTACGCGGAGAAATATCTAAGTATACTGGCAAAGACTTGCTATATGGGCTGTGGCAACTTATGGTACAGAAATTTCCTCGTGTATTTCACTAAGCCAACGAATGTCCAGGGGCCCTGGGATCCTAATGAAGACTGGAGAAAAGGAGAGCACTTCAAAATGCAGTCTCTAATGAAAATAAAAATCTACTATGATTTACATGAGCTGTAGGAACTTGTAGTGCATTTGTTGTCTTCCTAAACTCTTTGTATGATGGTGTTGTGGAGGTTTGGTTTGAGTGGGGTTTTTTTGATGGTGGGTTTTGGGGTGGTTTTGCAGGTATTTTTGGGGGTGTGTGTGGTTTTGGGCTGGTTTGTTGTTGGTTTTTCTTTTTTCTTTTTTTTTTTTTTTTGCTATGGCCTCAAACTGAATTAAATTAAAAGCCTAGTTGATTTGCAAAAAGGGGAATAGAAATGTAAAGCTTATGGAAGGAAAAAACAGGAGGGGGGACAGTGCTGTGTTACTTAGATATTGGTGCTTGAGGGAATAATTTGTTCTGTTAAGCCTCTCAAGTATCTGGAAGATATCTGTCCTTATTTCATTTTAACTTTCCCCTGCAGGTGTGCGACTACTTTGATACTCAGATATCTAGGATATTAAATAATGGATGAAAAGAATGTTTCAATGTTTGGTCTTACTCTCATAGTCTTTTAATGTGACATCTCAATTTATTTGACTTTGGATACATGAAGGTTTTATCTTTTATGTTGTTTGGTTTTGGTTACTTTGATACTGATACAGATGCATCCTTCTACTTGCATATGGTGTTCTACAGATGTTTTCAACTGTTTCTGACAGAAAACTTTAAGTATTGTAATTATATCTATTCATGGAAATATTATTTTTAAAAAGTAGAGAAATAACTTGTACTTTTTTTAACCTGTGTAGTCTATACAATATTAGTTACTAAGCAACTCTGAAGAGAGACATGGTCAGATAGCAAAAATGTCATAATGAAAAAAAATGTACAGACATATGCATAAAATGTTTACTGTATGAGCTTGTTATGCTTATTTATTTCAGTAGCGCCTTAATTCAGTCACTGATCTCAAAAGTTTGAGCATTAGAAACTATTATCATGAGAAGTTTGAGATGATCCCATATAATATGTTTTAGAAAATTCTATTCTCAAATTGAACTAAAAGAAAAAAGGTTTTAGTATCGTCTTTAAGTATGTTCTTTTTTGTTATACACTATAATTTGATGTGCATAGGTATATGTGTGTTTTGTTTTGTTTTTTTAAACAGATTTCTGTGGATGCCAAAGCTCAAAACACAGTATCAGTCTCATCAGGATGCTTGAACATCAGTAGCTAACTACAGGATTTTAAAAAGAAATCCAGCATGGCCTAGTTGGCTTGACCTTTGGAAAATTTATAATGTCCTCTGGAACCAGTATCAGCAAAAATCGGCAGGCTCCGAGCCTGCAGGGTGTTGACCCAGAAACATGCATGATTGTGTTTAGAACACACTGGGCACAGGTAATGTTAATTAGTTTTATTGATTTGAAGTAGGCTGCGTTAATAGGCATTTGCTTCATTCCTTCTTTTGGTATAATCCTCAGGAGCAAATGTCTTTCATGCAGAATGTAGTAAATGACACTGAAACATTTTCAAAACGCAAAGCTCATTGACCCTTCAAGGGTACGGCTAGGCTTTACTAATGATACTTTGAACTCCAGATTTGCATCTAAGTGGGAAGTGGTAGGACATGGTAATCTTAGGGAAGACCTAGACCTCCTTAGTGGCTTTCCTACTGATTCATTGTGACTTGTACCCTGTTGCAAACTTCTGTGCTTCCTTTCCTTGTGCTGGGTAAGGCTTGCCTATCTTTTGTAAAGTATCTTAGACACATGGGTGCAAAGCTATATGCAGTGTTGTTTATTATGGATAGATGTAGATTATGCACTTCAGCATATTCTAAAAATTGCATGTCATCAGGATTACAATTGCTTTTAGGCAAAGATGCTTTGCTCTGAGCACCATAATATAAGATCTTATTTGCTGCAGTAATATGAATAACTAATGGTTTATGTAAAATTGATTTCTGTGCTGCTGCTTTTGCTTGTTTTCAGCTATCCTAAGAAGCAAGCCAGACAAATGGTGGTGTTTCTGAGATATTTCCAGAGTCAGACTCATTCAAGAGTTACGTTTTCTCACTTAACTCTAGTGGTGGTGTCATGTTAGGGGAGCTGCTGTTCCTTTGTGGTTTTGTTGCAGTTATCCTCCACAAAAAGGCTAAAGACAGTGGTTGTTTCACAGACAATGAGCTTTTTTGATTGCATGCAGAGCAGAATTTAATCTAGGGGTGTAAGTGCTGGGATGACAATTGTTACTCAGTCCTAAATCAATATTGAATGTTGCAAGAGTGTATGGGCATCAGTGGCCATTTGGTATCATATAAGATGTGGCAAGGAAAGATCAGCTCTGTGGGCTTCTGCCACTGCTACTACTGCAACTCATCTTATGCTATTGATACTCCTGAGCACAGTTATTCTGGCTGAAGAGCAGGCCCTTTGATTTCAGTCCTCTGTGACAAATAGACTTATTTCAAGCATCACGTGAAGTCAGTTTCTGAAGGCTAAGGAAACCTGGTTTATCCATGCTTCAGAGAACTGCAAGTTTTCAGCAATAGGACAAGTGGCAAATTCAGGTGCTTATTAAAAAAAAGTGAACAGCGGCATTATGTTTTGGCATCTTACATTCCAAATGTGAAACTTTCTAAATTTAAAACTTTGACAGACAAAAACTAAAAGCATAAAAAGAGTTTGCACTTTCTGTGTTAAGAATTTTGATGGATTTTTTCCTTATAGGTGTAAGTGCATATTTTTAAAACATGCATTCAAAAGCTGATCTGCCTTTGTTTCTCTTTAGGTTCTGAAAATCTTAGAGAAGCATGATCCTTTGAAAAACACTCAGGCAAAGTATGGGGCTATTTCACATGATGAGGCTAGCACTGTTCAGAATTATGTGGAGCACATGCTTTTCTTATTAATTGAGGAGCAAGCAAAGGATGCCTCAATGGGGCCTATTCTGGAGTTTGTGGTCTCAGAAAACATAATGGAGAAGCTTTTTCTTTGGAGCCTACGGCGAGAGTTCACCGATGAGACAAAAATTGAGCAACTCAAAATGTATGAAATGCTAGTAACCCAGTCTCATCAGCCTTTGCTGCATCACAAGCCCATCCTGAAGCCTTTGATGATGTTGCTGAGTTCCTGCTCAGGAACAGCCACTCCAACAGTCGAAACAGAGATGGTCGTCCTCTTGAACCAGCTCTGCTCTATAATAGCCAAAGATCCCTCCATTTTAGAACTGTTTTTCCACACCAGCGAGGACCAAGGAGCTGCCAATTTCCTTATATTTTCCCTGCTGATTCCTTTCATTCATCGAGAAGGCACAGTAGGCCAACAGGCCCGTGATGCACTGCTTTTCATAATGTCTCTGTCTGCAGAAAACAACGTTGTTGCAAACCACATAGCAGAAAATACCTATTTTTGCCCAGTAAGTTGTTCTTGTTTTGCTTGGTCTTCAGTGCTAAATTAACTGTCCCCCCTTTATTCTTCTCACTCTTTTCTGTCATTTTTGATAAAGATGTGTTGTAACACATTTGTTTCTGCTAACAGCTGTTTTACAAATTGTAATGCTGTTTAAGCCAGCCCTACTGCCAGTCTTGCTCCTGGTTTCCATACCAGTGTCTTGCGCTTTTGGGATAGTACAAGAATTTTTGCAGTTGCACAGTAAATTGAATTGGGAAACTGGTGGAAGTTATAGCAGAACTTGGTGGGAGGGAAACCTATTCTGTCTCACTGTGAGGCCCTTCTGAGATTCTGGGGATGAAGAGAGTGAGAAATGGGAACAAGATGTTCTGAGGCTGCTGTTTCTGATGGCAGCACTAGCGTAAGCGGGATGTGCTTACCACGCTCTTCACATCAGTTCAACAATTAAAAAAATAAGTGTGAAAATAGTGTGAGTGTTATAGAATTGTAGTATTTTTGCAAGATAAAAAGGAGACTGCTCTTGTCACAGAATTGAACATTTTTATTGCCGTCTCAGGCAAACCACGGTCTTGCTATGTTGTACTCTGTTACAAAACTTGGTAGTAGTGTTCTGTTGTTAGATCTGGCAAATCAATCTCACTACATGAATAGTAAACCTTCGCTGTTAAGCAAGTGAATAATCTAATTTAACAAAGCTGCCCTCCTGCAGTTTTAAAGCTAAAGCAGAATGCACATAACAACACCTGCTTCTTCATGCCTTATCACAAAAATCAGTTTGAGATCTGCAATGGATGGGTTCAAAACCAAATACAATTCTGTAGAAAAGTTGCTCTTGTGTGCCAGTTTTTGTACTGATTATTTTATCTTCTGCATGGCTTGTGCTTTAGTTTAATAAATGCCAGAAAAAATGGAGGGGAGCCTTACATAGCTACTAAAGCAGAGCACTTTAGAGCAGAGAACTCTAGAATGCCTTAAGCATTAGTGCATGACAGCTATTCCAGCTGTGGGTTTCCATTTACTCCGAGATGGCTATGTCTTTTGAGCAGTCAGGCAGAGACATATTGGAAGGCTGGAGGAGGCCTAGAAGTTCTGAAACAAAACTTCTAAATGGTTTCCTTTGTCAGTTGTAAATATTGCATCAAATTTCTTGTGCTGAGAGACTCCAGTTGACCTTGTTTAGTAGATGCTGCTAAAGAATATGAACTTGATTCTCAAACTGTCCCTGAGACAAATAATGTTATTGGATCCATATTATAACTTCCATAATTAGGTCTTCTAATTAATTAAAAAAAAAAAGCAGCCTTTTTACACTGAAGATAAAAGCCAGCTATATTAACCTTCAAACAGCAGGGAGCCATGATTGACAATCATTCTAATTAGGAAGGCTTCTTGTCAAAATGTGCTAAAATCATACTTTTCTGAACAGTAATGAGACTGGCCTAAGTCTATAATAAAATTGAAATGCAGTGTCATAAAATCAGCTCGCTAGCACAAAATCTTGTTTTAATTTGTGATGAGCTGAAGGAACAGGTTTTGTTCTGGTAGAAGACTGTAGGTGTCAGTGGCATTGCTGTATGTCAATCAAATCAGTGTAGATGTGGCCTCAGCTACTCTGCAAACAGCTAGTGCAGTCCTGTGGTGATAGGAGTTGCATTTGGGTGGCACTGTGTTGATGCTGTCTCTCGTTCTCGGGCAAAGATGGCTGATAGAATATAGGGTTTTCTTTACCATGCCTTATTACATAGTGTAGGCATGCCCTGGTATGGGGTCTGGCTATAAATCTCTGCTGCCTCATACACCCAAATCAGTGTTAGATCTGAGCCAAAGTGAACCTGAAAGCTTTCTTGATACTGTTTCTTGATATAACTTTGGTTGGCAGCTTTTTAAAACTAGATTCTCCGTGGTATTCAAAACTGTAGTTGAGTAAACTATAAGGAAGGGAATGGGTTGCCGTAAGATGTATGACTAAAAAATGTTTTTAACGCAGAGTGCGTAGACAAGCTATTGGGCAAAGTTTTCTGATTTTACAGAGATTTTTCTGCTGTATCATTTTCATCGTGTTTTGACCTGAAAGTTTTCTGAATCTAATTGAAGATTATGTCTGTTCAGCATTATAAGAGAAAAATTTTGAGCAGGATAGTATCTCAAAGTTTATCCATAAAACTTTGTATTTGTAAATACCCCACATCTTAGGAGAGCAAGTATTAAAGCAGGAGGAGGTATGGCTCTGCAATGTCCTTGAAAAGTTGAGGCTGCACAGAGATAGAAAGGCTATGGGTGTGGGAGGAAATGGAATTACTAAAGGGAAGGAATTGGCCAGATAGCAACTATTATATATTAACAACACATTTTAATCATGTAATGTGTCTGGGATTACAAATCATGTAGTCAGTCAGTGTCTTCTGTGAATCAAGAGAAAGTAAATAAATTAAGGAGACTGGTTTGCAGAGAGACTCATGACTCCGTGATGAAAAGGAAACTAAAAGTAGATTAGCATGTAGGGTTGTCTTGACAAATGTTTGGAGAAGTTTAAAAGGACACTGCTCTGGGTAAAACAAAAAATAAAACCAGTCTTGCCCTTCCAGGACACGAATTCATTAAATTCTTTCGCTTTCAGTTTTTTCTTTCCATTTTATAATTTTACTAATTAAAACTCCATAATGTAGTCTATATATGTGCATTATTTTATACGCCTGCTTGTAGAATGTGAAGAGTTCTGTTCATAACTCCAAATGGCGATGATCTTTATACCATATACTTCTATGAAAATTTTCAAATTATTTTTATCTAGAGAGATGAAATTGCTTCCTATGGCTACTCTCTGTCTCAATGCTTTAGAAACATAATTTCACATAAAGGCATTTGTGTTGTAGCTCATAGCAAAAATAAGAGTGGTTTAAACTTTAAAGATTTTAGCAGCTACAAATAAAGCTTTGCTCAATGGCTTTAGCTTCTGATTTTTTTATCATATCTCCAGCATCTGTCTTTATGTATCTGTGTGTATATGTGTATTAAAAAGTAGCACGGTGTACTAAAGCAGTGAATTTTCCACAGTATTCCGCTCCCCCCCCCTTAATTTTTGGCTTAATTATGTATGCCAGAATAAATCCATCTTCAAAATGATGTGATTTAGGAATGAAAAGCGTTCAGAAAGACAGCCTTTGTCTGACTGGATGGGTTAGCAATTATAATTGGTTACGCTTGCATATGATGAAAACCTGAATCCCCTTCTGTGAACTCTTGGTCTTTGACCTGCACATTGTCAACTGTTTGTTTTCTAATAGATGAAACAGTTGTGTTTCATCTGAGCTTTGACTGTCTAGCCCTGGTAGATGTCAAGTAGCCCTTTGTAGAAAGATGAAAAATTCTTACAAGAGTCTGTTGAATGAAAACTAAAAAGATTTCTATCAGACTGATCTTAGTGATCCCATTAAAATGAGAATCATCTTAAAATTTGTCCTGAAGTTGTATAAAATTGTGTCAGAAGGAAAAGAGTTGTAAATAATATATAGAAAATTTCCAGCTTCAAATAACCTTAATTATTAAAAACTTGATCTGAAACTACCAATACTCTAGATGTATGCAGTCAAATTAAAAAAACCTATTTGGTAATATGCTTTTAAAATTGTAACTAAAAATACAATCTTGTGCTTCAGTGATATATTCTAAATAAATAATCTGTAAGCCATAATACCACTGGAAACAATGTCTATACAGCAACTTATTTCAGGGGTTTTTCTTTCTTCCCTTCCCCTTTCCAGATAAAGAAAGGAAAATGAGAAATTACAAACAGTTAGAATTAATTTTTTTAAGTGGATTTTTTAAAGTGGATTCAGCTGAGTTCAGGTGTCTAGGAATGAAAGTCACAATATGTGAGGTGGCTGAACTTTAATTTTTGTTGATAGGGGCACTTTCCTCCTCCATTTCTAATGTTTCATATTTCTGAGTGACATCATTTAGGCATGTGTGAGCAGTGACATTCAAATCACCAATGAAAGACAAGCTATACATATATGATAGTGCTGGCTGCTTCTGGAAGGGACTAAAGGAAAGTGTAAAATGATTTTACAAGTATTTAAAAAGAAGTTAGAACTTTGGATTAAAAAAAAAGTAAGACAACCTGCCTTTCCCCATCACTTCATCCTAAATACCAGTTCTTAGAAGAAGGGTATTATACGAAAGGCTCTTTAAAATACTCGTGTCTCTTTTGCCACAGGACTCTTTCCAAAGGAAATGAAATTTATCTCAACGCTCTCTTACGTTACTGAAACTAGCAAGAGAACCGATTTGTGGCATTGCCATTCAAGCAGATGGACAGTTGGAAAGTCCACTTATTTCTCTTCCATTTTTGAAACACAGGTGTTAGCAACAGGACTAAGTGGCCTCTATTCATCTTTGCCTACAAAGCTGGAAGAAAAAGGAGAAGAGTGGCACTGTCTGCTGAAAGATGACTGGCTCCTGTCACCAGCCCTTGTACAATTCATGAATTCCCTGGAATTTTGCAATGCTGTGATACAGGTAGTGGAGCAGAGTTGGCCTATCCTTTTGAAGTATTTTTTTATCTATTCTGCTTAAGTTTGTAAATTATAGTGTTTATTTACTTCTATTAATGGCACGGACTTTTTAAGTTACACTAAAATAAGTCACTTATAAAATCAATGCTTTGTGCTGTTTGTCCTGGCTATAAGAATGAATTAATATGGTTTTGGTTTCCAGGTGACAAATATTTCAAATGAAAGCAGTAGAATTGTGTGGCGGCTTGATATTTCATTATATAATTGGAAGGATTTTCTGTTTTCAAAAAAAAAAAAAAAAGTTTATTGCATTTTAGTACCACTGTTGATACTAAAAGTAAATTGAATGCCTTTACATGTGGGAAAATGTAGTCTTTACACACTTAAGCACTGAAAAACATTCTGTGTTTGTCTAAGCTCTCATGATAGCCTACAAAAGAAAATAGTCTGTTTTGCCTGTTGGCGAGTACTGCATAAAGAAAGCTTTCCAAGAGAATGTTGGTATCTTCTAGAAATATAAATTCATTTTAGATTGGCCTGTTTTGAATCTGTTCTTAATGATTATTTCTTGATTACGATTTTTTTTCTGGCTTTGTTTCCTTACTATTTTTTCCCCTCTGATCTAAATGTAAAGTGAGATTTTTTTGTGTTTATATTGTTTTTAAGGCTAGAAAATCCTATAGAACCTTTGTCCAGTACTTTATTAACACTTGATATAAATTGTACAGAAACTGTAGGTTTATGTGTTACTTGAAGAAAGGTGCTGAATAGAATTGGAAATTTAGTCACATTTACTGTTAAATAAAAGATGGTTTAGTGAGTCATGTGTGAAATACAGTAAAGCAACTGATTGACTGTTAAAGCATTGAACAAGTGAAAATAATAGTAGCTGTCATTCTTTTAAAGCAATATACAAGATTTTTAACATGCATGTTTAAACGTGAAGAGGAGAACAATATTCATTATGGTGTCTAAGCAGAATTTTTCTACATTATCTACATTTGCAGGAGGTCATATTTTATACCTTTTCTTAGAAATTGATATAAAGGTTACCGCAGACAAACTAAAGAAGAGCATATTATTTTGAAACCGCTTTTCAAATAAACTCAAAATGGTTAAGGATCTTCAGCTGATATGTAGAAAGAGCAGTTTCTGACTGCCGCTTGATTGTGTATTTATAGTCTTTCTTCAGCTAAACTGAAAGCTCAGTTGCTGCAGGAGTTTTTGCTCTGTACATGGAATGGTTTTTGTGGTGTGTCTTGTTCTGCGTTGTCCCAGAAACTTTGGCAGAGATTAAAAAGGGACAGTGTAGCCAAGACCTTTTTGCACTTACTTCCTACAGCATAGGAAGGGTAACCATTTTCTTCCCCTTTCCAAAGTAAGGGTTACAAATTAAAGGAAGTCTGGGAAGAACTGCAACCAGGAGAACGTATTTGTGGCCACTTGCAGGCTGTGACATTCCAGTCTCTATGGGAACTTTAAACAGAATATATTAACTTAGAATGCTTCTGAATAGAAATTTTTTTTTGCTTTTATCAAATTTCTTTTAAATACGTGAATTGATATGATGGTGTTTTTTGTGAAAACAAAATGCATGCTTCATTATAAAACTAGATTTTTGGCTTCCTAATAACAGTTCATTTTTTAAAGCTCCTAACCAGCCTGTTGAATGAATAACGTCAGTTTTGTTTTCATTTCTGTTTGTTTTACAGTGGTTGGGAGAAGGGCATGTGAACAGTATGTTCTTATCCCATAGCTAGACAGCACCTTGGTTTACCTACTCTTGAACCATAGGAAAGCAGCTGTTTTGCTGTTTTCTTATAAGAGAACAAGTTAACAATGGCAAATCCATCTTCAAGTGACCCTGATGAGGTTGCAGGAGCTAAATTTAGAACTTCAAGTCTTGTTATTGGTATACACAATTTTCTGTCCATCTATTTATCTGTGTCAGCATGCAGGGAGATTGAAAAACCCTGTTCTCTAAATTTGACTGGCTTATTGTAATTAAACATAGTTTGTGTATTTCTTTGAAAAAGGTAAAATCTTTAAGAACCTGAATCATTTTAAATGCTGGTGAGAAGGACAAATGAACATGTCTTGTTAAATGGGAAAGTATTTTGGTAGTGTTTAATAGTAGTTTGTGCCCCATCTTGTTTTAAATATCACTGGAACTGTTCTGTATCTTTTTTTCCCCTGCCCTCTTAGGTGGCACATCCCTTGATACGTAACCAGCTTGTGAATTACATTTACAATGGATTTTTGGTGCCAGTAATGGCTCCTGCATTACATAAGGTCAGTGGTGTATGCAAGCATGACACGAAGTAATAATGGGCAAAAAGCATTATGGATTATCTCTGTATAAAGGTACTATTAGATGTACTGTTAGTAGTCACTTCCATATAAATGCGTAAGTTTCTAGGCTAACTTTCCATCTTTTCATTCCATACTTTCTATTTACGCTATATAGATTATTAGGCAAGATATAGGTATTTCTGGAAATGCTTAAAATTCTTAAGTGAAACGAAGAACCAGATTTTTTTTGTTGCACTAGGTTAACATATCATCAAAAAAGCGGTGACCATTTAGACAACATTTCGTCATGGCAAGCGTGTTTCCATGAGGATTTTTTTTACTCCAGATGAACTTTTTCCAAAAGGAAAATGCCCACAGGGAAAATGTTCAGTCAAGAAATACTACATTAATTTAGCAAAGTTGGTATTCTTTTGTGCTTCCTTATCACATTTGGTGGAGCCATTTTTGTGAAGTGGAGAAGAAATTGAGTTTCGTATCAATTTTGTAATGTGTTAGGGTGCAATTTATGTTGCTTCAAAGAAAAAAATCCATTTTTCTTTTAATTTTAGGGGTTATCCTTTGCAAAAATGTGTCACTGATGTTGGTGAATTACTTAACTGGTTTTTTTGTTAGGCTGCAGGAAACTACATTTCCAACTGTTGCAGAATGTGTCAATTAACAGTCTTCATTGCCCTGTAAAAAGAACACCTTGTTTGAGGAGGAGGAGAAGTAGGAATTACTGAGAGTAAAAATCCATCAAAAACTGCCAGGAGAAGACTAATAAATTACCTCTTGAAGGTTGTCTAATTTTTACTAAGCTTGCCAAGCAGAAAGCACTGCACCTGTTCCATTTTCTGAGAGGCCAGTGAAACACAGTACCCTGCTCTGTAGTCTAGGACTTGATTTGGCAGTGCATTGCAGTTCTTTGTGCTAAGTAGTCACTTACCAAGAAAGTAATAAGCAGTATAGAATCTTCCTCAACGATTCGACAGACCTCAGACATTTGGGAACTTGGCAAGGACTGAAATAATATTTGGCTGCGATCCAGATCAAGGCTGTAGTCTGTCATTGAGATCACCTCCTTACCTGGGAGTAATTTTTTCTATTTCTGTATCTTGACTAAATCCCTTACCAAGACTGGGAATTAGAATCAGAAGTGAAAAGCTAACCAGCTTTAGGTCAAGCTTATGGATAACAAGGGAGATGTCAGAATGTAGCTGTGGGATTCTGGTCTTAGTGGGTACTGTTTTACTTCTGAAGTACTTAAGACAAATGTAGGTTGTTTCGAATACTACCATGCTGCTGAATGCCATTCTTATTGGTCAGTAAATCTGCTAACCTGCTTTTGCATTGATTATTTCCCTGTTGATGTTACTTAAATAATTTAAAGCATGCTGTTCTGATTATTTTTTTTTTTTCTTCATGTGATGGAAATGTTGTTGAACCTCATTTCTATACTCTGAAATTTGGTGAAATCACATTTTTCTTGAAAATGGAGATGTTGGCTACTAACACATATGAGTTTCAAGCCTAGATCTTTCTTGAATCCCTACATTCTGTTTGGTGCCTTGTTCTTCCAGTAATAAACCTTTCCTTGATTAGCATTAGAATTGACTTTTTCCTCTTTAAAAATTAACTACTTATGTGTCTAAACTTAAAAGGCATTTAATGGAGAAGATGGATTGCACCATCTAGTGGATCTGATACAAGGCACTCACGTATATGACACCAAAACTCTACAGCAAAAGGAAACTAGTTAGAGAGGCGCATTTGACCTCTTCAGTCTTTCTGTGCTGTGCCCCCCATTAATTTAACAGAAAATAAATATTTTACATCTTTACTTTTGGGACAGATGTCTGTGTGCTCAGACAAATATGCTGTAACAGCTCTTTCATACATTAAAATAATTTCTAGTTACCAGTGAAAAGATTCATGCTAAGTTGAGGAGTAGGCTTTGAAAACTGTATGACCCATTTCAGGACTTAAGTGTTGTAATTAACCTTTAGGTTAAGTAAAGATTGTGAAGGGCCAAAATGAGAGAAAGGCCAGATGCACCATGGTGGTTTTTAAAACAGAAGTTCTTTCTTTGAACACAATACTAAATGGATCTTGATTTTTCTTTTTAAACTCAATGGTTGGTTTGGTATCCTAAAATCTACTTGTGGCTGAAGACTTTAGTTTTTTTATCCAGTCATTCAGGTGGAGTTGTTCTGACTTCTTCTGGCTGATGAGTTCAAATACAATGACTAATGGAGCATGGTATAAATACGTTATTAGGAAGACAGATCTGTGGAAGGTTAAAAGGAGGGGTGGTAAGAAGATATTACAATTATTGGTACATCTTCCTAAGGTGTTCCTACAAATCTTATTTCTAGAGTTTAATGTATGGAACAGCTGCTTCTGATAACTCTTGGTGATAGACATGGAAGGAAGGTAGAAAGGGAGTCCAGATCTCATGTGACATTCAAGCCTTAACATCCCACATCCAATCTGGCACCCATGATTCTACCTTAATGTGAAAATGGGAAGGGAGATGAGCTTCTGCCTCTGCTCTTGAATGACTATTGGATAGGTGTACTATTTCAGACCTGTTCACTCTGTACTGTATTCTAGTTTTTCTTCAAGAAGTAATGTTTTGAGGAAAACATTGCTCTGCAGCAAGGCACAGACTTGCATTTACTGTTTTTGCAAAGACAGCTCCAGTCAAGAATGTAGACATCTAGGAAATAAGTCTTCAATCTTTTCTGTTTTCAATGTGATAGAACTTGATTTCTGTTTAAAACAGCAGCAGCAACATAAACAAATCATGTTAATGTGACTTCCTGCCTGATCACCAAATCAAATTTACTCGATTCAAGTATATAAAATAAGTGACACAGCTGTACAAGCACTATTAGATAAATTGTGTAGCTAATAGTCTTATTAGCTTTTAATCCCTCGAGGAGTAACAACAGCATCAGTTTGCCTTTGTAACTGATGTATTCAGATACGAGCAAAATGTAGACCACACGTCACTGGCCTCTAGCTGAACTTTGCATTGCTGCTCACAATCCTTTGAGCCCAGCAGTTCAAGTAGTTTTTGATCCACCTCACTGTCCACTTACCCAGTACATTCTTCATAACTTTGTCGGTGAGGATGTTGTACAAGAGACAGTGTCAAAAGCCTTGCAAGATAAATAATAACTGCTCTCCATTTATCCATTGAGCCAATCATCTTATTAGATAGCTAGTAGTAGAAGGCTATCAGGTTGGTCAGGCTTGATTTCACCTTCATAAATCCATACTGATTACTCCCAGTCACCATCACCTCCTTAATATGTTTGGAAATGGCTTCTGGGAGGTTTTACTTTATCCCCTACCCAGAATTGATGTGAGGCTGACCAGCCTGTAGTTCCCTGGATCATCCTTCTTGAAGACTGGAGTGACATGTGCTTACTTCTGGTCCTCAGGAGCCTCTTCTGGTAGCCACAACCTTTCAAAAACTAAGGGTGGCCTCAACAGTCGGGGTGCAACCTATCAAGCCCCGTGCACTCATGTATGTCCAGATTGTTTAAATGTTCCCTAACCTGATCCCCTTCCTCTAATAGTAAGACCTCCTTGTTCCAGACTTCCACTGTCATCTTAGAAACCTGGAATTACTGAAGGCAAATCTTGCCGGTAAAGACCAAGGTGAAGAAGGCCTTGAGTAGTGTGGCTTTTTCCATGTATTTTGTCACCAGACACCCTCCCTCATTCAGCAGCAGGCACACATTTTTTCATAGTCTTCCCTTTGCTGTTGAAGCTCTTCTTCAACTCCAGCTGGGCTCTGGCTTTCCTAATCCTTTCCCTGAACACTCAGGCAATTTTTCCATATTCCTCCTGTGTCATTTGTCTCTGCTTCCATCTCTTCCTTTTCTTGTTTAAGTTTCATTAGGAGCAACTAGTTCATCCTTCTATCTACTTTCCTCGACTTTCTTCTCTTCTCTCAACTTAAAACATCGGACTATCAAACAAGACTTGGTAAAAATAACATCAGAATTGCAGTAAGTAGAATTTCAGTTAAAGTAAGTTCAGAATTTCAGTATGTGGTTCAAAGCTTTGAGATAGATAAGGTGTGGTCTTGAAAAGTCTGTAATGTTTATGGAACTATGTGGTACTCTCTGCCTTTTTTAAATTTTTGCAGGTTGTCTCCCTATATGTGCTTACTATGCACCCAGTTCACTGTGTGAATGAAAAAGTACAAGAGTGTTGAGGATAGATGTGTTTCTACGAAAAAGTCAGCGGGTAGGGAGACCAACATATTTTGCTTGGTGTGAATTTTACGGTTTTATCTCAGGAAGCTAGTATGGAGTTGAAAAAAAGAATTTGCCGGTTCAGTTTTTTTCCAGTTAAGGAAGTTTCAAATTGATTGGGCGAGCTAACTGGCTTGAAATAACCTGTTTTTCACAGTGAGCTCTGTGAAGGTTATTTATGTAGCAGATTAACTGCAATGTGCTTAAGTAACCCAAAGATTTGCAAGTTTATGGCTCCCTAACTTCATTGCTCGAAGATAAATATCCTAAATATAGCATGTTCTTGTAGCCTAATTTATACCTGGTCTGTACTGGTCTTGACACTTTGTGTGGGTTATTCCACCTACAAGTGTAACGAGCGATTGACAAATATGTTGGTATCTCAGAAGCTGCACATTGCTGAATGGACAGACAGAGCCCAGATTTGTATTATGTAGCTAGGGATATGCATTAAGTGGCTGTGCTGGATAGCCCTATCTCGTCCTTTGGTTGTCTGGATTTTATTGTACTCTTTAGAAGAGAGTAACCTGCCTTGCTTCTGACATCTGAGTTTCTCGAGACATCAAAAAAAGGGATTCAGTTACATTGTTCAGGGCGGTTTGCCTTTATGCAAGGTCACAAATTTCTTATTTCTCTACAAATTCAGTTAAAAACAGAAGGAATACAGTATTTTTGTCTGTAAAGATACAGGGCTAAAGAAAAGGTTAATTTGGTAGCTGTCTTTTTGTAGCAACAATCCATGATTTAATTTTTTGTCCAAAACATCTTTTATTCTTTCTGGTGTAAGTGTCTGGGATTTAAGAAAATGAAGTCTATCTGGCAGATTCTGTTCTTAATTTAAGCCCGGTATTTTTTTGATGGCATGTCAGATACAACTTGAAATTACGCAGTTCTGTACATTCTTCCCTAAGTCTTGGTACTTAGCAAAAAAATGCCTGTGAGAAGGTACAATTCTGCTCAGGCACAGAGCCATGCCATTAAATTTCTGTGACATGTTTCATTGGCTATTTCTTGCTTCAATTTCAAAAATTAACAGTTTGGAGCTCTATTAAAAGAATACAAGGTCTTCTGGGGGAAACTGTACAAGGGTCCAAATAATCAAATAAGACTAATTTTCTCTTCAGTTAAAACCTAATTGAAATCCCAGAGTGGATCCAGAATAACCCTATCGAAGTCTGTTTTACTGGTTCTGCTAGAGGCCATATTGCCTTGTTTTAGTCTTTATAATTTGGTAGTAGAAAGCGCTACCTTAGAAAATTACCTTATTCTTTTAGGTAGTTGCAGCACTGTTGTAGAAATCTGAGTGAAATCCTTTTCAGAAGGCCTTTAATATGTATAAATTTTGCAGTCAAAACCATGTGCTAATAATTAGGAGCCACGCTGTGATATATATAAATATTACGCTATCTTCGATACAACTCAGATTGGTTATATACATCTGTTTACTGTAAGTGCATATGATTTAATTTTAATTTGGCATTCAGAGAATTTGGGTGACAAAGATAGCTATCCAGAACATCTTGAATGTTTATGTAATTTGTGTTATTTCAATTTATTGAAGATAGTGCTAAAAATTTGACAAATTACATGATAAAAGCAAATTTTTAATGTCTTAGCATATACTGCTTTACTACATGGCATTTAATTACTAACTACCATACAATTATTTTTCTACTTGGAAGGCTTGTTTTAATCTGAATAATGGAAAATTGTACCAGCTTTTTAGTGTAAAACGTTGCTGTGGGCCAAGTGAACAGAACTGCTCTGCTGAAGCACTGGCATGGTCCTGTCAAATAAGCTCTGTCAGATGGACCTTAACTCTATTGCAAACTAACCCCCTAAACGAAAACCTCTAACATGGTATGCTACTGCGTTAATTCAATAATATTTGCTTCATGATTACACAGCTCAGCTAGGGGGAAATGGCCTGCGAATTATACTGTACAGATTAGAAGGAGCATCTTTATAAATACCCTACAAGACTGTCAGTTCCCATTTAGAAATAATAGTATCTTTCACCTTATGGAAAAGCGTTTTGACAGCTGCTGTAAAAAGGTGTAAACCAAGTGTTACTGGAAACTTTGAATAGTCTCGTGCATTGGAGAAGCCTATCAATAGCTACTAAACTTTATTTTGCCAGCTACGGAGTGGATACACGTTAAAGGTGCCTTTTGCTTTTTGCATTAAGCACCGCAATTGAGTTGAATTTTAACCTGGTATAAACTGAGCCAGTTTATAAACATAAGCTGAGGGAAGTTGAAGCAGTTCTGGTGTTCTGGTTCCCACAGCGTGCAAATTTCCTCTATCCCTATCCCTGGTCCCGCTTGTTCCCCCATGCCAGGACAACTGTTCACATGGGAAACTGATTGAGGTTAAAACTCACCTTCATTTCCTGGATAGTTTTACCTTGAATCAATTCCCTGAGCCAACTCACTGTGTGGTGAAGTGAAGCATGAACGCTTTTGCCAATATAAGCAAGGGGCAAGAAGCTGAAAATGAATAGAAAGGAGAAGAGAGTGGGAATGGTTGGAATTTTTTATCAGCGAGGTAGGCATGTTCAGGTTTAAGCCTGCTCACGTATCTAGAGGATAAGCTCTAATAAGAACATTCATGGTCTCTTCATAGGCAATATGAAATCCTTATAAGGAAGAGAAATGTGAAGGAAAGGAGGACTCATCATAGCCATATTCCTGTAAAAGGGCATGAAGCTGTAAATTAGAAAATATATTGTGTGGATCCCAAAGGAAAATAGTCAGTAATAAAGAATCAGTGCAATTGGTCTAACACAGTGAGCGTAATATTTTAAACTGAACTCACAATGATAGTAATTTCTGGCTCTTTGCTATTACTTGGCACAGTGACTTGTAAAAGCTGGATCTCTTTACAGTATTCTGCTTCAGCATCTAATCAGTCATCAGAGGAGGCGAGAAAAGATTTGCTAAAAACTATTACGTAATTAGAGAAGGGTATTATAAGACTACAGGTGGCTTTCTGTTTTCAGTAATCTCTAATCAAATACCTGTCTGGCTATGAAGAATCTCAGGTAGTCCCTTTTGTAGAAACTACATCTTCAAAAATATAACAACTGTTGTAAACTGTTTATGACTGTTGTTGTAAAGAAAAACCTGTGGATAAGGTTTTAAATTATATCTTTACATAGACACTTTACATTTATATGTATATTGAAAAAAAATCCATCAACTTAAAATTGTTACATCTGTGGGTAATGAAAACAGAAATGGTAGAATACTGGTCTGATTAATGCAATGGATATGGATTTTTCTCATTTTTCATTTTCAATCCTGCAATTTTCTTTCAGGAGCAGAGATGTCTCTAGTTTTTACAATTAGTAGAAAGGATCTAAAGCAAGGGATGCTGCTGGTGGGTTTTATTTTTGCTGTTGTGGCAGTGGCGGATTTTAATATTGCTGAAATATCTTTATAAAAACATAGCTTGAAATCTACTCACTCAGCAAAGGACTTTTCTAGAAAACTACATTGTATCAATTTTGTTCATCTCCCTTTGTTATGGTATTTTTCTAGATACTTGAATTATCAGAGGTGAAGAATTTTCAATTTAAATACCAGATTTGTGGATGTGTCAAAGTTTTCTATCATGTTTTCAAAGACATTAACTTTAATTCCGAGGGCTAGCTAAAAGCTTACTTGGACAAATTATACTGTAATCAATGTTTACAATGATATAAAGTTTTTGTAAGCTGCCTCAGGATTTGACTGTAGTGGACATGCTTGACATGGGCAGTAGATGTTTTGTTCTTCAGGAGCATTTGTTCTTTTCTTGTTTACCTAAGTACTGATTTGAATTTTTTAGGAAGGATTTCTATGCTTTCCCCAAAGCTGTCTCATGAGACATTAGATTAAGGAGAGACAACCAGCAGGTAGTGTGAATGAAGCTTAATAGCATGGCTTTGGTATCTTAGAAAACAGAGATCTTCAATAATAAGTGCACAAATTGAACAAGTCTCGCTTTCAGCACTCAATGTATTATGTATAATGCAATCTGTAGAAAAGGTTTACAGAGTTAAAAGGGGTTTTGCCAAGGCTGGATTTTGCCTAGTGTAACTGATTTCTCCAACGTCCTTCTCTAGTTAATTGCAAATAAAGTGAGTTCTCTAGAGGCTCGTTCCGAGCAGGCTAATGTATCCCATTGAGTAAAAGGAAAATTAGCCTCATGGAGCTAAAATTAGCCTTTTTGAATACTTTTCCAGGTGCCTCAAATATTCAGAAGTTACTCTTATCTGTCAGATAGTAAAGGGAGAAGCAAATGCAAGGTGGCAATATAAGATATAATTGTAAAAGCACACGTCTGCTTGCCAGGTTAATTGATTTTTTTTTTTTCCTAAGCTGCATACGTGGCTTTCATTTTAAATGCCGAAAAGCAGTATTTTATTTGATTTGATCTTGTAAGGAAGCAGAAGGATTGTCTCTGTGCTGGTTCATATCAACAAGTTGTGTACAAAGGCGGCTGGGAGTGCACTGGAACTTCTAGAACACGATAGCATTAAAATTGCTTGTACATCATTAACTTGCCTGCTTTGAGTGTTGCACAGTGAGCTGTGAAATAGATCACAGCTTCATTTATTTCAAAAGTTTGAAGGAGTGTTATGGATAAGGCAGTGCGTTTTCACTGAAAAATGGAAAAAGATCCTTACAAATCCATTCAAATCTTGACAAAACTTAGTTTTCTTGTCTCTTTCCAGAAAATGGTTAAGCAGATTCAGCAACTGCTTTCCCAAGAAGAACTAAAAATCAAGTTAAATGTGGCACCCTCCACAGAAAAACCTCAATTCAAACAATTAAGATTTAACAAGGTTATACCTAACTCCTTTGTGAACTGTTTGGGCTTGATTAATCATTGGTTGGTGCTTCTAGCTCTGTTCAGTGGTATCAGTGAAGTGTTGGCTATGGTAAACATGATTCCTTTTTTTATCTAGTCCCCAAGCTGTTAGGAGCACTGAACATGCTCTCAGAATTGAGCATTTCTTTTCTAAAGTAGTCTCTAGCTGGCTTTCCTCTGCTCTTCGTTTCATTCATGATACACGCTCTGAAAAGCGTATGGGTTTCTCTCACTGATACCAGTGTAGAATGATTTGTCCAAAGCGCATCCGTTTCATAAAAAGGTCACTGCCCTTGTGAATCTGCTGGCTTTTCTTGCTTTCATTTGCAGCTTCGGTATTTTATACATACACAGAGGCCCATTCCTCGGCTGTCAGCAAACATCTGTGAAACCCACAGGCCAAGAACGTGCTTCCTTTTCCCCATAAAGGATGAAGAAGTGACACAGAGACGTAACGATGTATTACTTCTGTCTGGCCTTTCCTTGGCAGAGGGTTTAAACTCTTCGATGAACTGTATGCTATCATAATGATGTCACATGATGGATTTCTTGGGCTTTGCGTTTTACAGTTTGCTGCTATAAAAAAAAACAGAACAAAAAAGCCAGTTCTCAGGGCAACAGTCAACAACTTTCATCAGAAAGGCATTCTTTGTTACCCCACAAGTGCTCAGCTGCAACCAGAAACAATTTCCTTTGTTTCACAACCCTGGCTCTTTTCCTGAGCAGGATTTTTGGTGATTGAAATGTGGCAGTAATCCCATGGAAAAGTGTATGTGTATGCATAAGCACATTTGTTTCATCATTTTACAGTAATACAGAATTTGAGCTAGGGCTATAGTCACAGCGCTAATTCTGGTGATTTGTAACTTTGGGGTGCTTGACCTAGTAACTTGGTTGGTTTTTTTTTTTTTTCCCCACTTGATGCTTGTAGGGGAAGGAGGAATTAATTCATAAAGTGTATTCTGCGTTGGAGTATATGTTAATAGATATTATTTTATGAAAGAGCTACATTCTCATTTCTGGTTTTGGTAGCACTGAACATACAACTACAAATCTAGAAAGTATGTCTAGTTGTTGCTTACTTAGCCTTACAAAGTTCACAGATCCCGTGACAGTGTGCCTCATTCTTTTCCTTTCACTGTTATGTTTTAATGCTTGTTTTTGATCAACGTTACTGCAATAAAACAAGAAGGTGAACTTCTTTCCCATTCTAGTGAAAAATTTAACTGTTGCTACGTCACTGGTGCTTTGTTTCTAATGCCAAAATGAGCTAGTAGCTCATTTGAGAGCTCAGAATAAGAGTGAATCAATGGCCTTAACCTCAGAGCTTCTCTGTGCCCTCGTCACTGGTGCCCCCTCTCTATAAGGTCTGCAGGCTGCAGATGGCATTCCTATGTTCTGTGTAACCAGCCAGAAGCAGCTTGTGATCTTCAGTGCTTTAAAGAGAACATTTGCAGCATGGCATTACTGTGTACGTGGCTAACATGCAGCATAATGGAACAGGGATTTTAATATTTACAGCGTGTTATGTAAATGCTGCCCTTCTGAGTATTTTCTAAATCCTCTTAGCTCTTAAGTGACAGCTTTGATTCTTTTTTCTTTTTTTTTTTAATAAAATCAGTCTTTTCATTTATCCAGCTAAGTTTGGTAAACAAAAGATGTTTAATACTTCCTTTCATATAGGCAGATTCTTGTATTTAAGGGTTTATCTTTGTGCACTTAAGCTTATTAGGTTCCTGGGTAACTATTTTTGAAAAGCTGACTTTGCAACAGCAGTGTGTGGTGCAGAGGTGGCCTTTGGAATTTTCTGTGCTTTGCCAGTGCATACTGTGAATAGATAAGCTCCAAAGGATTGCCATAAGCAGAGCAGTGTGGGTTATGGTATGCAAATGTTGCACGGATATTTGAATTGTATTCTGCTATACAAATAAATCAGTAGTGAAAATTTTGGGGTTTGGTTTGTGTGCGTATGTATATACATCCTCCTTTTAAAAATTGAGTGAGATGAGGAATTGTGCTGTGGGAAAATAAAACAAATGAAAATTGTGGCAAAATTCTGGATAGCTATGGGGATTTTTTTCTTTAAAGCTCTAGAACCAAACCTGGTTCGTATTGTGCTTTGATTGTGCACTGTCATTTATTTTTAATAAAGTGCTAGGTGCAGATATTCACAACTGAAGGATGATAGAGGTGTGATGCAAAAGAGCTGACATGGGCAGAAAGGTGGTGGGGAGCTTCTAGCATGATTTGGCTCTTTGTGTTTCAGTATGTGTGAGATTTTGGGTGATGTGGGGGAGGATTTTTTTCCCTGGGGAAGCAAGACAGGTAAGAAATGGGTTCAAAATGCTTGCGAGTCATTCAGAAGCATGCTCTTTGCAAATTTAAAAGCGAAGACCTCAATGTTTTTGTGGCAGTGTTATGTACGGTGGGCTTAGAGTGTTTGCCGGGTGTACAGTAGCAGAGGGTGGATGGACGTTTTGTGTGTGCAGTATGTTTGCATTTACGTTATTTTGGCTTGTAGGTGACCGTGGAAGAAGTGATGACTACTACTGCATACCTGGATCTCTTTTTGCGTAGTGTTTCAGAGCCAGCCCTCCTCAAGATTTTCCTCCGTTTTATTTTGCTGCACCGACATGAGAATGTACATATCCTAGATACACTTACTAGCCGAATCAACACACCGTTCCGGGTAAGACAAGCAGGAAATAAGTTCAGGTACTCAGCATGGATATAGGTTAAATATTTTAATGGGAGATTCCATATATCCAGTGGGTATCTGTTTAACTACGAATTTTCTCTCCCCTCCCAAAAGTGTGATTTCTCCACGCCCTCAAAATTTTTTGTGTGTGTCTGTGATCACATCTAGCTACCTCTATACTAAGTTAATAAACGTGTGAGGTGATTTCACATACAGGAAATGAGATAGTGGGAGATGAGGGCTTCTGGAAGTATGGATTCTGTTAGAAGATTAAAGGTAAATTTGAAAGCATTTTTGGTCTTGATACTGCTGAATTAGTGCTGCTATAGATAACTCACCCTAGAACGTATAAATATACTTGTGGTGAGCATTTTGATCTTTGGAGTTTTGCCAAGCAACAAGCATTTTCAAATAGTCCTTGTGAGAGATGATGGGAGCCATATAAGGATGTCTCCAAAATGATCCGAGTTGTGAATTGCGGTATTGCCAATATATTTCTCAGGAATCAAGTCTGTTGTAGTGTTTGCTGTGGTGTTGCCTGCTTTCTTCTTTGATTAAAAGAAGGTGCTTCCTTGCTCAAGTGATCAGATTGCTGCTTCCTTTGCTTTGCCTCCACTCCCCTGCGTAGTAAGGTTTATCTCAAATCTGCAGGGAGCCCCTTCTCAGCCTAGGTACAGTGCACCACAGTGGCTGGAGAGCTAGCTGACAAAGATAGCAGAGCTACCTTTGCTAACAGTTGGGTCTCCTGGCAGAGAAAAAGACTACTTGTTGTGCTGGACTACCCTTCTGAGCCTTGCTTGGCTGCCAGTCTTGGCTGAAACTTGTGTGAGGCACAGCTTCATGGATGGAAGAACGAGTATTGTTTTAGTGCAGAAACAAGAGAAGCCAGAACACCAGCACGTGCATTCAATTTGTGTATTAGGGACAGTAGCTTCACCCGAAATTTGTTTTGAAATGTGAGTGCATGCAAATACCAATATATGCTGCTGTTACTGCATCTCTAAGATGGATTAATTCTGAAAATTCAAACGGCTTCTATCGACAAAAATGCAAATGCTGTTGTCTCTGCTAATCATTAATTACTGTTCCATAGGCAAATGAGATGGGAATTTTAAAGAATTCTGCAACCCTGAGCAGCTCAGGATCTCAGCCAAAACGGTTCTGTGGTGCTAAATGCGTTTTCTGCAGCATAGCTTGGCCAAGTGCAAAAGACAGAACTGCAGCCTTCTGTGTTTCCGTAGCGCAGAAGCTACATCCGTTATTATTACTGAAAATACGTATTAATGAGTCCCAGGGTTAAACTTATGTACAGACAAGTGGCCAAAAGGACTTGTAAAAATAGTATCTTCTTTGTTTCCTGAGCATACATTAAATCTTTTCTTTATACAAAATACAAAAGTAGACTAGCTTTACTTATTCAGATGATTCTTGATTTGTAATATCATTGGAAAGACAAATGAGAAATGTTTCTGTATAAACTGGAATTTCCTAAATACAGGAAAATTTAAGGCAGTAGCAATTTTTTTGAACTTTCACAGTATCAAGAAAAGTTACACTTGACTCTCAGTAAATTTCACAGAGGAAATGAGAGTTTTCCTCTGTCCCCTAGATAAAACACACCTTTCATGCAAGGATCTGGCGTCTTCCAAAAGCTTATTGTCAAGCTCTTTGACTCCTATGCCTATTAAGAACTCCAGTTCTGGTTATTTCTTCTTCTGTTGCCCTTTTGCTTTCTCCATCTATTTCTGTATACATGAGGGCTTGGACTAACTAGCACTCTTGCTCCTTGTACAAGTGGTGGACGGTGGTGGCAGGGCAACAAGTCTGAGCTCCACTTCGCTTCGCTGCGAGTCAGCTCATGAGTGTTCCTTGGTTCTCTTCTCCTCTCTGCTTTTGCTCTTTTTCCTGTTCTGGGTGTTAGTTCAATGACCAAACTAGGGAAGGCAATCAAAGAAGCTATTGCTTTTCAGAGGCTATCAAGTGAGGTTCACTTAAACTTTGCTCTTTAACCATTCCACAGATACAGCTACCAAGTAAGGGAAAATACATGTATGTATATATATTTTTCAAGAAATACTTGCATTCATCTGGTCTTGGTCACCATCGGCAGTCAGTCATATTGTAGGGGAGCTGAGTCACTCTTCCACAGATAACTGGAAGTGGTGAAGCAAAGTCTTTAAGTTGACATTCTTGAGAAAGAATGTGTTGGGGAGAGGAACATAGTAACGTGCTGCTACACAGCTAGTATAGAGCATTTTAACAGTGACGGTAAGGGAAGTGACTGCAGAGAAGAAGAGGAAATTCCATAGTGAGGAGGAGAAGCCATGCCCAGGAAGGATGCTGGATTTAATCCTGAATGAATTACAAAGGATGTTCAATGACTGAAAAAATGAGGTAGTGAAGTATCTGTAGCTTTTTCCTTATTTTGTCCTAGTCTGGTTTTGGGGTGGTTTGTTTGGTTTTTTTTTTGTTCGTGTTGTGGTTTGAGCCCAGCTGGCATCAAAGAACCACGCGGCCTCTCACTCACTCCTCCCCCCACACTGGGATGAGGAGAAAATGTAATGAAACCTGGTGGGTTGAGACAAGGACAGGGTGGGTTCACTCACCAGTTATGGTCACAGGCAAAACCAGACTCAACTTGGGGAAAAAATTCAATTTAATCAGTTATCAATCAAAGCAGAGTAGGATAAGGAGACATGAAAAGCCAGATCTTAAAAACAACCCTCCCCTAGCCCCTCACTCCTGATGTCTCTCCCTCCTCCCCCCTCAGCAGTGCAGGGGCACGGGGAATGGGGGGGTGCAGTCAGTTCCCCAGAGATTGTCTCTGCTGCTCCTTCCTCCTCAGGCGGGGAGGGCTCCTCACACGCTTCTGCTGCTGCAGCACAGGGTCCCTCCCATGGCAGGTGGTCCCTCATGAAGCCCTCCAACATGAGTCCTTCCCACACAGTGCAGTCCCTCAGGCACACACCAACCCAGCGCAGGCTGCCCACAGAGTTGTGGTCTGCTTCAGGAGCACACAGCTCCCTGGCATGGGTTCCTCCACAGGCTGCAGGTCCATCTCTGCCTTTCCATGGTCGTTCATGGGCTGCTGCACCGCAACCCTCTCCCCATGGGCTGCAGGGGAATCTCTGCTCTGGCTGCCTCCTCCCCCTCCTTCCTCACTGACTCACGGTATCTGCACAGGTGTTTCTCTCACATCCGCCCTCTCCCTCTGCCACGGGTCTCATCCACAGTTTCTTTGTCCTGTCCCCTCCTTAAATCTGTTATCGCAGAGGCCCATCTGTTGTCTCTGAATGGCCTGGCCTCAGCCTGAGGTGGAGCCGCCTTGGAGCTGGGGGAGCTTCGAGCAGCTTCTGACAGGGGCCACCCACCCGTGTAGCCCCTGGCCCTGTTACCAGGGCCTTGCCACACAGACCCAACACAGTTAGCTGCTGAAAAGTGCAATTAATTTCATATATTAATTATTTGAGTTTACATAATTAATATAGGGAGAGCAAGATTTAAACTCCAGCTTGAAAGTCAAGCAAAGGGTCAGCTTAAGCTAAATAATTCTCAGAAGAGACAGCCTGGTCCTGGAGTCTAAGACAGCTGTGAGATACTGTTTCTAGGAGAGAGCAGTGCAGGAGAATGTGCCCAAGGAAGTATGCATTAAGCAGCAGGGAGATGATGGTGCTATGGTCCGTGAAAACCTGCGAAAGCTTACAGCTCTTGCTTCTGCCCTGTTGGACATGACTGTGCAGTCTAGCAAGCATCTTGCAGGTAGAAATGTTCTGTACGATAGCTTTGAAAGTAGTGTATGTATAATTGGTGACCAAAAAAGCCTGTAGAAGTCCATGTTTCTAGTCCTAAAGCCAATGTGAAAGGGGGATGCCTATCATAGAATGGGTATGATTTTCAGCTCTGCTGAGTTTGACTACTGAAATACCTAGTTATGGATATATTTCATCAGACCTTTGCCAAAAAGGCAAGCATGCAATTCCAGTGAGGAATCCTATTTTTCTTTCCTTTCTCCTGATCTCTCAGGAAGAATCTTCATGCCTTGCTATGATTCCCAGCCGTTCAAGTGACCTGTAGTAGAGGGATTGTGAATCCCCTATGAGTGGAGTAGATTCTAATAAAAATGACTTGTTTAGTCCTGATCTATGTCAGTACACTAAGCTACACGTACAGAAGCATTCAGCTTTTTAATGTGTAGAACACTAATAATTTCTTACACTTAAAGCAGCAGAAACTTGAGGTGGTTTATAACTTCCCTTTCAGAAAAGATATTTAGTTGGTTCAAATCACATGTTAGAGGTAAAAACTAACACAGTCTTGAAAGTTACAGAGTTCACTTAATGTTGAATTAAATTAAATTAATAAATTTGAATAATGTTAAAGCCTGCTAAATTACTGCTGCTTTTTGAATAGTTTGTTTGAAGGAAAATTCTGGATTGTGTTTTCTTAAAATGTAGTGTGTGTGTATAGTTCTAGACAACTTTAAAAGAAATCCCATGGGGTGCTGACAAAATGAAATATCATACTAACAGTGTTTTCATAAAGCATGATGTTTTAGCAGAACCATTTTGTAATGTAGTGTGCAGGGAAGATTGGAAAGGTACAATTTCCAGATGAAAAACTGACAATGTTTCTCATTTTCCAGCTCTGTGTGGTCTCCTTGGCATTGTTCAGAACACTCATTGGCTTGCATTGTGAAGATGTGATGTTACAGCTAGTTTTAAGGTAAAGCTCAAACTCCTTCTTCCACTCTTCATCCTGATTATGGGACATACAGTCTCTGCCTATGGCTGCAGAGCTGGATGAGAGTTCTCCAAGAGAGCAGAAATCCAAGCAACTACTGAGATAAGAGTATTTATGATCCTGACAAAAGTCTGCCAGACCTGAAGAAGGGTGATTTATGTCCTGTGATCTTGAGGAGCAAGAGATTTTTCTTGTGACTTATTTCTGTAAAAGTGAGAGAAGAGAAGCTAAGAATATATTTATCACCTCCAAACTGCTTATTCTCTGCTTCTAAATGTATAATTCTTCTCTCTTGCATGTTTTCTCTAGTGTATCACACACTGTGATACAGAGCTATATATTTGTTTGCAGCTTTCACCTGCTTTCTTGTTGTTTTCCACCGCTTTGATTCCCCTCTTACAGAGAATACTTCGGGTTCCTGAATTGTTATAGGTAGATTGTTGCGTAATATACTAAGTGCATTGATTACTTTTGCTTTTAACTGATGGTTCTATGTGTTGCTTCAGAATACTCACCTATAATTTTGGTGTGTCTATTAGATGAGAACTGATAATTTATTTGGAAATATTGGTATAACTAAATTGGGCTTTTAGCACTGTAGTTCACTTGAACATTTCAGATACTGTCCGTCCCTCCACCCACAGGCATTAAGGTGAAATTCCCTAAGGCTATGGGTGTTGTGCCAGGGAATGCTGTTAGGACCTCTGTGAACTCAAGTATGTTGCCACTCTTAACAGCAGTAGAGTGCTATATTTAATCATCTTCTTGTTTATTTAGGGAATCCTTTAGAATTTGTTTGCATTTTAAATGGCAAAACATCAGTCCAGTTAATACTGAGGCTGTTAATAAAGTGCTCTTAAAGTTGAGCAGAAGTGCTCTAAAGACGTTCAACACAAGAGCGTGCTTCCTCTATTCCTTGTACTCTCTGTAGCTTATTCCCTCGTCTGTCTTACAGCTCTGGCTTTATCTAGTGCAGCAGAACACCTTGATGACCCTTTCCTCCTTTTTGTTGGCTGCTTGCCTGGCACATGTAAACTAGCTCTCTACTGGATTTCCTAGGAAAACAAATAAATTGTGGATTCTGAGACAGAACTCGTTCGTAGTGAGACCAAACCACCCTGATCGCCTGTGACATCTGCCGATCCCTGACAGCAAGTTTGCTCTGACCTGCAAAGGATTGTTCACTTCCCTGTTCTCATGCAACTGATCTCCTATCTCTACTGGTCTTCATGATCCCTCATCAAACCATAGCTTCACAATTGTCCTGGTTTATATTGAGAGTCATATAGACAGCTTTAAAAAAAAAAATCTCACAATGTGCTGACAAAGTGAAATATCATACTAACAACGTCTTACAAAGCATGATGTTCTGGCAGCGCCATTTTGTGATATGGTCAGTGTTTCGTGCTCTTGAGAGGTTCAGAATATGGATCACTGTCAAGATTATTATTACTGTTTCTTTTAATTTGGAGAGGGCAGGAAGGTGGGAAGGGAATTTTGTGTGTTGTTGCTTTGTCTAACATGAAAGGATGATAAAGTAATACTAGACACTGTTGTTTCAGGTATCTGATTCCATGTAACTACATGATGTTGAGCCAGCGGTGGGCTGTGAAAGAGAGAGACTGTTACTCTGTATCTGCTGCAAAACTGCTTGCCCTGACACCAGTCTGCTGTTCCACTGGGATCACCTTGACGCTTGAAAGCCAAGGAAAAGATTATATTCTATGGACAAAAGCAGCGCAAACTAAAGGTAATTGGTGCTCAGGGGAAGACCAAATCATGAACTGAGTTTGATTTGGGAGCAGCTCATGGGAGGAGGTGGGGAAGGATGGGAGGGGGAGGAGATGTGGTGGGCAACAATAAACTTGGGCAAGCCTAGACTGGAAAGCTTATTTAATTCCTTCCATGTGTCCAGGTCTATTGAAACCTTGTTTTAACAGCTATCCAACTTGAACGTGCATTCATAAAAGTAATGTACAGATACATGACTGCAAGTCTTGGTGCCTCAGAGTGGTTGCTGTTGTTTTAAGGTTTGAATGCAGGCTGGTCTCTCAGAAATCTTGGGTTACAGCTCTGTCTTGGCAATAGGAACAAGTCAGGTTTATGAACAAATCTCTTTATCTTTTGATCTTCCTGCCACGTCTTAGTGGCTGCGTTGCTAGAGAACTTTTGGATTGTTTTATTATGGTATGGTATGAGTAATCTTCTTTACTTTCAGATTCTGGTAGACGCTGTTCTGAATCTACTTGCATTGTGGAATATGGAAGAGCTGTGGACATCAGCTACTTGCAGTATCTGGGGGAAGCTCAAGAAGCCATCCTCCAGTGTCTGAAAGATTGTAAGGTTTGGTCTGCCTTGTATGATGGAGTAAACCCTGATCCAGACACCTTTATCCAAACACTTGCCGAGGAGAACAGTACAGATGTGGAACACCCCATGTTTCGGCTCCAGCAAAGGACACCTAGCATGTGTAGCTCCTCTCAGGCAACTCCATTCGGTGAGAAGATGCATTTGGAGCTAGAATGGGATGATAGCTATGACACAGGGATTTCTCCTGGTTCTGATGTGAGCTCACCGCAACCATACGATGATCTGGAAAGCACAGAGATGCAGCCACCTGCAGAGCCACCAAAACACATTCAAGAAATGAAAAAAAATGCCATCATGCTCATCAAAGGATCTTACATAGAGGAATCGGAGTTTCAGGATGATGTTATGGTTTACAGGTTATGCGCGCAGAAGGATACTCAAGAT
This sequence comes from Steatornis caripensis, assembly GCA_013398225.1. Lineage (NCBI taxonomy): Eukaryota > Metazoa > Chordata > Aves > Caprimulgiformes > Steatornithidae > Steatornis > Steatornis caripensis. The sequence goes on from VZSC01014897.1 coordinate 108,360, forward strand.
GACGATAACTCCAAGGAGAAAACTTTAAATGTAGCCAGAGAACATGAGGTGCAAAGCCAGACTGTAGTCAATGGGCCTCTTGCAAAGAGCCAGCTGGAAATGGACTTGGATGAGCACGGTAAGAAAAATTCAAGCTTGACTGAAGATGTAATGAAAGAACAAATAAACCAGAAAATTACTGAGATTGATCCACAGCCAGACTTACAGTTGAAGCTTTCCCCTCAGGATGCAGATCGTAACTTAAGTGTAAGACTGCTGAGCACAGATGGTGAGGATTTCATTGCACAGTATGACAAAATTATTAAGGAACTGGATCCAAACAGTGCAAGCTTGGAGGAGCACAAGTTGGATACTCCTGACCCTGTCTCTCCTGCAGAAGAGGAGGAGGACTTTGAGAATTTCTCAGCAGACACCCCTTCTACAGAGAATATGTCATCTCCCTTTGGACCAAAGGAGGATGTCTCTCCCAACCATGCTTCGAGGAGCCAGAGTGCTCCATTTACAGGTGGAATGCCCTGTTAATTACGTACATAATAAATACAGGAAGGGATGGTGATTAAAGGTGGCCAAATGAGATCACACTGCGTGGCGTACAGCACAAGCGTAGAGCAAGCAACAGTCCTGGCACTAAAGAGGGTATAGCCCAAATAGCTGAGGCTGGTGCAGGGAGAGTGAAAGAGATCCAATGTGAAAACAGAGCAGAGCAATCAGTGTGGTGACTGCAAGTGGTGGTTGCTCAGGGGTTTTTTTGGCTGCTTTTTTTTGGTAATTGTTTAAAATCTTGACTTGTTTGTATATCAGAGTTCCATCATTCTAGAGAAAGCTTTTGCCGTTGAAAGGGGACTGGAGTAACTGTTCTAGTATACAGAGCCCAGGTAAATAATTTGTTTTTCTGATGGCTTTTGTCTTTGATGTTATGGAGGTGGTATCACATTGCCATTTTTCCCCTCTCTGCTATTTCACATTTTAGCACGAGGTGGCAGCACTGGTGCCATGTCTGTATGTGCCTGTTTCCATGCTCTGCCCTGGCATCCTGTCCCTCCAGTGTCAGGTCTGCCCTCACCGTTGGTGTGCTTCTCTGTCTTGTGCCAGGCAGCAATTTAAGCTTGGTCTCTGCAGACAGTCCCAGCCATTCAGGAATGACAATGCTACCAGAGGTTAGAGTGTGCTTTTGATCTGTATTTGTACAGCTCCTTGCACTGCGGGCTCCTGATCTTTAATTAGGTCTCCTAGATACCGCAGTAATGCAAATAATAATGTATCTAGATTTCCTCATCCAAACCGAAACCTCTATAAGATGGCTTCTCATTCATTTGAGAGGAGGAGGAAAACATTCATTAATATCCATTGAAATGCAGCCCTTTCTAGTCAGCTGTGGCTAGCATGCCCGGCGCTGTTTATTAATTGAAAAATTCAGCCTGTTTTTCAATCCATTTGCTATTTTTGCCATGGTGGCAATTTCCTTGTACCAGAAGCTAATCACATTCAAACCTTTCTGTTTCCCATTGTCTGCTGTTAAATGTAGCTCAAAAATGCTGTCCCTGTGGCTCATTCTTCATCTAGTTCCTCCCTCCATTTGTTCTTTTCCAAAAAACCCACACCCAAAACACCCCCCCAACTCACAAAACCCCTCAACTGAGCAAAACAAAAGACAAAAAAAAAAAAAAAAAAAACCACAAAAAGCCTTGCTGTTTGCTCCGCATCCACATGTTTTACTCGTAGGCTGTTTACGTTGCTTTAATGGAGATCTTAGTGATTGCAAGTAAGGAGGTGCTCGTAACAGTAACTCAAAAATGTTGAGATTGCGTACTTCAAATATAATAATATATTTAATTTGGAATGCTTTGTTATTTTTGTAAAGATGTGTGATAAGGATTTTTGGTTGCTTTCACTGTTTTGGGATGCTGTCATGGGATGGGGCTTCTCTCTGCAGAATCAAGTAACCCGACAGAGGTTCCCACACCCAGAAAGTATCGGCAGTGCAAAGATGCTCTCTTCAGGCCTATGGATCTGTGAAGAAAATGTACTGCTGGTGTCTATGTCAAATTTAAAAGCATTGAACACTATCATCCCTATTTGCCCCTGAGCGAGAAAGAATGTGGTGTTCATCAACAGGAATTTATATTCCTCCCACCCCTTGACAATCAGTGCTTGACTTCATAGCCACATAGAGATGCACACAGTCAGAAAAGAATAATTTTTCAACTTCTCATCTGTTTACCCTGTTTCTTGCAAGGCTTGCAAACTCTGCTTGGTTCCTCTGATTCTCATCCCAATAATTTATTGGGGGAAAAAGTCAGTCTACCACTGAGAATTATTTTAATATATTGGTAACCTCTCTTGCAGTGACATACAGCACTTGTTACAAGTACTAGCTTCCGCTTTACCTACTCAGCTTTGAAGTCTGACCTAGAGGAGATAAACAGTGATGTATCTCAACTCATTATCTTGCAATCCCTCTTGATACAGTAGAGCTCCGACTGCACTCTGGTCCTCAGTTGTGCTATGGAAATAAGAGGGGAAGTAGTAGGTTATTTTGGGACAGGAGAAACTGTATCTCAACAAAAGGTTTTGGGGCTGCTCCACTGGGTACCCAGTCAGGGCGTATTCCTGCAGGATGTGATACCAGCCATCACTCTGATGACTGACACGGTGGCTGAAAGGTAGCAGCCATATAAAGCCCTGTCAACACTGGTCCTCCTGTCTTTCCTGCTGTAAGCGGAGCTGTGCTGGCATTAGCCATGGTAGATGAGTCTTGAGGGAATGCTTGCTTTGTACTTACGGTCACTATAAAACGTGGTAGACTTCAGCCTTTAGTGATGCTCTATTAGGTGAAGTGGCAATGTAGGCCCTTATGATTTGATCCATACTGTTGCGCTGGCCCAGAATTGCTTTAGCCTCTGCTGTAGTTTACAGCAGGTGTATTAAACTAGCCTAAACTATGCCCAGGTAGCTCCAATGGCAGCCATTTGCTAGCTGAAGGGAGCTGGAATGGGGTTGGATTATGGCCACAACCTTGGCTATAGAAATGCTCATGGCATGCATCTTGTGCCAGTGACTAGGGTGGTATATTCGAAGTTAGCAATGCTGTAACTGCATCACCCAGGGATGCTTCTGTGTGGTTTCCCTAGCTTTTAGACGGCCAAAATAGTGTGATGGTATGAGGGATGTTTCTAAGACTTTGCTTGTGATTAGGTCACTCTTACAGACTGCCTCAAGCATCTCACTGGCTGTGTTGTCTAACGATACGTAGTATTTGGTTAAAGTCATGCTCAGCCTTGCAAAGATTTCTTTAGCTTGGGCACTACGGGTTTGTGTACTTTCATGGTAAATGCTTCTGTATTTCAGTGGTTATCCTGCAGCATGAATACACAAACCAAAGCTATTATTTATGGGTGACATTTATATGATAAAGCCTAGGTCTACCAATAATTTTGCTTATAAATCTATTTTATTGTCTTCCCTGCTTTGTGTGACTGTTTGCAGTACTGAAAATGCCTTTTCTTGTGAAGTAAACTATCACAGGTCTTGATCTTTATGGTTAGAGTAGCATTTTCGTATTTTCTTTAGAACACCACAGTTTTTGATAAGACAAGAAAGCTACCTGTAATTTATTTTGTCCAGTCCTTATGTAGAAATAAGGCACGAAAAAAGTAAAAAGGGCAGACTGTTTGCATTGAAACTAGCGGTACCGTTCTGATTAACTTCAAGTGGAATAGAAGAGTAGACCATAACATACTAGGCTAAATCCTTATTGGCAGATGTAAAGCAGAATAGTTACGCATGTTAAAAATGCCATTAATGTAAACTCATTGGTGTGCTAGCAGAAGTGCTTCTGCTCAAGAAAGCTTTTAACACCTCAGTTAAGTCTATTTTGTCTGTTCAGATACAGTTTGGTTTTTCTCCCTGCTGGCTTTAATGAGCATGTGGGAGGTCTAATTTGTCTGTTTATGATGATCAAAATTCCTTTTAAATGCCTGTTTCCTGGATCTAAGGATGGGGTTTTTTTGTGAAAACAAAAGCATTGGTTCCTTTTCTTGCAGGACCATTCATCAGCGTAGTGTTGTCGAAGCTGGAGAACATGCTGGAGAATTCCTTGCATGTGAATTTGCTGCTTATTGGCATCATTACTCAGCTGGCGAGTTATCCGCAGCCTCTTCTTCGTTCCTTTCTACTCAACACCAACATGGTGTTTCAGCCTAGTGTGCGGTCACTTTATCAGGTATTTGACCACAAATGTTAGTCATGCCTATTGGAACAATATTTTTGGGGTGTCATTAAAACTTAGGTGAGCTCTTTTCAGTTTCACCTGTTGCTTTCCCACCACTGGTCTGGTCTCTCATCTCGTTTTGATGTTTTAATTGCATTTGTGCGGAGAACCAGAAATTTTATATGACCATAACTTTTGTCGTAACTCTATTTTAATGCAGCTAGAGAAAGCCTGAGTATTCAGTCTGTGGCTGCGCTGGGAGCAAGGGAGGAAGAAGTAATTGTTACTGTTGTTTTGGCAGGTGCTGGCATCTGTGAAAAATAAAATTGAACATTTTGCTTCAATTGAAAAAGATTTCCCAGGTCTTCTCCTGGAGGCCCAACAGTACTTGCTTTTTCGTGTGGACATGTCTGATGCTGCGGAAGAATTGCTAACCAAAGGTAAATGTTAACTATGCTCAGAGGAGTGCTGGGTGGAACGACTCACCAGCTACCTCTCTTATTTTCTACAGAATGATTAAAAGTAGATGTGGTGCATTGTGAATATCATTAACCAGATGTATCCTTCTGACTTTAAACTGATGATGCTCAGTAGGCCACAGTATACAGATCTACTTGGATATTCTCTGCTCTTTAGAAGCTTTGATTTGCGGTAGAAAATGTCTGTTTAAAGGAGTAACAAAATCAGCTCTTGGCTCGCTGTCAGTTTGGCCATAAACAAACTTGCTTTCAAGGCATGAGGTGAGATGGCATATGTACATGATTTCATTTTATTTTTAGCCTGACCTTCAGCTAGTCATTGGGTTTTTTTGATAAAGGTTAGGGAGGACTGAAGTCCAGAATGAATTGGTTTCTGCAACAATTGAATAAGGCTTCATATCATGGTTTGGGCTACTACTGAAGGAGATAGATATTAGCCAGGAAACTTTGAATGTGATTTGTTGAACGAAAAACACAGAAAAACAACAACAACAAAAAAAAGGGAGGTGGGGTGGGTGTAAAAGCTGGTACACTTCAGGAGCAGTGGGGGCAATTAAACAGGTATGATCCCAACAGGCCAGCTTTCCAGGGGACTTCTGTAACATCTGCTGCTTCTCAAGTACAGTGCACACTACACCTGTCTTGACAGTTACCGGTATTTGCACTGCTGTGGGGGAAGCTGGTAAAAATAAGCAAAATGAAGAATCTCACATTCTAACTAAGAACTTTCCAGATGCAGCCAGGCAGCTGGTAGAGTTGGGGCCCTGCCCTGGGGTCATGCTTGCTCTGGGCTTGCTGCTGAGCAGGCAATGTTGGGTGCATGTTTCCCTTAAAAGGCAACTTCCCATGTGATAGGAATATGTCAAATTTGGTGAGAGCAGTGACCGCAGTGATTAACAGCTGACTCAGCAACAGGATTCAAGGGATGCTTCATTTACAGGTGTGTGCTCAGTCATCATTGAGCGTCATTAATAATCACCCACTCTGCCTATACCTCTGTGAAGACGTTGATGTTTCTCTTGGATTTCCCAAGGTGTGGAAAGCTGGACTCTTTATGTGCCATTTTAATGTGTTTTCGTTTTTCAAGACTAAATAATGCTTTACCTAGTTTCTAGTCAGCATGGTATGTGTTCCTAAGGCTTGCAGTACATCACTTCTACAAAATTATGATCTTGCTAAGGCTGCTTCTTGAAGAATTAGTCTGTGGAAGGCGCGTGCTGTAAAGGAGTTGTGTATTGCAAATGTTGGTAGTGTTTTAGGCTCTGCATTCTGGTGCCATGGATTAGAAAGCCTTGCAATTAGATGGTATTGTAGCTAGCGTGTGGGAGGTGAGATTAGGAGGCAACATTTAGTGTCCTTTTTTCCAGGTGCTGGCAATAAGAACTTTTATATAATGCATTCCCGATGGCATTTATTTATGCTGCTATTTTACGTCAGTTTTCTTCTGTGGGCTTTAGAATTTGCCAGGTTGACTCATGCTGGTCATTATTTAGGAATCTGAAGCAAGGCTGCTTAGTCACCTTGTTGGTACATTTTCTTCTGTGTTGCGGCAGCTCCTGTAAAGAAGGCACTTCTTGACAAATAGATGGAGAGTAAGTACATATCTGGATAATTGCAGACTTGGTTCCCAACAAGACTGGTGATGCAAGTAATCAAACTGTAATTCTTGGGGCAAGTTGGTTGCCCAGTCCGTCAACCCACAGAAGTTCATTGTATTGATTAACAAGTGCAAGGTAGGAACTGCTGCACTAATGGTAAATGAAGGGATAAAAAAAAAAAAGGAGGAACTCCTGTAGGGTTTCTTTGCATTAGCTTGAATGCCACCCTTGAGCCTCATGCAAATTAGCTGTTCTCTGAGGGTTTTTTCCCCCAGACAGAAGTGGTGACTTACCCCAAAGTTTTCTCTACAGGTCTGAGCATAACTGGCCTCGTAGAGAATTCACATCTGAAAAACAGAAGCCAGGCTTAGTGGGGAACACAAATGTACCACCAAAATGTTCCAGAGCCTTTAGTTTCTCTTGACAATGAGGGTCTCTGAAGGTGTTTGAGCAGAAATGGATACTTTGTTATTTTCTGCTTGCAGTAGCATGTGGTTTTCTTACGCAGTAGCTTGGTGTCTTGGTTTGAGCTAGGACAGAACCAATTTTCTTTTTAGTAATTTTACTTTTAAGTTAAGTCTCTTCTAAGTGCCTGCACTCTCTGAAATTAACTGCATGTTTTCCAGACAGCATCTGCTTCTAGGAGTGATAAGGCTAGATAATTATTGCCCAGCCTTACACGGTGACACTTGGGTTCTGATTAGGTATGTAGAGCTGTCATGATGTAGATGCTGCCCTTCTTTCAGTGCGTTGGTACAATACCTGAAGACTACTCATTTTCTCAGTTTGTCAATTGTATGATTCGGTTTACATCATGACCCTAGAAAGAAGTGGACAATCCTGGTCAAAGAAAAAAAAATCACAGTTAGAATTTTCCACAGAACTGAAATTCCTGTACTTTGTCTCTATTAGATAGAAATTTGTAGAATAAACAATATGAATGATTGGTAAGTCTGGAGTTGGAAAGGTTCTTTGAAACTCAAGAAAAGTACGACTCTGTTAGCTGATTAAGATGGAAATTTCTTTTGAGTATGTGGAAGTGTGCAGTAATTCCATGGTGCCTTAGGAGTACTACAGGAAAGGAACAGAAGTGCGGAGCTGTTGAACAGAGGGATTGCTCTGGTGCGTTGGGCAAGGCATTCACCTACAGGTGCTCGCATTAGCTGCTTGGAGAGGTTTCAGAGAAAGGGTGATCTAACCTGAGACTGAGTTGTTTTATCATAAACTGCTTGCACTTTAAGGGAAACCTCTTAAAGAAGCAATGTAGTGTTTGGCTTACCTACAGTATGTGAATTAATACAGCAGTCCTGTTTTTTTATGATTTACTTATACAGCTCACAAGAACATCCACTTGTAAGTTAGACAGGATTTTATCTGTCTCCGCTCTGGCCTCAGTGACATCTTGTGGCAGTGAGTTCTGCAGGTTAATTTTTCTTTGTAAAGTATTTATTTCCGTTAGTGTTACATTTTGTCACCTTTTTAGTTTCACTAAATTAATTGTCATCTAATTAAAGTGCAGTTCTGCTTCAGGTTGAAACAAGGAGCAATTGATTGAAATTTAAGTGCTGCTGTCACTGTAATTCCATGCATTCTGATGCTTGAGCCCTGATCCTCTGAACTCAGGCAGCAAAGATCATATAGCAGAGCACACGGTGGTTTTTGCTTGCTCTTTTTTTAATGTTAAGTTGCTTTACAGGGAGTTAAATGTAAGTGTAGTTAGTGGGGCCTACAGCTGTAGAAAAATCAGATTTTCAGATTTTTTCCCTTATTTTCTAGCTTGCTTCAAACTCCCATGGTGATGTGATAGCTTGGCCTCAAACCCATATACACGATTATTCAGGGGAGAGGAGATATATACAGAGAGAAGTGAGGTCCAAATGATATTTTGATCTGAGGGAGGGCTAGAGCACAGTATCATTTAAATTGAGACAACCATGCTGGGCCTAGATGGGTAGATACTATCTGCTATTTTGTAAGGTAAATCCATACTACTCTTTCCCTTGACTCTTCTTCTGCCTACATATTTCTCTCATCAGAGCTGGAACTGAATAATATATAGCCTGGGGAAAGATACCTAATAAAAAATGTAATAGAATCAGGCCATGTAGAACTTCAAAATGTTGGATTAGTGGAGTATGTCCCTGCACGTCTGGGTACTGCGAACTACAGCTCTGAACGCACCCCTTGTAAACTGGCTTTGAACGCTGTACAAATACTGAGTGTGCTTAATATACTGAGTCTTTTTTCGTTTTCTTCCCTCTCCCTCTAGGTAATGTCCAGCACAGCAGCAGCACAGGGAAAGGAAGGAACCTCTCTGAAGCTTACCCGGCTGTACTCCAGCCTTTCTTGGGACATAAAGGAAAGAAAAGCCTGGCTCATCCCGGCCTTCCTGCGCACGTGAGGAATGCCATACTTGCAGCTGCCCTCTTCCCGGAGTTCCTGAAAGAACTGGCAGCTCTTGCCCAGGAACATTCCATTTTATGTTACACAGTACTGGGGGATTTTGAGGATTATTATTAGTGGGGTTTTTAAATGTGTTTTTAAAAAGCTTTTGAAGTTTAAACAGATTTTTAATGTAAAGCTACTTACGAAACAAGGTTGTACTTCAATGTTTCCTCCACATACTTGATTTGGAGGGGGAAGGAGGCATCGGCGAAATGTTCTTTCGTGTTACCTTATATTAGGTCTTATAATTTCCCCCCGTGCTACATAACTTATTTGAGAGATTTCTGATACTGCTCTTTCTGTAGCTTCCTACTTTGTCTCCTTCTCTTTACACAGCTGCCCTTCTTTAGTGTCACTGATTCCCACTGAATTTCTGCAATAGACACTTGTAGGTTGGCTAAGGGAGGCAAACGTTTCAGCTTTTTCTGTTCCAGAAATACTCTTCTGGATAACTTGTTAGAGGACAGTTCGTTTGGAAGAACATTGCCCCATGGGGACAGTTCAGGGTATATGCAAATATATATTTGCAAAATATATGCAAAATCTGCACAAAACCCCTTTACGCGAAGGGTTCTGCTGCTTCTTGTCTTTGTCCTCTTCCCCTCTTCCCTTCCTTTTCCCTGAAACAGGGTTCTTGGGAATCTGCATCTGAAGCCCTCTTTTTAACTAGTGGCTCAGGTTTTTTGAATCCAAGTGATCTTATGTGTATTAAACCCATGACTAGCAAAAGCAGGTGTTGGACCCTACACATACCATATTGCCTTATGTTGCAGACAGATCTGCAGCTATCAGCTGTTAGTCTTTGAAGTCAAATGAACTGTGTAAGTGGATGTGGATTGCAGACTGCCTGGAATTTTCCTTGCAGTTTCTCAGCATTCTTTGGTAACTACTGCATTGCTACCTAAACTCTCGAGCATGCCTTATTTAGTAAGATTTGCACAAAGTACAAAACAAAGTGTTTCTATGCAAGCTGTAATTAGCATGTAGTTTGGTTTTATGCTTATTTTAATAAGCTAAAGAAAGGTATTAAATATCTTTCAATAGTATTAAAAGGACAGCAAGCTGGTTTTGTCTTCTTTTCTTTTAAAATGAAAAAGGTTGGCTTGCTCCTGAAAGCTGTTCTGTTTTATCCTTTATTTTTTTTGGTTACGGGAAAGTTAAATACTGTTTGTTTACTTTAAATTTAGGTGTTGACTTTTCCTAATATTGCACTTTTGGGATGGTGAGGGGAGGGCCAGACTGTTCACCAGCTGTAGAAAAGGAAGGAGTAACAGGGAAAGCTGTCTGCTGGTGACTAACTGCTTGAGAAAATTCTCTTCTGTGAGTAATGGGCTTCATTAGAAGAACCCAAACATGATGAATTGGTGCATCACTGCTGCATTTCGTCTTATCTTAGTAGCATAATTGTGCTTCCAGTGCGCTGTAGTTGGCTAAGTAGAGAGCGGCTTAGTTCAAGAAAGCCTTAAACCCCTTTGTCCAGGAAAGAGACTAACAGTGACTCCAGGAAGTGTGAAGAAACAGAAATCAGAAATGACACTTGCATACATTAGTTCTCCTGCTCATTGTAATTCTGTAATGCGGGATGCTCCCGTTAACCACATCCTAGTTTTGAAACACGCTTTTTCAGATATTGCAAGGGAAAAGAAAGCTTTAAAAACAAAGACAATCCAGAAAGAGTCTAATTAATTACAGGTCAAATTCCTGTGGAATTTGCAGTGCAGTTTAAGCTCCTAAATCCTTTAGATGCTTCTGAAAAGTTGTACCTTTAGTCTACAAGCTGTACAATGCATTCATTGTGTCAGACTACTGTAGGCTGTTCCAGGAAAAAAAAAATCCCAAAGTGTACCTCTAACAAAATCACCTCAAGAACTTCTCTGGGTCCGTCTTCACTTGTTTGCTCTACAGTCTTCACTTTGATGATGGCTGGGGGTCATGTTGCTTCCTAGCTGACTCCCTGGGTTGCTTTCACTTCTGACTTATTTTTTTAGGCACCATTGCATCCCCATCCTGTAAATCACCTACTGACTTCCACATGGCCCTGTTTCACCTCACAAGCATCCCTGGATGCTGAAGCCAAGGCTGTGGGTTTTTTCCTAAATCTTAGTTATCCAGGTTTGAGAGCTCTTTCTTTTTCTTTTCTCTCCTGCATTGTTGTTGTAAATGGGCGATGAGCAAATTAAGATTTTTTTTTTTTTTTTAATATTTAAAACTGGTCCTAGGACATGACGCATTCTTTCCCCGTTCCCACTCCTGCTGTTACCAGTAGTGCTTCTTTTCTGCTGTACTCACAGGCCTGGCCTGAAGGGGTTCAGTAGTGGTGTGTGTGGAAAGGGTTTTAGCATTGTGGCTGCAGGGTCAGTGCTTGCCCTACTCCTCGCCTCTTCTGGAAGGAACTTTATGTGAGCAAAGGAAAAAGTAACAAACTAATGTGATCGGCTAACTTTCAGTGGTTCAGAAACAAGTGCTAAATTGCAGAAGCAATCCAATCCTTTTTCTGAAGGACTTTTTAAAAACGAATTAAAAAGGTTATTTTTTTTTAATATTTCTGCAGACCAGTGCTCAAGGCAGTAAGGTTACTATGTGAACATGCCCTTCCCTTGTTTTTATTCTAGAATAAGAATCTTTATTTGCTGGGTAGAAGGGATTTCTTTCGAGATTTGTTGATTTTAACTGAGGTTTTCAACAAATGTACAAACTGCGGTTTCTTCTCAGCAGGTCTGTTAAGCTACATGGAGATTTTAAAATGTGGAATGCTCAAAAAAGCATATGTAATTTTGAGGAAAGGGAGGATTTACCTCATAAACTGTAATAAAGTTTATGCTCTACATCCAGTAGGATAAATTTAGCCTTTGAAATCTGGAGTTGTGTGGAAGACTTCTTGCTGAAACGGCGGAACTGTGTTTGTGCACAACTTCCCAAAAGGAAGAGGTGGACAAGTGCGGTGACCCTGGCTCGGGACCGTAAAAGTGGCGATGGTACGTGTAGCTTATGTTACTTGGCTCCTGAGCGTGGTTCAGACTTGCAGCTGCGTCTTAGTTGTGATAGTAGCTTAATGTCCAGCACCCAGCAAAAAAATTATTGGCAGGAATTGCTTCTTCCCGTCTTCAAAATGCAGAACCTGTGATTTAGCTTGGAAGTGTTGATCTTTTGAGATTAATCACCGCTGCATGCATAAGTTCTTCAGCCAAATGCTTGTTTAAGAAGCTTCTTCCCTCTGGTTAGATAACGTGTTATCCCGTCTCTCACCAATGATACATCTTTTTCCAAAAAACCCCATATGGCTGTGGTCCAGCTGGTCGGCCCCCGGAGGACACAGCGTCAGGCAGCTCTTTCCAAGAGTAAGGAAGTACTCTGCGGTCTGGATTTCCCCACGCTCGCGCGCGTGCGTGCCACTAGAGCAGTACCTCTTCAGCGCATCGTCTCTGCATCAGTCACAAATGAAGTGTCTTGGGGTTGGCAGATCTATTCCAAAACCTGCAGGTGGTGCCTCAGTGATACCGAAGTTAATTTCTAGTCTCCTGCTAGATGTTTCAAACTGTGAATGCCACATTTCCGATGATGTAGCCTTTGAGTGTGTTTTTAAGCTGTTACTGCAATTTCAACTGCCTTTTTTTTTTTTTTTTGCAACCTACCTGTAAAGCAAACACTTTGTCTTAAAACAGTTGTACTCATTCTCTTTTACTTTTGACTGTTTTTGGATGCCCTGTGGGTTAGTCTCAGCCCATGCACACACACACAGGGTTTAAATTAATTGGGCTAACACACTTGGCAACTTTCATTCAAAACAGCATCACTGGTCGCATGTGCTGATCTTTGGATATGTACAGTCAGTTGTGATTCATGTGCTGTGTTCTTGGCCCTACTTACTGCCTTTTTATTATCGTATTCTAGGCATTTTTCTTAAATTTGATCTATTCCATGTGTGCCCTAAAGAAAAATACAGGATTTCAAAGGAGATCAAGTTGTTGGTGTTGCAGTTCCAGATGTGAAAGGTGCACTGCCCTTTTTGTCCTGGTAACTTCTGACCTTGGATTGGAAGAACAGAAACGAGAGCTTCTGCTCTCAGCTGTATACCGTGGAGATGAGAAAATTCCCAGTAGCGGGCATGGGCTGTCCCTCCCACCGGCACACCCAGATACCTCCTCCAGAGCATCCAGTTTGTAAATTACTTATTTTCTCTTCCGTTGGGGTTTGTCACTTTGTAAAAAAGTCTGGTGAATTCAGTGGTGTCCTGTTGCTGTACCCGCTTAGTCCATTTGCCTTTCACATGCGCTTTTATCTTTTTAGTAAGATCAGTAAATTTCCTAGAATGCGAGAAAACGCGGTATGATTGGGGTGGACCTCACCACTGGCAGGGGCCACGCTTTGGAATGGGATCAGGACTGGATAGGCAGTGAGCCTGAACAGCGTTTCAGCCACCAGCGCCATTCTAATTGCTCTTTGGCCCCAGCACAATGCCTAACTGGTCTGTTTTCTCTCCTTCTGAGAAGAACATTTGCAAACAAACTTACTGCATCCTGCAGAGCCCAAGGGCTTGAGTTCAAGAGGTCAAGTTCTGTTTACCAAGAGAGGTATACCATCTAGCACAGTGCGTATGCATTGTGCACTCTGCTTTGTGCCTCACAGAAGGTGTCGTGCTTCGGGAAGGTTTTTTAGCTCCTCTAAGAAGCTCTAAAATCTCTGGGTTGGGAAGAAAAGGATGGGAGCGGTGTGATTTGGTGCAGTTAAATTATATCATTGTATCATTTGAATTTGCAGCCGCAGCTCCTGTTTGAGGGCAGCTTGATTTAATAAGCCATTTACTGTGCTGTATTTACTGAAATTGCTATGTCATGCCTGCAGTTTTTATGACAGCTCCTATTACATTTGTAACATTTAAACTGCATCTGCGGTTATGAGTAGAATGCTGGGATTTTCCTCTTTCTTTTCTTTGAACTCGGATAGCTCTGGCACAGTACAGTAATGTTGCTGCTGTGTCCAGATCCGACCTAGATAATTACCATATGTTCTTCCTTGCACCTTTTGAGCATTATCAGCAGAAATGGAGGGTACATGACACTCAGGCTGCTTACGTTAACGAGCAAACTAAAGGTAAAACTCCACAGATTAGCAGGGGGCACTTGCCTCTGAGTGAAATACAGTAAGAATTTACGTTTGTGTTGCTCTGATTTTCTGGGGACCGGAAAGAAAAAGCTCATCGCAAACTTGAAAAATGAGTATGACAGTGTCCTATGGCAAGTGTCCAAGTAGGTAGCACTGCCACGTAATGCTTTGGGCCAGGACTGTGCAAAAGAAGGTAAAAACTGCTCCTTGTTAAGGTGGTGTCAGACTTGCATAAATAGGTATTCAGATAATACGACAGTGGTGCCAGCTGTCCGACCACAGCCAGCCATGGAACGCAGCGCTACTTCAGTGACTTTGTTGGCGGTGAAAGCCCAGCTCTGACTAAATCTACTTTATTTTTCAGGGGCCCTCAGCTTTTCTAAACACGTTGTGGCCCAGCACCAATGTACTCCATTTGTTATATGCTCAGTTGGAAGCCTCTTATTTATGAATAGGAGCATTACTTGAATTCTCAAATATGTAGGTACTTAAAGTGGCGTTTTGTTGCTGACTGTGCAAATCTTCTTTTTGTTCATTGATTATAATGGTTCTTGTGTGGCAGCTGGATTAAATTAAGACTGAAGTCTCTGGGCTAAAAGCCCTGATGGAACTTCTGTGCAAAGGCTGCATTTCTCAACCAAATAACTTTGGCGCTTCGGCAGACTGCCCACATACAATTACGTATTGTGGGCTAAATACCTGCAAACTTAGATTTCTGACGAAGCCAATTCCACAGCAGCTGTATTTTATTGCAGTCTACTTTATAAATAACTAGCTTGGATTTAGACCAAAAGAATAACGTGGATGAGTCAAATCCAAGCCAACTAAACCATGTCCAGCTCAGTGCTGCTGTGTCAGTTTGGCTAGAGCTTGGACGAAATGCTGTCTCAGGGAGATGGAGTGGCTCTCCCTCAAAGGAGAGGGAGTGGCTCTGGGTCTCGGAATCCCTTGCTGCAGCTTGAGCGAAGGACTCGTGTATCTCAAAGTGTCTCTCGGTTTCCAGGCGCAGCTTGGTGTTGGCAACTCTGAGCAGCATCTGTCGTAAAACTACAGGGTTGTAACGTTGGGTTTTGAGCTTCAGTGTGAAGAACCTAGCGGCCTCTAAGACCAGTCTGAAAATGTGGCCTCTCAAGCTTTAGAAATGAGAAGGTAAAATACAACTCACTGATGGTTATGCCTGCTTAGTGGGTGTAAATCCTTTAGATAATTAAAGCTGTGGCTGATGCAACCACGTGTCAGGAGAACTTCTGCTTCATGCTTAAACAAAACGCCTGTGCATGGAGGGAGCATTCCCTACAGAGAACACTGCTGGCCTTCAAGTGCTCTTGTTAGGAGTAACTCATGGTAGTACAACCTCTGCAGCTCTAAGTACTGAACCCAGCTCTAGGCCTTTCTCCAAAGGCTGTGGTGACAAGGCGGTGGATGTGGCATGAAGTAGTTGGCTGCCTGTGTACGTACTGGGGTAACGTGGGGTCTGTCACAGCTGTCACCAGTCTGGGTTTTTTTTCTGGGAAGAGCCAGCAGGTGAGATGGAGCCATTTGCAGAGTCATGAGTTGGACTTCACACACAGATAAAGGGGAGGGACAACAAAGGTCAGGGTCCCTCCCCGTCTATAAGTACAACTGGTCAGCAAATGCTGCAGACAACTGTGAAATGTCTGTATGCTCTATGGGAGATCTTAAGGGTCTGGGACTAGAATATTCCTACAGGGAAGACTCAGCCAGGCCTTAGGGCCATGCAAGCTACGGTGCTCACTGAACTCCACCTTCTTTTGTGTCTTTGTTGCCTCATGGCAGCACCTGTGCATTTCTGTAGGTTTGCTTTATCGTAGTTAAAATTCAGGCTGTAGGGCCTGATGTGGGGTGTGTGCTGGAGCACAGTTAGAAGAGAAGGAGCATTCCTGGTGGTTTTGTGTTCCCGCTGCAGTCATCCCTAATTACAGATCTGTCTTGGCCCAGGGGCTCTTCTAGATGGGTGTTCAAATTTGCCATTGCAATGGGCAGAAAAAGATGCAGTAAATTACAGGTCATGACAACTTAGGATTTTGTATTTTATTGCGTTCCTCACACTGTTTAGCAATAGAATTCCCCCTCCTCCCCCTCCCCCCCTCTCCCCCCTCTCCCAAAAGTTTGCAGCTTCTGAGGGGATGGGGACGACTCTCACTCAACAGCCAACCCAATACAGGTAAGCTTCTAAGAGTTTGGGTCGATAAATCTTGACCTCCTATCTGCTATAACTTGGTTTTATATGGCCATTATGTCAAGCACAATCCAGTAAACTCTTTGGAGTATTTGTAAACAGCATGGCAAGGAAGATGCAGGCAACAAGGGCAAGAAGACCTGCTGCGTGCTATTCCGTCTTCTCCCTCAGGCAGTTTGAGAAGAGTTGAGTGAAAAAAGTTTGTTTTTCTTTACGTGAAAGAAACAAACACTCTACACGTTGAGCCTACACACAAGGCCGTGAATCACTGAGAAGGTGTTGTCGAGGTCAGTGGTTGCGAAAGTGTGTAGGTAGAGGGGTGCTCAGAACAGAAGTGAGATCACCACAGTACGCTGACACCACACCGCAGAAGTGCAGTGGAAAGGGGCCGCAGTGAAATCGCAGCGTGAATACTCTAGCTGTAAATTTTTTAGTTAAGGTTCCTATCATATGTTTCTATTTTTAACACAGTTAAAATTAAACTCTGCAGCCAAGGCTGAGCGCTAGAAATTCTTTCTTCACTACTTCAGCATTGCCAGCATCTTTTTAGACAGCTTTCTTCTCCTCTTCTGCAACCTTGGATATGGGATACTTCAGCTATACGGGATAGTAAGTATCATCTCTCCACCCTCAGGAGTGACCTCCTAAAGGTCTACAGCAATAAGCAGATGAGATTGTCGTGACAGTGTCTGGTGTCAGCTTTTAATTTGTGAGCGTGTTCCTTGGCCCTGTGTTCGTGGATGGTTCCTGCTGAAAATCTGCACGAAACTGTCCTTAATTCACCCTGCCCAATGCTGTTGCACAGATGGCATCTGCAATCAGGAGACCAGGGAGGACTGTTGTAGCTAAGTAAGACTTGCAAGTTGGGGTCAAAGCCTCAGTCCTAATTCTCGAGTTCCTAGCCTTGATACAACCACACTTAAACCAGCCTGCTGGTCTGCAAAATGTTCCTACATTGAACACTTCATAGTCAGGCTCTGCCTTTCGTCTTGCAGACCTACCTGTCCTATGGGGGTTTTAAGGCTTGTCTTTACAACAGCACATATTAAACTCCTTGCGGACGCTGCTTTTGTCTTTTAATGTGCTCCATCGACTGCTGCTATGCAAGTATAAACCCAAAGCCGTTTTGCACAGTACAGAGTTCACTTGTGGAGTACTTAGAATTTGCCTTTAGCTCCATGTAGGACACAGAGGAAGGTGGTGGTTGCATTTACACTGCTGCATCAGGCCTTTGGCAGGCAAAAAAGCATCTGGCGTTTCAGTTGTATTGGTTCAATCAAAATGGGGTAAGGTGACTGATGAGCCCCTTAATGCAGGCTGCCATAGGGGGAACAATGTTAGCCGGCCCTGCTGAGCCTTTTCCTCGCTCAGTCCTAGCGCTGCCAGCTACCGCTGCTTTGAAGTTGGTAGCTGGTATCTCCACAAACGTTAAAAAGATTCACGATCTTGATCTCCTTTGACTCAAACTGCTTTTTTTATCAGAAAGAAATTTACATTTTGTGTGTGTCTGCAAAAGATTTCTTTAAAAATTTTAGAACTGACTGTCTCATAATATAGTGCAAAATTTATAGACTATAGCTGCTCTTTCCCTTTCCTGGAAGGGGAAGAATATTACAATTATCCCTTTTTAATCTTTCATGTTACCCGTTGTGTCTGGTAGGTGGAGGTGAAAATAGATTGAGGTTTACAGTAAATCCGTTTGAAGATCTAGGGCTGTACTCCTCATATAGAACTTGGCTCGTGATTTTTAACAGATTTTGTACCATATTAGCAAAGTGTAATTACTTAGGAAAAGAGTGGGTAAGAGGAAGTAGCCATTAAAAAGATATTTACCAGCAGTAAGCCATGCTACAGTAGTGGAGAGCCTTCCTTCTTTTGAATACAGCTTAATTATTACTCTTCCAAACGCGTCGTCGCTTTGCTTTCTCTTTTAAGAAGCACCCACTACCGCAGAGGGGAAACTCAGCACAGCAGCGTCAAGCTGCGCAACAAAAAGCATTAACCCTGGAGGACCACCTTTTGGAAACTATTGTGTTTTTCTAAACTGAGGCAGTACCTTTAAATTAAGATTCAGGATTTCATGCAGAAGCCCTTGTGCCTTTACGTTTCTTGCTGCCATGGCAGGAGTTGAGCAGAATTCCAACATTTAAAGTTTGCTGCATAATCCAAACCTTTATTGACTGAACACATACCTGAAAACTCACCCCACGCTAAGTAAAAATGGTACTTTTTGCACATGACGTGAAAAGTTACAGAAAACGCACTGTGTGAAGGTCAGGTTATGTGAAAATGCTGGAGGTGTTCTTCATTTGGGGTTTTGGGAAGTTGCTGGAGGTTTGGGTTGGGTTTTTTTTGAAGGGTCACTGGTTTTGATTGCAACCATGTTACTGCTTTTTGTCAGCTGTATGACTTTTGAATTGTAAAGTTATTTTTATGTGAATAACGGGTATACATTTTATTCATTAAATGTATTTGAAAACCACTGCGGTTTTTTTCCTTCTAATTAAAGAGTTCACACTTGAACCGTGAGCCAGTCTGTACAGAAGTGTCCTCCTCACGACATACGTCAGTGCTACTACTCGTGAGCATGAACTGCAACCAGCCTAGTTTGAACTAGTGTTACAAACACCACCTTTGCAAAAGGTGATTGAAGTCCCAGAGCCATACCGCTGCCTCCTGTGACATTGTCTGCCCTGCAGGCACAGCCTAAAGAACAATTCTGAAGAAGCAGCTCTGAGGCCTGAGATAAATGTGATCTTTAAAATATACGCCTTAGCAGCTTCCAGAAGGGATTTAAGAACTTCAAGCCCCAGGTACTAAATGGGATTTCTTTCCCTAGTAAATGTAAATTTGATAGGCAGCCTCTAGTTGTGTTTTCTGTTAATGGCTGGATCAGCTGAACTGGGTTGGGACTGGGAAGTTAACTCTAGAACTTTGGATTTCAGTGGGTACTTACTTAAAGCTAGGAGCTGAAAAGTGGAAGGTACAAAAAAACCCAGTGTAAATTGCTCCTTAGGCTTAAAGAGTGGAGCAGACAGACCCCGGAACCCAGCTGAACGCTGCTTGGTTTTGGTAAGCATGTTCAATTCCTTCCACAAAGTGGTGCAATTGCAGGTGGCAGCAGAAGGCCCTGTGCCAGAGAAGCGTGCAGCCCTGGGCTTGGAGCAGAGAAAAAAAACACAGTGGAGCGACTGGTTTTCTTCTGTGAGCAACAGCAGAAGAGAAAGGGCACTACTTATTCCTCTGTAGGTTGTGCAGGGCTGGCAGAAGCACGTCTGCTATGCTTAACCGCGCAGGCCAAAATGGGATGTGACCCTCAGAAGGGCACAGCCGTACATCCATTCGTGAGGCACTCTTGAGACCTGCGCGAGCTGCCAGCAGGCAAAGCAGATGTTTGGGTACATAGCAAGGAGAAGGCAAGCTAACACTTCGACACTAGTTCTTAGATGCAAGCACTCAGATCTGTTTGTGGCACTAGCCTTGGGCACACACCTAAGCAGCTGGCGACTTTGTCTTTTCCCCATCCCTCAGATACCAGGAAGAATGATAGCAATGGACATTTTTTTCCTTCTGCTAGGCACGGAAGCACACGTGGTTGTCGTAACTACTGCTAGGTGTTTTAATCATTGTTACTAGCATACTCACACTAATTTACAGTGAGTTATCAGTGTGCACCACCCAGCTGCGCATTCAGGACCTGTGAATTTCCCTTCTCACAAAAAGGCAGCTAGAAAAGCTGAGTTTACAAAACTTTATTACAAAACTAACCAAGACCGCTTCAGCTCTCTGCGTACTCACAGGCACCTCTGGGAACTTGTTTCCCACAGCTGCATGAAAATCACATTTCTGACTGCCACACTGAAGTGAGTGAGATGCAAATGACTATCATCTCCTGCTCTTCCTGTTGCTCATCCTGGGAAGGCTAGGACGTAATGCTGCTTGAAGTATAACCAACAATCCTGACGACACATGAGGAGGCACCAACATTATTTGCAGTGAACTAGGCAGAACGAAGCATGTGTTTCTGTAGATGCCTTGGCGGTCTTCTCTTGTGGCTACTCTGACAGCTTCTCCTCTAATAATTGCTTCACCAGAAGAGGATTGGATCGTCCTTGTGTTTCTCTTTGTACCAGGCCAATTAACTTATTTAGAACCTTTCGATTTCCTGCTTTTATTGCCATAACCTTTAAGGAAACAAAAAACACAACAGACACCACTGTTACAGTAAACCTGGACATTTTTTGCTCATTCACAGCCAAGGTATGAATATTTTTGTCCTTTGGATTTTGGGCTAAGATGTTATTTATAAAAACTGCCTTCAGCTTTGCAATAAGCTCCTGCTCTGCTCCCATGAGACACCAGCAAGTCCCTACAGCAGCAGGGCTTTACAACTAATAGGAAGATCTCCTCTTATTGAAAAAGTCAGAAAACACTTCTGGATTTTAACATTGTCTGCAACCTGAACAGTGACTTCCTGGAAAAGAGCCAGAAAAAAATGAGATGACTGACTTCTTTTTGCTAATAGGATCTACCTTTTTACTCAAAATACTGTTCAGTTATAACAGGTATTTTGCATCGAATCACGGTATTTGTGATGTCCTTCAAGTGCAGACATAGCTGTTTTTATAACAGCATATTATTTCCTTTAAGGGAGGAATCCTTTGCAACGTAGCAATTAATTAACTGATCAGAAATATGACCTCCTGTCTGATGCACAATCACTTGCAAGATAGCAAAGGCCATATTGAAAAGTAAAGACAATGAAAAAAGCCTTGGAAATTTCAGTTTTATGAAGCGTTTCGAAAGTAGATGCTACTGCTGAAAGCCAAGCTTCTGGCCTTCGCGCGTTGTTTGTGTGGCAGGGAAAACATTCTCTACATTGTCAGAGTTACTGAGCAAAACACGATAGCTTCAACTAAACAGGTTGTCATATTTACAGATATTAAGGGAAGGATTGCGAACATACGAACCACCCACTCTGCCAATACCAAGCACAAATGCAAATATTGCTACTCATTACGGTATCCAAATTATTGGCAGTCTAAAATCTTCTCTGTAATGTCACAATATGGAAAGGACTTGTTACTCCCAATCTGCCAAAGATTACCTGCATGGGACAGAATACAGCACAATCCACACACTGCACGTTATGAAAGTGCTCAGTGTTGGCTTGAACAACTGTTTGTAAGAAAGTAACTTTTAAAGTTACCAAAAGTCAAGGCATACTTTCCCCCCTCCCCCATCAAGTACGTAGCTAACTTATTCTGTCAGGTAAGCTCCCACTGCAATTTAAAGCAATGAATCACAGGCCTTCAATGCAGCTTTCGCCTTGGCGGAAGATCACCTGGAAAAAGCAGGGAAGTGAGGCCATTCTACCACATTTGGCTTGACTAAACCAGTGGAAAACAGGGAGGAATTACATTCTCGGAGAAAACATTATTATTGAAATGGGAGGGTAGTTACGGACCTTTGGCTTCTGCACTTCCCACTCAGTTCTAATGTTCTTTCTATCCACACTTGTGCTTCCGTACCAGTTTGAAAATACAGCAGCACTTTTATCGGGCTCCACAAATGAGTCAGTCTGATGGAGGTCGCACCGACCTACTGCAAGCTCATTTTCTTTATCAAAAGCTCTTGCAGAGCTGTTAGCATCCCCCAATGAGATCTGGGGTGGGTGGTATTGTTCTCAAAAGATGTTAATGGTTTTTCCAAATGACAAATGCATCTAGACAATGTTTATATTAGAAGTAAGCTATTCACTTCTGCTTTTACATTTTCACTCCAGAGAACATATAAGCGCTTGTTTCATTTTGCTTTTTATAAAGCAGAGTTTAGACTCTGTCAAGATCCCTGCTCACTCTTCCCCTTCATGATCAAAAAGGGTTTTTTTCCCTTTTTCCCGGCTCAGACCTTGTTAGACCAACGAGCTGCGCAGGCTGCTGCCTGTCCTTCCAAAGAGATGGGGAAGAGCCAAAACCCCATCCTTCCTACAGCAGCAGCTGGAGCTGCAGCTGCTGCCACAGCCCAGCAGCGGGACAGCACAGCGGGCAGCAGCTCTGGAGCCACCAATGCCACTGCCACGGGGGTCCAGCCCCCTAGGAAAAGAGTGGGTAAGAGGAAGTAGCCATTAAAAAGATATTTACCAGCAGTAAGCCATGCTACAGTAGTGGAGAGCCTTCCTTCTTTTGAATACAGCTTAATTATTACTCTTCCAAACGCGTCGTCGCTTTGCTTTCTCTTTTAAGAAGCACCCACTACCGCAGAGGGGAAACTCAGCACA
>VZSC01014897.1:130691-163557 GCA_013398225.1 Steatornis caripensis
CCCCCCCCCCCCCATTATCAGGCAGGACAGCCAGCTTGAGTTGTCTCTTTGGCAGTGGAGGGAGACAGGGGCATGGCGAAGAGATAGATGCAAGTAAAATTTTTGCCTTGCCAGCCTCTGATACAGTCTCTAATTCTGTAACTAATACATGCCTTGCTGGCAGATAACCTCAATCTCCAGCTTCAGAACAGTTTAACAGTGTTGCCCTAATATCGCAACAGATGACACAAAAATGAGAGTTATGAGGCCGGGGGGCCAGGTCAGGTTAATGGCAGTATAGCTGAAGAGGGAAAGAGACCTACAGTTTTGCTTTCCTGCATTAAATTTTTATGGTCTCTCAGAATGACTTAGCACATTAGCCAGACTGGTAATTTCTTCTGCTGATCATTTTGTGTATGCTTCAATTTCCAAAAAACCACTTAGTAAAATAAGAAAGGAGAAGAAAAGCCTGATAATATCCGAGCAGCAGCTTTAATGCTCCTATACTGGCTCTAGAGCTCAAATGCCAATCAAAAGGAGAAAAAAAAAAGAGGCCATTTTAACCCCCTTTTTTAGTGCCACAGACTGCCATAGTGCACAAGCTTCCCGGCACCATCGTAATCACCTCATTTTCTTGCCCATCAATCACCGCCTGGCAGATCTGTTCAAGCTCTTTCTGATCCTGTATCAGTTCAAGTTTCTTTTCTTTAACAATTTCAACAGGAGTCTTCCCTTCTCCCTTCCACAATTCCGCAAGCACCTGAAAATCACAATGAGTAGAGAAAGTCAGTGTCCTCATGTATCGACATTGTTTACATGCAGGATTTCCGTTACTGACCCAGGAAGCCAGATTTTAGTTAAAGCAAGAGCGGATCGCCTGAACATGAACAAACCCCAAGATTTAATCCTGCGCCTCACTGAAGGAGCTCCTGTACCCTCCCTCCTTTTCTGCATCCTGAAATAAGACAAAGCATTTTTACCCACTGCATGAGTGCGGGTTAATGGTTCGCAACCGGTGCTCCGCAGCCTACCGCAGTACCGGCAGCTGCCAGCTACTACCAGCGATGGTACCCCTGCAAAGAAGTTTGTGGAGCGCAGCCCCCGTCTACCTCGCTGCGCTGAGCTGCCACTCCCCCGCGGGGAGAGGGGGTACCACAGCAGAGACTGTCACTGACTACAAGGCCGTTCCTCTGGCAGTACTCGCGCTCATCTCGCATTATTCACAAGAACTGCCTGAGTGCAGGAAGAAAATGCATTTCCATGAGAAATGTCCCTGCCCAGGAACTGACGATTAGCTGACTATTGTACCAAGCCCAATCCCAGGTAACTCATCCCATTACTAGCCCTCATCAGCGAGCTGTAATGAGGATATGTAGGACAAAGCAGAAGAAAAATAGTGCTGAGCAGAATGAATGCAGTGGCTCCAGCCCACCTATGCATCACCTCCAAGTACCGGAATGCCAGGCAAACCCAGGCCTCTGGATAATCACTTGTTAATGCCAGTGTGTTTTCCTACGCTGTAGCAGGGCTATCGCCCTGGAATACACTTGAGAGAAGAGAACATTTATAAAAAAACAATTTCCTTGGGCAGTCATTTTCTGTATTCCATTTGCTCTTATTTCAGAGCTGTGGAAGGAGAGAAAAAAAACCCTTTTTAATAAACAGCTGCTTGTGCTCCATCCTGAGCGGAAGATATAATTGTATGTTTGGGCCATTGCTGTGTACCAATATGGAAATGGATGTCATGTCAAAATTTCAGCATTAAATACTCACTACAGCGATGAAGAAGAGGCTGGGATGGGGAGATGGGCAGGGGCATTCAAACTGTATGTTAAATAATTAGTGGGGCAGCAAGACAACATAGGAAAAATGAATCATGTGGGATTGTATCTTAACTACCCTAGCAACTTTCTTCAGCAGAGAGAACCTTCTGGTACAAAAGACCTTCAGTTAAACAATTTTGTAGCCACAACAGGCATTTAAGAACCATGCACTGATTGACACAATTCCTGCAAGAGGAGATTTGTTTGCCAGCGGTACACTAAAAGGTACCCTACCTTTTTATGGGATCTTATCACTCTGCTGGAGACCTCAAGAGAGGGTAATGACATGCAGCTGAATTGTGGCAGCTACATTTTGTTTTTATCCCATAAGAGGGTTAAAGGCAGATCACGATATTAAAGTTACTGATAAGCAGCCAGAGTTACAACTGCTGTAAGTAAAGCTTTCGGATGTTTCTACCTAAATAAATCAGAGCAGTACACGATGACTTCTACAAGATCTTCCTTCT
Source organism: Steatornis caripensis (assembly GCA_013398225.1). Taxonomy (NCBI): domain Eukaryota; kingdom Metazoa; phylum Chordata; class Aves; order Caprimulgiformes; family Steatornithidae; genus Steatornis; species Steatornis caripensis. Next base: position 132,961 of record VZSC01014897.1, read on the forward strand.
AGTGCAGTACTAAAAATTATCATGCCAGTGCTACCTGGAATACCCGTAGAAAGAAATACATTCAAGAGATTCAACCTGTCTGCAGCCGCTTGCCTATTTTTTGTTGCACTCTATTGCTACCCCAGGCAGCCCCCTCCCGCTCATTCCCTGAGGGACCAGGCAGGAAGCTTTCTGTCTGCGAGGCCCCCGGAGGCACCTGGCTGGTACATCACTCACCAGAAGGAGCCCTGTCCTTCTTGGCACAGCACAGCCCATAGCAAAACCCTGGAGAGTCTGAAGCACTGCACAAACCCGGGGCTGGGCAATGAGTAAGCCATATTGCTCTCCTGGAAAAAGGCAGATGTGATTTTTAGGACTGGTATGTATTCAAGCAGGATGCCACGGGCTGCAGGCGGGGAAAATCTGCAACAAACAAAATCTGCACAGCCAACCATGGCAGAGTTACCCAGGAGCAACTCGTACATCAGGCTGACTTAGATCAGGGGCAGGACAGCTTGACAGTCAGAGATCCAGCTCTGATTCCCTGCTATTCCTATGCCAAACGTCCCCTGGCACTGAGAAAAGCTTGCCCATTAGAAACCTTGAAGGCACCAGATTTTCCCTGTGACATCTGCATCATGTGTACTTTTCAATTCGGTAACAAGCATCTCCGCTTAGCTAGTAGAGCAACAATGTTATCGAGGCCCCCGCTTGTTTACAGGTATGTAGGAAAGCAGAGAGAGATGTGGCCAAGACCTGTCAAAGATGCACTTTTAAAAATGTGTTTCTCCACTTGGCAAGGAGTACGAATCTAAAGAAAGCAGTTTAAAAAATGATTTCAACTCATTTACACAAACTGCCTGCACCAGAACAGGAGGATCAAATTATGAGGTCTCCAGAGCCAAAATGAGAATCTCAGGCCTCATTTCCATTACTGAAATCTCAGTAGTTTCTACTATTGATTCTTGTCTGAGTGTGATTAGATTTTAATGATGTTCTGTGGTCTCTACCTTCACAAGCATAGCAGCAAACCATTGGTCAAGATGAATTAATCAGGACTTACACGTCTGGCTGCCACGGGCATCATATCAAACATTTTGCAACTGGTGAACGTGCCAGCTGACTGCTGTGCCTGAGAACGCTCCAACTGGAAACCCTATCTGCAGTGATTTGCTGCCAGGGGTGGGAGGGAAGCAGCAGGCAGTACCACTCGAGTCAGTCCTGTGGGCATCTCTCCTTTCCAGTGATGGAAGCCTCGATGGCTGGCACTTGTCCCTCAGCCTCTGACAAAAAGTGAGGGGCAGGCTGGGTCCAGTCCTCTGGATGGTATAGCCGTAATTGTCAAAGCAGATGGTTCTCTTTAGGTTTGTGTACTGTAGTCATTTCCCTACTACCTACTTTAAAGCAGGGGTGCCAAGTGGGTCTGTTGAAGTTACTCCTACGTGGGTGACCTATGCAACTGCAGAAGCAAATGAGACGTGGGGTCTGCTCTACTCCATACTCTGCTACAGATCCCTGATGAACCTGTGACAAGGGAGTCCACGTGGAGCTGCTCCAGCATGGCTCTTGGCAGCGGGGGCAAGTTTCTGCTTCCCTGGCCCAGGAACCAGCCTCCTTCCACAATGCCCTAACTCAAAAGCAGGCCCCTTATGCCAGAGACGTACTCCCTGCCAGCCCTTCAAACGCGGACCGAGGCCCCATCTCGGGCGTACTCCCCATCGGACTGCTATCAGCCCAGGGTGCACAGCACCAGCACCTCCCACTGTGGGCTTCAAAATGGTGCCTCTGGGGTGGGCCACAGCACATGCCTGCGCAGGTCCCCTGATGCAGGACATGCTCACCCCACAGCCCTGCATGCTGGGAGAGCTGGAAGCTGCTCTCGTTCGCACAGGCACACCAGTCTGAAACTGCTTCGGAGACCTCTGCAGTAGGATGCTATATTTGATGGCAAGTTGGGCGTGAGCTCTGTAATTACCCAAGTAGTAATTATGAAAGCACAGAGTGCCCTTTCCTTGGCGTATGCATCCTACCATACAACGTTCTGTGTCTATAATCAGTGTTCACAGCTTTTATCTGCCTGTGTTTTAGTGCCTCATACAGCAGAGACCAAACACAAATCCTCTTGAAAAATTTAAACTGTTAACAGCTTCCTGCAGCGAGCATGTATGCGTACGCATGTCTGTGCGCTCACCCTGTCCAACCCTTCCATCCTTTCTCCTTGGATCTGTCTCGACCACTGCAGTTCATTCTCCCCCACCCCAAGTGCTGCAATTCATCTGCTGTTGTGTATATATAGCCCTTTCTGCCCTCGGGCCATCCAGTATCTCTGCCTACTGCTGAGAATTGTTATAAACATTTGTTATTCTTCCGACATCCAGGCAACCAAAACACTTTTCTAAACGTGGCAAGGTTTCTGCAGTTTGATAGCATCACTCAGTGATGGCAAACAGTACTGTTATTTCTCTGTGTCCAATTTCAGAACACCGAGGACAACATGCACATTACAAGGAGTTGGTAATTAAACAAGAAAAGCATCTCTGAAATTCCTGACATTTCATAACCTGTCAGAAGGGTTGGCACACAAATATATCACAAGGCATGAAACTCCCGTAGAAGACCATTAGTACCCTGTCTCTACCTCCACAAGGAAGCCGGGAGAGTTAAGACTGGAGTTCTGAAGCTTCCCTTTCAAACGCAGACACCGAACTGATGGGTGTGCCATAACCCCGCAGGCACAGAACAGCTCTGCATTCCGATGCTTTTCCTATTAATACTTTCTCTCATTTTTGAAGCTTTTACTTTTCCAATCCAAAATTTCCAAATGCACGTGCCCGAAGTCAGGCACTGAAATCCCTATTTATGACGCCTGTCATTATGCAGCTGGCTATTCAGAGAAGCAGACCGACAACAAGGCCAACTTAATTAAGAACCACAAGCACCTCCAAAAAGGAAAACAACAAACCAGGAAGTTTAAGTGTCTCCAAGTAGGATGAAGAGCCACATTTGCAACAGTTACACTTGGTTTATAATCACGCAAAAAAAAAGTGAACTGACTTTAATACTATTCCAAAGTTGTACTTGGATTAAATCAGTATGTGCTAGAAAGATGGAAACCCACCCTGTGCATTTAAGAGCACTAAAGGCTGGAAAGCAGACAAGGCAAGACAAAAATCTTCGTTGCAAGTTAAATATCTTCACTGACAGTTTCACTAATGAACACCTGAGAAGAAGCAGTTATCTAATGTACTTATCTAAAGGATAATAATTAACCTGAAAAGACAATGTATTCCACATAAATGAGCTGGCAACAATTTAAGGTGAATGACCGATTATGTTCCCTATCACAAAAACTCCTTCAAATTTTGTTTATAGACACAGCAGTCACCACGCCCATCATAAGCAATTCACAATTTTAGATACAAATCATCAAGAGCTGACTTTTCAGACTGTCCTAAGCAAGATGATACTTAAAAAGAGGGAGAAACTAGCTTTGCCTTCAGTACTTGCTTGAGAGGTCCATGATAGCACTTCCTCAAAGAAGCAAGGACGAAAGAAAGGCCAGACCCTCCACTTTTGACTCAGGGGTACATCAAGGCAGAACTCTTTTTGTGACTGCACTCATGAGAATTATATCCTTTTCTACGTGCTAATGCTTGGGAACATACACCTTACTGTCCCTTAGTACCTAGTCACTGATTGCTCTCTGGTTATCTGCAAGTCATGGATTAGCTCCCACCGACCATTCACTCAGGTCTGACTCGAACTGTGAAATTGAGATCTAGCGTCCAGTCTGTTCAGAAGCAGGATTTATTTAACTGACTTCAGCTCACATTGCTTAAATCTACTACTTGGCATGTGCTCCCTTCTAACACTGAATATGCCGATGCATCTGTAAAATTATATACACGCGAGGCATTTCATCTACTATATGTATATAGTAGATACAAAATGTATCCTTCATCAACACTAAAACATTTCCTTTCAAAGCAACTGACGTAGTGGTACACACCGATTATAAAATAGCTACATGAATGGAGTAAGCAGCCACAGATTTAAAGTACAGAAAATCAAAAAGGTACTTACCTGCTTTGCTGCTGTAGAAGAAATTTCTTTTTTTTCTAGAAGGTTCAGAAGGTCAGCCAGGAGAAAAGAACTGACTGGGCTAGGGATAAAGAGGGCAGAAGTTACCTCAGGGAATAAGGTGGAGCAACAGATCTAGGCTACTGTTGCTGGCCTAAAGATCACACAGTTTAGCAAGACAAGCTGGTATTTTTCCTCATGATACGCTGTATTCAACTTTGGTATTGATTGCCTGATTATGCCTTACCACTGTCATATTCCAAAGAAGGAAGACTCCAATTACTACTCTTAACTATGCAGTCCTCTTCTCTGCACAGTATTTGGTTAACTTCATTCAGCATGACAGCGTCAAGGCCTACGTAGTACTGCCTAGCGTAACAAACTTCACAGATAATGACGACAGCAGAAGCGAGCAATGGAATGACACAATGCTATTCATGACACGTAAGAAAAGGATCACTTTTGCTTCTCTCTGTAGTAATCAAGAAGCCTGACCTTTCCTTCACTGTAAGGGAATGTTGTTTCAAATAACTGAGCAGGTTGTTTAGAATCCAGCCGATCACTTTCTTTGGCTTCATCTGGGTCTGTTTTACCACGCTTTCATAGAATTCTGTTAATCCATCTTCATTCTGTTTAAGAGGAGTTAAATGCATCTAAAAGTTACCAGAGTCCAAACATGTTTAATTATAAAATTACATTTGAAGTATAAATACTCAATCCTAAGGTAAACTTGGTTTTGGGAGTTCACTGTAAAGTCACAAGACTTTGAAGTAATTTTATTAACACAACAGCAAACAAACCACGTTATGTCTAGAATAGGTAAATACAGCTTCTGTGCCAGCCTGTCTGTTTCAATGGAACTTTCAATAAAGGAGTGATCTTTTTTTTGTTAAGCCCTTCCTAAAATTAGCATTTGGGGAGAAGTTCTCATCTCCTCACGTGTTTTAAGTACGTATTATGCTAGAAAATATAATGCTGCCATCTAACAGGCTGTCATGCTACCTTTTACCAGGAAGAGATTTTTCTTGAAATTCACTCTCGATCTTGCAATCACTTCTATTTGTTTTGGACTGAAGGACTAAGTTTGGCTTGCGTTCACCCTTCAATAATGTGGAAGGGTCACACTGTAAAAAGCAAGGTTTTATTTTTCAAGTTTTTTCAGAGAAGCTACATGAGCTTCTCCATAGCACCCTAAATGCTCAGAAGGTATAACAGTAGGGGATTCAATTTATAGCCTAAGTGAAATCCGAGACTGTTTTTAGAAGAACAGATACTGCGCAGTCTGTTGAATGCTGTGCTGTTTGTCATCAAGGCATTGATGGATCTTCAACTGTAGCACAGAACTCATTAGGTCTACTGAAGGCTGAAGAGATATTAAGTGGCAGCTCCTACCTTTTCAAGGAGGAATCCAAATCCAGTGTGCCACTGGACTCTGTGGTATGTGGCGTAAATGGATAGGAGGACAAGCCATCTCTCAGAAGTTGTGAGAGGTAACAGTTTAGAGACAGCCAAGGAGCTATTCTAAGTATACTGTCATCACAGCAAAAACATTTTCCGAGCACATACTGACTGCAGCCAGATCTCTGAACAGTTTTGAGCAAATAGAGTGCAGGTACACACGAAACCAAAGCCTGACTTCCCCACTCAAACACATCCCGTCAAAACAGTCTCATTTGTCCTTGTTTTTAAAGGCAATTTATCACCATAGCAATACAGAATTTTAAACTTGGCTCCTCAAAACTTTCACAATACGAACTTCCAACAGCTCAAGATACTACATTTTTCATTGGTAATGATGTATGGCTTCTGAGAAGACTGCAGACTACTGCTCTCTGTTCTGTGAAACAGAACAAAATGTTCTTAGATTAATGGCTGATGTGCTGTAAAACAGGTGTGGCAAAAATCAGACCCCTTTACCTTGTGACCATGAGCAAAGAAACCAAGTTCTCAGCCTAGGAAAGCCACCAAAATCTTTTGTGAACCAAGGCAAATCTTGTAACTCTCCCTATTTATCTCTCTAATACACACAGACGCTATTCCCTTCTTTTCCAGCATTCTTACAAATTTAACTAGCAGTTCCTTTGTAATCAAATAATGTAAAATCTAAGGCTAAACAGACTACGAGGAACAAATCTGGCTTAAAAAAAACGAGTACAGGAATGATGTGATGACCAAAGTACAGTAAACTTGATGAAAAACTGCACGTGTGTTAAGTGGAACTACTAAAATGATGCATTACTAAATACTGTACTCTTTCTAATTCATCTCAGGATGCATTAGCACAAACAAACACTGATTACTTAAACAGCGGGTTCCCTTCCACAGAAACACCTGTCCAATTCAGATAGGAAAAAGTGAGTATGCATAAATGCTGGTTTCTTTACACACGCTGCAGAAAGTTTTACAAACACTCCAGGCAGAGTAGGTCTAGCTACCAGATTACGCACATGAAAACAATGTCTGTGTGCCTGAACGCAGGCTACACAACTCAGATACAGCACGTCCAACACTTTCATCGTGTATAGGCTAGAGAGCGTATCTGTAGCAATGGGCACATTCAGATTTCTGGATACCAACAGCCTGGCTGGAGCTACAGCTCTGACCCTGCTGCCATACCTTTGAAAATCAAGGACAAACATACCCCGCCTTCACATTTTAATCAGATGACTTCCAAGCAGCAAGAGGAGTTAAAAGCCCAGGAATACTCAGACACAGACTTACATATGCTACCAGGTACCGAACCCCATACTCACTACTTGTACACATAAAAATAGGTATATTCCCCAAAATTCCTTTGCATTTTGTTTCAGGTTTTTTAAAGTGACTGTCATTTTCTGCAGCCAAAGAGTAGGAAAACCGAGCAATGCTAGACTGACGTGAATAAGGCAGAATGTCAAAACATCAAAGTGACTGGCAGAAATGAAACATTTTCCTTATTTTCTTGCCATACTAGAAAAATGCAGGCATAACTTGATTAGCTTCAATGTCTAGATACTGTACTACTTGAACCTGACTTTAATTTGTTCTGCATTTCAGTCAACTTTCTTCATGCCAAATTCACTCCAACTACCAACACACACACACACACACACACACACACACACACTCTCCTGTCCCTTGCGATAAATCTGAGCTGAAAACCACCACATGCTCTAATGTGCTGGTTTACAGGAACACTTACTGACTGTTCTGCCTTAACTCTGAATAATGTATTTTAACCTTCACAGAAGGAAAAACAGAAACGTGGAATTGCAGCACTGTGTGATCCAGGCCCACTCACTGCTCCCATTACACACCAAATACACTGTAACTTACTCATTAGAGTCTCACTGGCATGAAATCTGACATACCAGTATTTCAACCAGATGCAAATTTCTTTCTTAAACATGGTTTAAAACGATCATTTAATAGCACTGAGATGTCAACAAAACTAGCGGTGAGATAATTCCAGACGCATTTTTAAAAAGTTTAAAACAATACATTATTTTACAAAATACCATGGGTACAATCTTCAGAGACGTTGGGTCTGTAATGCAAACTTAAGCTTTCGAAGACCAATAATGTTTCCCTTTAAAGAACTCAAGAAGAAAACGACATCAATGTTAACAAATAAAATGTCATTTTCTGCTTTCTTATTCCCATTTTCACCATCACAGCTCCCACAATACCTAACTTTGAGGTAACAACTGCTGCAAAATGTGCAAGATTGTCAGGGTAAAAACCAGAAAATCTAGCCTATTAAAGCAGACAAGCAGAGCAGTCAAAGCCAAGTACAAATTTGTTTCCTACAGCTTCTTATAAAATTACATAAGTTCTAAAAATAAGCATGAAGTCACCTGCACGTCAATGTGTATGAGGGTGACATGTCATAAACAAAACGGTCAAAAACAACTCCTACAGCATCCCACTTTTGGCTTTTTGAAGGATTCACCAATGTAATTGTTCCACCAAAGTAATAAGCCAAAGCCCAAATGGAACTGCCACTTTTCTCTGAGTAAACAGAGGAACAGTAAAGGTACAGGAAGACTTGGAATTCTGATGAGAAAGGAAGCGATCAGACTTTTTTTCCTAATGCTGCACCTGGGACATCTGATCTATTTTTCGGTTGGTCCTCCCCAGACTTCAGCATGCTTTTTCAAAACAAAATGTCACGTTAACGTCTAGGCCAATACATCTTATTTTTTTGACTTGACACTAAGCAAGACAAAAATGTTATAATACCATAACTAGTAAAGTTGTCAGAGATCCTTCTTGACTGAAGTATCTGCCAGCCTACCAGTTTACACACCAAAGTAGAAATGGCATGCAGAAATGGAGTACCCAAATACCATGCAGTCTATGTGGCTCAAAGAATCGTAGCTTTATGAATAAGAAGGGTTCTGCATGAAGAAAATCAGAAACTTCATTTATTTTTGCAATTTATACAAAACTGTCAAACATGTAACAGTTTACACTTGATAAATTTCAGATATAAAGACATTAACATTTAATGCTCTCCTTCCATTTCAGTACATCTTGTAATTAGCCAAAGCAGGAGTCTCAGATTCTCAGTACTAGAATACATACAGGTAGCTATTGTGTATGAGAATTAAGCTCGCAAAGTAAGCTTGGAAACTAACTTGCATGCTGAAGTATGGTATTGTTTTAGTATAACTTTGGCACATAATGTTTTCTGTAACAAGCTGACACAGAACAGAGATTCTGCATTTTAGAGTCATCCCTCTATCACCGCCATTTATTTAATGAGCACTCCTGGGCGCTCTAACCTGAAAGAATGCTCATTAGATTTGTGCATCTGGCCCTATCAGCAATCTTCTGCAACTTCTGATGTAAGCTTAACACAGCAACAGACACACCATTTTCAGATGAATTAAGGTTAACTAGTCTCCCAGTGAACAGGCAAGCAACTTTTGTGTAGAGTATACATGCTGACATTCTAATGCACAATAAAAGAAGACCTGCAATGAAGAACACGTTCACTTCATGCATTCAAATGGATGCATTATCTTATTACAAGCTGAATCCCAAAATTCAGCTTGGAGGTCATTAATTGTCTTATACTTCACAAAAAGGAAGCAAAGTTAAAAGGGAAAAAGCAAAGGCAACAGTGGATTTCAGAGAACAGGTGGAAAGAAAGGGTAGTTCATGAGACAAATATATATGGCTAGTTGATAGATACAACAGAAACCACACAGCAGAAGCCATCAATACTAGCAAAATTTAAACGCAGGAGAAGTGGGTTGATGCCAAGTGAAAGGAGTGGGTGCACTGGGTCTGGCTGCAATGGACTTCATTTTCTTGAGAGCAGCCCGCAGGGTGCTGTATTCCAGATTTGTGACTAAAGCAGTGCTGACAACACACCAGTGTTTGGCCTACTGCTGGGCAGTACTCTCTCTTTTTCCCCCTCTGCCCCCAACAGTGAGCAGGCTGAGGGTGGGCACAAAGTTCTGCAGGGACACAACCTGGACAGCTAACCTAAACTGACCAAGGGGATATCCCATGCCATGTAACACTCTGCTCAACAAGGAAAACTGAGGGAAGGGGATTTTGGGGGAGGTAGCCATTGTCATTGGTCGGAGACTGGCCACGCATCAGTCTACTTCTGGGAGGTGGCGAATGATTACATTGCATCACTATTGGGTTTTTCCCTTCCTTTTTCCTTCACTTACTTAGTGTCTTTATCTCAAACCACGAGACTTCCCACTTTTGCTCTTCCTATTCTCTTCCTTGTCTCACTGGCAGGGGAAATGAGCAAGCAGCTGTGGTGCTTAGCAGCTGGCCAGGGTCAACCCATCACAGAGGGTGAGAAGAAGAAAAAAAAGTCAGTAAAAAGGGTTCAGGACCTATCTACCCTTCTGAGCTCTGTTTATTTTAATACGTGACAAATACGTCGACATGAAAAAATGCATGCATGGACAGGAATACTGGCTGTGAAATAATATTTTGCAGCTTATACAATGAAATAGAAAGGCAAAAACTACTGACACTTCTTGATGCTATCACTGCAGCCTTATGACTTTGATGAGACTTAGGACTCACCTGCCCACCAAACAGTGAAAGATCTGCAACTAGTAACATGGCACACCACCACAACAGCAGTTTTTCTAACAGTTTTCTTCAGAAGAAAGAACCATTTTTTTCTGTAGAATCAGCTTCTGTACAAGTGTATTACATTACAGACACACAAAGGAGGGATATTAGGTAGTTATGTGCACTGCTCTCCCTCCATTTATAGTCAAAGGAAAGGAACTCCTCCAGAGAACAATTTAAGGTACTTACGGTTCAGCTCTGAATCTTGCTCTAAAGAAGTCCTTTTCCTTCTGTCTCCACTAATCACAGAGGTAACCAAAGCAGGACACTGTCCTAGCTTAGCTGGCTACGTGAAATATCTAATCTTGTGTGGGTATCCTAACCACCCCCACGCCCTGCCCCATTATCATTGGCCAAGATGACGCAGTTTGTATTTAAGAAGTTCAAAGTCCTTTAGAGTAATTTTGGAAGTTACGAGTTTTTGCTGTCATTTCCTTATTTATATCTGTATTTGCCACATCCTTTTCTTTCTCATCTCCTCTTCCGAACCTATCCATGATAAACTGCATTGTTAGGTCAAAGCTGATGTTGTACAGCCATTTGGTGTATTTAGCTAAGACTAAGTCTGGTTTTTTTCAAAATAATGTGGGAGCTAGATCAACAGGCACATGAAGCTGAAAGATTTAAACTTTGGGTTTTAATTCCGCAGTCAGGAAAACAGGTCTATCAATTTGTAAAATACTGACAATGTGCCCAGCCTCGTACCAGACCCAAAGACAAGAGCAGGCACTTGCAGAGAAGGCATTGTCAGCAGAAAGTTGTACATTTGCTGCAGTCAGTCACAGGTGCATCCATGTGTAGACAGACAAGATCAATATTAAATAATAGTTATTTGACTGCACCTTGCATGAGAAACACTTCTAGGCACACTGTGCATGGTTTCTTTCCCCCACCATTCTATGTATATGGTCCAAGGTACAAAGTATGCATTGGACACATTTTCAAATAAAAAACATTCATGAAAACTGACATCTGGTTAATATGATATTTGTAAATCTTTTCCAAAACCGTGCAACTTTGAAGATTCTAGGCTTATTTTAGCACTTGATCAATAGACCTACCAGTAAGGTGAAGCTGTGTTCAGGAAGAATCCCATACCGTTCAACAAGCTTTGCTCTCTTCACACTGGGGAGGTCAGGAAGTCTCTCATGAATCCAATCAATATTCACCACTTGCTGATGGTTCATATTAGCTGGCAAAGATTCTGCATCGTACAGAATCAATGGAGGAAGATTTGGCTCTGGCATGAACCTAGTAAAAATGAAGAAAAACTCCTTTAGAATTATTTTTCGTCAAAGCTAAACAACAAGGAATAAAATTTAAAATTAATGACTTGGTATATGACCGTTAAGTAGTAAGAGACCAGCCCCTGAACTACTGCAAAGCCTCTGTTTTCTTTCTTTGAGTATTTGCCACTGATTGTCAGAGCTGATGATAGAAAAGGGGCAATTAAAACACTTCTGCACCCAAAATAAAACCCCCCAATAAACCCAATAAGAATAGATATGGAAACAACTTACTCCTTTTGGCATCAAGCATGAATTATGGATCTGGACAAAAACAGGAGTGGACTGCCAGGGAAAAACCCAGATTGACAGCCAGCTGCCAGGAGTGATGAGGGCAGATTGTAACCTTTTCCAGACTAACTTCAAAAATCTTGATGAAATCTCATGCTGTGCTAAAAGCAAAGTTACTGTGCTCAGCACGGTGCCATCACAGAACAAAAGGCTCCCTTAAAGAGAAGGCCAATTCAAACCACTCCACTAACAGGGATTGAAGCAGAAACCTCACTCTTACATGATCAAATGAGGGGTTCAAAAACATCAGAATAAAGGACACTGGGCACCCTCTACATTAAATATAGTAATTTCTATTTCAAATCTGCGTAAACATAGATTTTAAGTTTAATGTATAATGTGCAGCAGTAAGTTACAAAAAATCTGCAAAACACAGTTGAATACTGACGATAATCTTAGTACCAGTAATAACCTTTCTGGTCTTTATTTGAAATATCTTAGACTCAACACTTTTGCCTAGGTTTTAATGAATTTTCTTTTGCATTTATTTGAATTAGTCTTGTTAAATAAGCGTCATGCCAGCCCCTACCATAATAAGGAATTCACAAAATGATCACTATCTTTTCTGCTGCATTTCTACAAACAATAATTTAAAAAGCAGATTTAAAGTTTTTGGATGTTTTCAGAATCTTTGCTCTGCTCTAGTAAGGTCAGTTGTAGAATATATGTTGATTTAACAGGAACACAGATAAGGCAAAGCTAAGAAGCTCTGAAAGTTCTCCTGCAGAACTACAATTCTCCAAGTGAACTCTGGGAGTAACAGGAAGACTGTCTCTGGGATGCAAGGCCAGGAAACTACTGGGAGGATCAGTGCTAAGATGGCCCTAAGCAGGGGTGGAGGCAGGCATGCGCAGAGCACAAGAAAGGGTGCCCAGAGCACTCAGCGATCACTGAGCTGCATCACTCTTCCCCATCCAGACACTACTGTGATCACCTCCCGTGCTAGGGTACCAAGCAGCTGTGCTGCTGCTTTGCAATGTCACCTCAGCGCTTGTTCCCAGCAGCACTGCTTCCCAACATGCCTTGCCCCTCACACACTGGCTAAATCCTTCTTGCATGGCTGTTTATGATTTGATGGCTGTCATCTCACACTGGTGGAAGGCCAGAAGTACTTAGCAAGATAGCATCTTCATTAGGTCTACGAAGATCTTAAGGTAGAAACCTACCTATGAATGCTGACACCTTTCAAAAGTAGTTACGGTTTTCGAACAGTGACTGTGATCTATGGTCACAGAATTTAAACATGGAGAGGCAGGGCCTGCTAGCTGAAAATAATTTCCCTCAGTATTTGCTTAAAGCAGGAGGAATGCTTAACTCAGAATATTCCTACATTTTATGTCAGGCATTCTTAAGAATACACTTGTATCAGCTATAAAGTAACATTCAATTCACCCACTTTGAGCAAAGGTACCTCAGCTTAGTTTTTGGGAAAGGTCTATGGGTTTTAGTAGAGCTGAGACACGGTTCTATATCTGAACTGCTCAGACTAGCCCTGATTTTAATAGGTGTCTTCCCCTTCCAGTGGAAGGTAAACTTCCAACACATACTCACTATGCTGACTAACTTTACATGCTCATTATACCGACTACACTTAAGAAATTAAATAAATTCTCAGTTGAAATGTTAACTTTATTTAAAAAAAAAAATACCGATAATCCTGTTTTCCTTCTTTGTCTCTCATTGGTACAGTGCACCTAAAATAAAAACAAAACAAGTAAGACGGGGTAAGAGGTACAGCACAGAATTAGTTTTATGGCAAAAACACAAAACAAAAACTTTGCCTCGTGAAGATTTGGACAGCTTCTTAAAGCCACTTCAAAGAATGTGTGTATGTAAGAGGGCAGTCATTTTCACACAGACACTGCTTGATGTAGCACACAATCTGCTGCAAAAAAGCCTCAACTTTAAGAACAAATTACTACCTGTGAGGAGACTATGCTTCTGAATACTAGCTTTAGAAGACAGAAGTTGAGCAATACTATGTTATCTCTCCTGACCACATCACTAGGTACCCATGGCACTCTAAAGCTGCTATTCCTGATGTTCCTCCTAAATAAAAACTCACCCAAGCTTGGAATCAAAGGCTCTTGTTTCATTCAGAATTGTTCCTCCATTTTCAAGTTCTTCAATTTGCCTCTGTATTTCATAGTCTGACAGAAACAAAGCAAAACAGAGTAAGCTTGTTATACTGCACTATTAGCTTTTGTACACTCTACTACTTCATTTTTCACTGCTATGCAATAATGGAATAGTTCGTTGTTTTAACCTTAATGAAATCAACAGCAGTAGTTACAGGCCGAATTATCAGTCACTGTCTCTCTCTCCAGCACTGTTTCTTTCTTTCTTTAAGCATTTCCCTCATCTTCTTTCATTCTCTTTAAATAGAAAACGTTTTCTCCCAGGCACTGCAGCCGAGCCATACATTTCTAGTGACCTTCCAATCACTCAGTTGAGTTTTCTTTTGGAGATGTAATAATGGTCCTTTCTTGCTCATACACAAGGTCCAGCTGAAGTTCATACACACCACCTACCATACTCAGTGGAAAGCAATCATCTACATTGGAGCACACAAAGCTACTGCCGACATAGTTCAGTACTAAACATGCTAGGCATTGAATCATCTGCTTTATTCTTCTCGCAGGCAGAGGATTACCTCTGCAAGAAAGCTGCAGACTAACATGGCTGCTATCCCTGCAGTACCCCATACTAAGATTTATTCTGTTAGGGAGCAGCAAGAGCGGGGCTGCTCCACAAGGAGGTATAAGCCAGGAGCCGAGGGTGACCACAGCACAGACAGCACCCTCACTTTTTGGTGCAGTCCCACTAGCCTGAGCAGCGTGGGCAGAAGCATGTGCTACTAACAAGGTCCACTGACAGTCTCAGTCAAGGTGAGGGAATGAGTTGGGTCCAGGGTCCATCCAGGGAGTTCAGTCAGAAGCAGCAAGAGGTAAGTCCAGAGACAGGACTGGGAACAAGACTACAAAACAGGTCCAAGGTCCATCAGGAGACGGGACTGAAAACTGGCACACCTGTGATGTAGCTCAGGTAAAGCCTGAAGGCCCCAGCCTGAGCTTAAATGGGACTTCTAGACCCATAGGCAAGGTGTATGGATGGACACCCAGATGAGGCTAGTCAGGGTGTTAAAGGCCAATTACTGCACTCGGGAGCCTGACACATTTCATGTCAGACCACATAAAATATCTACAATGCTCCTGTAATGAAGCAACCACCACTTACCTACTGCTTTTGCCAGGAATCGTATGCTATTGATATTCTTCACTTCAGTCCTCACGCCATACGGCTCTCCAGGGTGATGCACAGAAACGTTGGCATCCACTCTCAGATGACCCTCTGTAAAAGGAAGCTTCATCAACAGAATAGTATGCCCTGTAAACTAGAGTAAAAACCTTGGCATGCATTAATAAACTGCATGTTATGTGCAGAGTATTAATAGCAGACTTCTGCTGTTCAGAAAGGAGGAACACCACTCTATCAGAGTGTTCTGTGATTCCACCTCAAGACTCTGCCTCCAATTATTCAAAATTTTCTGAGAATACTACTTTTCAAAAAAAATTACTGCTCATAATTCCTCTCAGAGAAAACTGCATGGTGCAGCGCAGCACAGATTCTCTAAGCCACGTAGCGAAAAAAGCTTCTGATTCACAGCTCTTAAATAAAGGGCAGAATTAGACAAGTAATGTAAGGTGGTGGATTGTGAGCTTCCATTTCTCTAAAAACAGCATAAAACTACCTTTTGGAATTACAATTTGATGGATATATACTACCTTAGCATGGAACACAAGAACACACAGTTATGTTGAACAGATTTACTAAGGTGTTCTTGGAAATTCACAGCTCAAGGACAAAAATGTGAGTAGTGGATTTCTTTGTAATTTTCTTCCTCTCCTTCAAGAAACTGTAATCTCCTCCCCACCCCAAATTTCCCTGGCTGCTGAAAACTGAAACTGAATACAAAGTTTTATATAAAAGCATCCTGCACTTTCAGCCCAAAATAGAATAATATCCATAGAGATCTTTAATGACTCAACTACAAGTAACTCGTAATTGTATCTTTCCAAGTTTTGTCCCTCTAAAGACAACCCTTCTGAGAAGAAATGGCTCGCCACAGTTATTCAACTGGTGGGAATAAACAAACAGGAGAGGCTATATTAAAAAGAAACATCATTTTTCCCATATTGTACTGTGAACATCTGTAACCTTCCTCTTTTTTTTTTAAATTTCAAATACAGATAAAAAGAAATAAACACTTTGTGTTTAGACACAGTAGCATTATTAAGGAGAGCATAAAATAGCTCAGAATTAAACCTGTGAAGACATTTACAGCTTCCAAATCCATTCTGGTCAATAGATGTAAATTGACTAGAGGGGCCTTGGTACACTTTGGAAAAGTAGGCTGGATGACAGCATATTGACTTCCTCTGTCTTCAGAGAGTCTTGCCAGACACGCAAATGAAGGACAAAGGTGCTGGAATGACCCAACACTTCTTTCAAGAGAAGTGTTTTGCATGTGCTCCCTCTTTGGGGTGAAATGAGTACTTGTTCCAAAAGAGGAATAGTCTCATCCTGCCCTGGCTTCATTTTGAGACATGACCTGCTTCTACTTGGATGTAAGTGTCAGTGTGACAAGACAAAGAGGTTAATCAGCCATAAGTGAAAGGAGAGCTAGGCTCCAAATGTTCTTAAAACAGCTTTTTTTCCCTTTAAGGCCACTTTAAGCCCAGCTTCTTTTCCTTTCTTCTTAATGAAAGAACACCTGATAAAACTGGACACTTGTCTTCACTGAACATATGAGTAGAATGAAGGTAAAATATGAGAATGTGAAGCCCTTATTTGAAAGAAAGTAATTATGATGAGGGAAAACCACAATAGAAAGCCCCTACAAACACCTCCTTGAAAAAAATTCAAATACTTTTAAAGCTAACTACACTGGAGGAAAAATATTCTCAACACTGGAATCCTCCTCTAAAGTCAGATATCTCACTGCGATAAAAGATATCACAGTGCAATTCCAATGGCAATCTCAGGGCCAAATTCGGTAGTGATAAATAATGGTATATATGTATGGTCACGAAGGCGTTTGAAGCACATAAACTGGCTGCTTAATATTAACAACTGCCCCATTTGACACGTATAACACTCGCGTGAGAAAACAGAGACATATATAATGTCTAGCAATTGTTATTTCCCCTTACATTAAATTAGATTTGCATCGCTACCCAACATTTATTGGATCCCATTTATTGGGTGATACATGGACCACTCTGACTCAGTTCTCTGGGAGTTGTATCCACTTACACTAAGGACTGAATTTGTGTCAGAACAGTGAGGCCAACTGTCACAGGCAAAAATACAGCTTACGTTGTTAACACTAATAAGTAGCTTATAATCGGGTGTATGTGTGGAGGGGATGAATGCCCAAGACTGTACTTTAAGTTCTCAAGCAGAAGCCTGCTATTTGCTAGCTATAACCATTGGCTGGTTGTATATTTTGATAACATTAGCACTGAGCAAAAATAGCATGACCTGAATCCTCCAAGTAATAGAGACATGAGACAGAATCACCAGTAGGAGGCTGATCACATGCGGTGCTTCTGCGCATTACCTAATAGGAAAATTGCAGCCTTAGGGTTCCAGAAAGAGCTGGTGCCAAAAGCAGGGGTCCCCAAAAGAGGAAGTGGTCTCAGAAAGATAGTAGTGACCTTGCCTAGAGAGATCCTGGAGGTGGGGGAGGAGCCCAAAGATCAGAGAGATGCATGGAGACAAATGCCAAGGGATGCCTAGGGACCTTGGCCTCTAACACCAGAGACCCGTATCTGGAAGCCTGCTGCACAGCATAACCAACACAATCTTCTGACCCACCTCCCCAGACCAGCAGTGATCTTCCTAGTGTGAAGAGAAATTGAGACCTAGTGAACATAATGCTAGAGGGGCGGGTGAGACAGACAGTGTGTGAAACGGTCAAGTAGGGTAACAGCCGCAGTCTCGCTGGTTTTTAAATTAACCCCAGCACCCACGTCTGCTATGCACTGTTGTTCACTCCATCTCACCCATGACACCAGCACAAGTTTACTGCCTACACCCATTTTATGACTAGATGAGACCTGACACACAACTTAGAAGATAATCCATGCTCCTACTATTTTGTCCCATAACTTCCATATTCTACGACTAATCCTCACTACAAATCATCTGTGTTGCAGCACTGTGGCAATCAAGATGAGGACAGACAGGGAGAAACACCACAAGAACCCTGGGGACATTCCTTCCTGCCTAGGTTTATCCTGTAGAATTACTGTGTGAGGCAATATAAAAATCTAGCACCGCAAATCTCTGCAGAGGAAGGCAGGCCCATAAGGACACCCAAAGCACGGCAGAAGTTAGCACAGGCTCTGAGGATTGTAAAAACAACAGCTAGAAAAGGCTATGCATTATAAGCAAAATAACCAGAAGCTGCAAAACTCCTGCAAATGCAGAGAATGCCTGGTGACAAGGGAACATGCCCTTCCCCCTTCAGTACCTGCCATGACTGCCTGGCTGCTCCCAAGTGTTTGAAGAATGAGCTGAAGCTCTCTGACTGCTGCAGCTGCCTCTTCCCCACAGCACATATCAGGCTCCATGACAACCTCCATGAGGCCGACTCCTATCAGAGAAAGAGACAGGAGATTTTCAACAATAGTTTTTGATCTTGGCATATTAGAGTGCAACTGGCTAAACACATGAAAGCACTTGGGCTTTTTTTGAAAAAAATAAACACTCATGCATTATTTAGTAACTGTCACTATGGGCCTAGCTGCACATTGCTATAAAAACTTTTCCTCCTGTTTTTTTAAAGGAACAGACAAACCGCAGACAATTCTCCACCCTTTGATGACATGCAGATCAGAAGGACACATTCCTCTTCTGCCTTTCTCTAGGAGAACTTCCATTTAAAGTCAGTTTGATTCCAGATTCAAATTTATTTATCCTAAACTAATTTTGGAACAGACAGAATTGTAAACAGCTGTAGTCTAGTTTTTAGCTTTCAAAGAACACAAACAGCCACAGCCCTTAACTTCAACGGACACTGTGTCCCAGTCAGGTTAGGCCATCCAGGTTGCTGCCCACGTTGTGTGCTAATTGGGTTTATTCTGTTTACAATTTCAAAGTTCAAAGAGAAAATCTACATTTTTCAAAGCTAATAATTAAAAGCAATGTCTGTCTCATGCACTGACGAATTCCAACAGTTGATCCTTCTATACACAAACGTGATTCACTACGTCTGTGATTTTTTTTTTTTTTAACTACGACGCATACAGTGGCAAGAGCTTAAGCAGCTGAGTGGCTGTGACTGACACGTACAGTTTTGAGCAAACTGGAGCCAACAAATTTCTAACTTGCTATTGCCAATTGCCATCAACCAACAGCAACAGGAAAGGTCCACTGGCCATTAAAAAATTCAAGTATTCTCCTGCTTCAAGTGTAATGGTCATTTTGATGATTTTTTATTTTCAAGGAGAGAGACATCAGACATCATGTTTTTATTTCACACCTGTCACCCATTTACCTTCAAAGACTCATCTTACACAGAAAGGAAGAGAAAAACAGGAAAAATAATCCAAGCCTACCAGCCCTATTCAAGTCAACGAGAGTCTGGCTCCTTGTGTCATCATGGAGACTCTTTCCACTGTCTTGCTCCAACTGAATTTGTTTAATTCTCACAGTTTTCATCACCATCTGGCTCATTTTGTTGTCTATGCAGAGACTGTATGACAGACTTCCATTCACCGCAATAGGAACTCTTTGCTGAGTGATTTGATAGCCAGCCTGTCAACAAAATTAGCTTTATACTCAAATAAAACATTCACTTTTAAGAAAGCAGTAGCATGGCCAAGTGCAAATATTACAGACTAAGAACAAAGCTGAAAATGCAACATCTTCCACAGTGACCTATACAAGAGGACAGAACACATGCACACGTAAATTCAGAAGTTATTTTGCTTAGCTGGAAAGAAAGCAAGCTAGAAGATGGATCTAGAATTCGACGTAACTTCAAGAAGCTGGAGGTCTGGAAAAACTAAGAGCACTCCTCAATATAGGCAACTATAAGATAGTATACTAACACAGAAATAATCAATAATCAACTGCACAATCACTTGTCAAGGATGACATAAATTTCACTGATACTGCCGTGGGGCAGGAAATGGACTAGAAGAGGTTCTTCCACATCTGTGGTTCTGTGATCATGTTAAATCTTGTCTGAAGCCAGTTACTGTACCTCCACCCCCAAGCTGGGACTATCACTCATCCTCCCATCAGGCTGAATATCCCTGTCTGCCTGTTCAGAAATTTACTCAGAGCGGAGGAGAGAGAGATTGAAGGCGGGGGTGCGGAAATCAAGAAAATGAGAAAGCTCAATTTCATTAATGCATCAATTTAAGATAGAAGCTGCAAGCCCACATAAGGCACAGCTGATAAATGCTGCCTCATGCCTGGAACTCCACTCAAAGGGGAAACCGCTAGCCAGAAAAGGGGCTGCCAGTGACAAGGTATTGGAATAACTGCAATGATGTAAAAATACAGAAGTGAATGAATTACTCTGTTGAGGTAGGGTCCTCATCTCTTCCTCCCTCCTAGCCTGCTCATGCCCCCAGTGGTGAGAATTAAAAAAGGAAGCCTGCCAGATTTTAATGAACTAGGAGGAGCATTTGCATATTTGCAAGGAGGATGAGCTTACTCTAAAATGCAGAGATGGTGACAGTGCATTGGAATGGAGAACAACAATCTGGCCCTGTGAACAGCTCAATTTATGTATGCAATGAAGTACGTGACCTTCTAGCCATAATCACTGTAAGAAAAATAAAATAACTGACTCTACGCAGCCTATGCTAATTACACAGCTCTTCCCATCTCCTAAAACTTCTCATTAAAATTATTTTTTTAAAGCCTGAAATAGTGAGTGACAATAATTAGAAGAATCCCATTTCCCATCCAAAGCTCCATTTTCCAGAGTAACAATAATCCCATTGTCAAACGACCCTAAGAGCTGGATTTATTTTATCTGTTCTACACAGCTCATTACTCTAAACTCTCCATCTTATTACAGGGTTCCTGACTAGACTGTTTCACTATGAAATGCAGGTTGGGCAGTTTATTGTCAGTGCTTAAACTGCAGAAGCCAGCCAGGAGAAAGCCAGAATTACACGTTTTCAGCCAACAAAATGTGTCAGCATCTCTTTGACCAAATTTTCATGCTCATCTGACCAGAGGATCCTGTAACTCATGTCTGCAGACAACAGCAGCCCACTCGGTGCTGTACACACCTTCTTCCACCTCACTCTTTTCTAAACACATGGATGTGGTTTCTTTCCTATGACAGCATTCTTCCATATAGCTTCTACACAATAGACTGATAGCAGCAGACATCACAAGAATACGAGAGATTGTTTTCAGTTTAACAGCAGAAGCACCAAAGGTGGCTTGCAAACAAGTCTGTGATGTTTTTCGTGTTTCTTTATGATGTGTAAAGGAATTTTAAAAGTCACGTTTATTTCCTGCTATTTCACTTTTTTCTCCTTCAAGTCTGGAAACAGGCCTTAAGATAGTTTTACAAGTGAAAAAACAGAAAAGTATTGGCTATTCAAACCAGTAAGTTCATGTTTCACATTCCTAGTAGCTCACTACAGAGCCCCCAACAAAAGGGCCTCTTAACGGCTCACAAATGTTAGCAAAGTTATCCCCAGAAACCAAACCAGTAATTACATCAACTTCACAGAAGAGCCCCAAGTTTCCAGCCTAGAAGAAACAGAAATGTCTTCTGAGATCCAGGTCTCCAGTGGACAACTATAACACAATTCTCTTTCTAACGTGGGAAGCAATTGTATTCAAATATATTTTATGTAACATCAAAATATTTCCAATGCCTGAACAAAAGAGTTGGACAGAAAGCAGTTTGGCTCTACACATTAATTTGGGACCTGAGATATCTCCCACTCTGCTTCTCTGGATGTCTGGGATACCTCACCTAAAGAGAGGATAAGACAACGTGCTTGATCTTTCTCAGATAAAATAGAAACAGATTTTTGACTTTTAACGCAGTCATCAGATCCTCACCCCAAAATCAGAGCAAGTAAAACTCCTGTCCTCCCTTTGACAGGTTACTGTTACACTGAACATTCAGTACAAATAAGCCAATAGAAAAATAAAAGTTTAATTTCATTAAAATAGAAAAAAAGGCTCAAACAACTGCTGCATCCTGTTGCAATGACAGAAGCCAGGTTCTCAAATTATTTCAATATCTCTATACCCATATCAAGTGTGGGAAAACGCATTTGACTTCCAGTGACACCTTCTACCAAATATGAAAGCTATGAACAAACCATACTGCAAAGATTCAGTTTCTCAGGGTTTTTTCCAATTTTTTGCAACTACTAACTGAGAAAGTTTTAAAGGAAAATTAAATATTTTTAGGTTCCTAAGCACACACAAAAAAGATACTATTATGTTTATACCACTGGAACCTGTGTTTGTTATACATTCACTTTAAATGAAGGACTATTATCAGACTGCTTTTATCCTAACAGACAATTAGTACTAAACAACAGGAATGGAGGACTTAAGGGGCAAAGTAGCTCCAGCTCCCAATTCAATTACATTAAGCTACTGGAATCATGCAGCTAAGCAAGGAGTCAGCAATCAAAGCAATCATATTCAATCAGTGAGCACCAGAGTACAGCTGTCTATTCAGGGCACAGCACAGCATCCTGTTGGGGTGAGCAGAACACTGACTGAAAACAGAAAAGGCATCTCTCCACTCATCCCCCATTACCATCCATACTCCAGACTTCTCGTTTCCTACAGCCGTAAAGGGACCAGCTATACTGCATACTTACAGGCAGATCTGCATAGAAATAGTGTTTTCTGTCAAACAAGGACTTCTTGTTTATGCTGCAGTTGAGAGCCAGGCCTGTCATCACTGCTGCTTCTACACATCTCTTGTTGAGAACCTAAGGAAACAGGACACATGGCTTTGCTCAGATACTCAGCATGTAACAAATGTGTCTCCCACACATTGCCTTATATGGAGCATATATTCAATTTTGCTTGCCTTCAGCCACCATTAGATCTCTTTCCTTGTGTGGGTAGCTCTTATTCATCATTAAGGTCGTGGTAGTGACAAATCTGCAAAGCATTAAGATGAAAAAACAAGCTATTCAGCCGCTTTGTCATGCCACATAAGGAGGTGTCCACTGTTCTGGCTTGCTACTTTTGCAAACATTCCAGTACTTTTGAATCTTCCAGGGTGCAAGAGGCAAATCATAGCAAATAATAACTGACTTGTAACCAGCTGTCAACTCATACTGGAAACTGGAAACACAGGGGATTTGCATTAGGGACTGCAGTGCCATTTCAGCAAAACACTCCAGAACACCTGTAACCACAGAACCACGGTGAATTCATGACCATCTACACATAGATTTCAATGCTTTGCTTAACCAGGATGAAATTAAGCACACTTCCATGCTTGGCGAAAACAGAACCATAGGTATCAATTGATCCCATGGCTACAAGTATACATGCATTTTCTGTACCCAAGTAACCCATGGGATTAAGGTTCTTGCAGAATGCCACGTGATCTGAAGACCCAGCAAGGCCTTCATGAAAATAAAGGTGTTAAATGCGGTTTCTCACCACGGACCCACCCCTCTCAGTGTTACACCCTTCTATCTCCTCAGCATGGTCAGGATCCAGAGGAGAAAGAAAATTCCGCTCCAAAAAGTACTAACAAGCAATGTTTCAAAGTTACATTTTTTCCAAATGTGCTCTCATTAAGCTAAGAGTCGGTTTAACTAACATCAAAGGGATAAAATTGATAAGAAAAAAAGACCGAATTTGTGTTAGTACAACACTGACATGCTCACACAGTATTTTGAAACAGGAACAGAACTTTATCCATCTTATTCTGCGCTGTACAGCTGCCAAGAAGTCAATTTCCAGCAGGACCATTAAAGGGGTACATTATGTAAAAGAATCTACATGACTTCATCTGCATTGACCAGAACATAAAAGGCTTAAATAATGTTGTCTTCAATGTTTCTGACAGTATTTACTTTTATATTCTCCAGCCTGATTTCTGAAAACAGATTAAGCAGCTGTACATTTCCTATCATCTCATGAATTCAGCTGGAAAAGGAGTCTCTTTGCTTTCCTTGTTTAATATTTTAAAAATCAAAATAATAAGAGAAAATACGAGAAACTTAATTTAACAGAAACTTAAAAATTCCTTATACAGACAAGAAATTAAATATTTAAGACATTTAACAAGGGAACTTTCAGATCTTTAGTGTAGCTATATATGGCTAACTAGAACACATCATCTGTTCGGGCATATTTTATTTATTAAAAAATTTAAAAGATACATAAAGCAAATTTTAAACGAGAAAAGGAAGAACAATTTCCCTTCGAAATAATGATCTGCAGCAAAATGAATGCAATTAGTCCTGACTGTAATCTAAAGTAAAATTGGTAACTACGAAATATTAATTTATTTTACTATCATAGCTGCAGTTCACTATATAGCAGATGCTCCTGTTTTCAACAATTAAATGCTTCCAGGCAGTGCCGATACTCTTTTTTACTGTTTAAAGAAGCTTGTAAGAGTGCTAGTCAAATTGTTCAATGTTTAGTATATCATAAATAATATATTAAAAATGTATCATATATAAATACACAGGCAAAATTTCGTCCTACTAAAGCCTTATGGCATGATCCTGTTCAGCTTTACAAATTAGAGAGGACCACACCAGTCAGCAGATCAACCAGTCACCAGAAATCATTAAGGCTCCATAAGGACTGGGTAGTCTCACAACACTGTGTCAAAGTAGTGAACTGGTGTCTTGCTACGTTTCCTGACGGTGCAGGGGCTGTGACTGAATGTAACTGGAGAATGAGACAAAACCCAAATCCATAGCATCAGTCAGTTAGAGCCTCACAGCATATTCTTCAAACAAAGGTTCAGTTTAGCTAATGATTACACTACAACTACTGCCTTTGGCCACTTGCTCTTCAATTTTTGCTTCAAACAATGTGTAGTGTAACTTACTCATCACCCTTAGGCTTAACACTGTTTTGAGGTGAAGGAGATAATTCCCACATACATACTACTTACACCACTGAGAAGCTTTTGCAGTACTGCAGATGAACCATTTTGGTGGCTCTGGCGAAAAACTGGCAGAAAGATGTGAAGTACTGATTATTTTCTACATAGTATTACTAAGCATTTATATGACTGTAATGTGTATGTGTCCCCAGTGCACTGGGTCATACTAGCCAAATCACTGTATATGCACCATTATACATTATATTACTCACTCACTAGCACCACTTCCTGTACTGCTTCTTTATCATCCTCTGCGGTGACAGAAGGCACTGCAAAGAAGATCTTTCCCACTATAGCATACTGAGATGCCTACCACACCAATCTGCTTCCTCTGCCCTGTCTGACTGAAAAAAAAAAAAAAATCAGATGAACCTCTACTTCCTCAAAAACCAAAACTTATCTGTTTAATATTGCTCCATTTCTGAAGTGACTACAACCCATTCCAGTGATCAAGGCTGTGCACATAAAGCAGAGTTGTTTAAGCAAACTACTACTTTTCCTTCATCAAGCCTAGCTTTTAAATAATCTGCAGTGATAAGCATCAATTCAGTATGTGAAACTTCCCATCCTAATGACCTAGAATAAGTCCCCCAAGCTTGTTTATGCAATAAGTTGTTATTAAGTTGACAGATTTGACTAGCACCAAAGATTTAAATTACTGGCTTGAACTGACAAGCTGCCAGTCTGGTATGTTAGGAAAGTGCTGGCCTTGAAAGCAAGCTACGTAGTTCCTGCAATAGCTATGGACAAAACACAAGAGCCTATAAAGCCTTCTTAAATATTTCTGGCATTCTAAAATGGAAGCATCTCTCCTAGGTATTTAACCAAAATCCTAGAGAGCTATCACAAAAGGAAATGTAAATTGTTTGTATTGGAAACTCATGAAAAACCTTAACAATGGCATCACAACACTAGCATCATTTCCCTTGTAGCTATGTTATCCTGCTAGAGCACCATGGTAACTGAGCACCAAAGGAACGAAAGAACAGTCTGTCCAAGACCTCTCTTTCTCTGATCCTCGTCTATTCTTTACACCTAGTTCACAAGTGGAAAGACTCCTTTTAAAAATTTATTATCTTTATTTGCAAGGTCAGTTTAGTCAAGACCTTGGTTTTAAATACAAGACTGTTCAATAGCTATACAAAACTATACACAATACCTTAAACAGCATAAATTCCCACCAAAGGCAATTTTTTAACAGCCTTTTCTTTAACAGCAGGTTTACTCCTTCTATCAATACATTAAAGAAAGCTGGTTCCCTTTTAGGTGAAGACATATGTTTCTATATTTAGTAAATTATCATTTTTACACTTTAAAGAGAGTAGGTATGCAGCTTCTTGTTTTGCTAATGAGTATTATATAGGATAATTGGGAGGGAAAAAAAGGAAGAAACCTCTAGATCTGTCTCCTGGAAAAAGTTTTTTTTTTTGCTACCTTTAAAAAAAAAAAAAATCTTTGCCATAACAGTGGCACCCAGGAAGCCTAAGTTATTGAACAAATTATTCCATGTACTAAAAACAGTAAACTCAAAATAATTCACTGGAAATTTTAGAAGTTTTTGATTCTAGGTCACACATTTTAATAAAGCAGATTTCATATTAATTGGTTATCTTAAGACCTTCGTTCCTACTTATAATCATGAAGAAATCAGCATTAATCAGATCAACTACAGGATTGTTTATCTAAGAAACATTTAATTTTAGCTCCTTTTCATTCAAAATAACAGCTGGAAGAAGGAACTAGTGCAAGGTACTTAGCCAGCTCTCTCTAGACCAGGCAGTAATCTTTAGAAGCCTCAACAGATATATCTAATCATATTTCCCAGTACTCCCACTTCATATCACTGATTTTTGTTTGCTTCCACTAATGGATATATTCTGTCTTACTATTCTTGCTTTGTTAAAAGCACCAACTTGCTCCAATACATGGTTCTTCCAAGTGCAATCATAAGTTAAACTTCGAAATAAACTACTCTTATATCTACTTAGCCCAATGTAATAATGACTGTTCAGTCTGACACTGCAGAAGAGTGCTCCAACGCACCATTCTTCCTTCCGTCCTCACACACACACACAGAGGGGCATAACTGCCTTGTAGCTATGCATGTACAGAATGCACATTACAATAAACGAAGAGCTAACCATTTCCCAACTGACCTATGTATTTCAATAGGTGTACAATCAGACTCCATTCTTCCAAGCATTTGTTGTTTGTTTGGTCTGCAAAGAGCTCACATGTTCCAAAAACTGAGGTCTCTAACAGCAGGGGAAATTTAAAAACAAGGCCAGCTTCACTTAAGGGTCTTCTGCATTTCGGTCCAGCATCCACTTCACGGCGTATTTCCTGCCCTAATATGAGCGTCATGTTCTTATCCCTGAGGAAAGGGGCAAGAAAATACGCAAGGAAGCACCAGACGACATCTTAAATTAAGATCTTAGATTAATAGAAAGAGATTCTAGCTTTAGAAAAGAGAACAAAATAGCAACTGAGAAGCTGAAGCAGCAAAGCAAGATTGGGGCGAGGTGAGGCTGGGGTATTACATATACCTTAATATATTTTGTAACTTTATCTCTCTGCAGTCTGGTACCG
The DNA here is from genome assembly GCA_013398225.1 of Steatornis caripensis. NCBI lineage: Eukaryota > Metazoa > Chordata > Aves > Caprimulgiformes > Steatornithidae > Steatornis > Steatornis caripensis. Next base: position 160,432 of record VZSC01014897.1, read on the forward strand.
AAGATACATGCTGCTGTACAAAACATACTATTATTCCTAACCTTGTCTGGTGGCAAAGTTGGCTTGCAGGGATGCAGCACACACTCATTCAAGTCATATCTTAAAACTGTGCAACTCTGACATTTTAAGAAGTACCCAGCTTCCAAACATTCTCCCAGCAGGAGAACCCACTGGGAAGACAGAACAACACAATGGTGATACAATGGTTCATGATATCCGTAATCAAATGGTGTGGTTCTATGATGTTCCTATCAAGAAGTCCAGTATCTTTCTGACATCCAAGCCCTCCCTGTTGACAGCACAGTCTTCTGGGTCTGCCACATGGCTTTTTTTGACCTGTCATAAGGATGCTCCCTCTCTTATGCCAGTTGAAATTCAAACCATTGCAAATGCTATCTGATCCAGGACAAGTTAAATACAGGATCCAGTGAAAATACTTCACTGCTTGTGGACGCAGGGGACTGAGCAATGGCTAAAACCTAAGTTACAGAATGTGATCAAATCCAAAGTCAGCTAGAGCTCTGAGGTGGACTTTCTCAGACCTTTTTTCCCTACACTGAGCTCCACAAAAAAGGCTAAAAAAGGCTTTTAAACATGAGTAACAATCTGCCTTCTTCAATATAACCTAGATAGTTTAACTTTGTAAACAGAGAAAATTCAGAGCACTTATAACAGAATAAACCAACCCCTGCCCTGTTTATCCTTGCAGATGGTCCTTTGCTTGTAGGCTTGGTGATGGCCAGCCCTGTGGTTTTCCAAGTTGTAACACATTCTGACCTTTGATACACATGGATTGTCATTTTCTATCATTTCTAAGTCTTGGCTAACTGCCCTCTGGTCCAATTTTTGTGTGTCTGAGAACCTACACTGAACACACGCTAAAAACTCCCCACCCTTTGCTCTGACTCCCTCATTCCATTTTCCTCCATCATTTGCTGTCTCCTGGGACTTGCTTATTTGCTTCCCAGAGAGGTAACACCTTTACCTCCAGGCTGACCCAGATCTCTTAAGAACACAACATACAAATTGAGAGTAAACCAGAAGTGGTCTATCACACATAGAGACAATAATATACTAATTCAGGAAAACCGCAGGCAACATAATGCAACAAGCCTGGTAAACAGCTATTAAGAAAGCAAACTAAAATTCTTTGTGTTTAATAAAGTTGTTCTGGAACAGCAGAATCAACGATGACTAATTTCCTATAAATGGTAGCCCTAGTTTATTCTACCTAAGCAGTGAACTCAACACTCCCTCCTCCATGATTCCCTTATCTTCTCCACATTTCATCAAACACCCCAAATTGAGTATGAAGTGTCACAAATATCTCAACAGCAGCAGCCCAAACAAACCTGCAATCAATGGCGAGAAGAGACTCAACTGCTAATTTTCTCTTCATGTGCTTGCTAATATATTCACAAAAACCTCTACAAACCTAAATTCTTTTGAGGCAAATTTGGCTGAACTTGGCAGTGAAAACACATAACTAGTGTTTCTGAATGGAAAACAATGTTGCAGTGGCAAAATTTGCACATGTAACTAATAAACACCAGTTGCAGAAGCTTACGTAATCCTCTCAAAATCAAATACATAGTCATAATATATTTGAGGTGGCAAGCTGGCTGATAATCAGCAAGAACACAAAGAAAGAAATTAATTTTACCCCAGGAATCAATTACAGACTAATTGCACCAAGATAAGTTTGAAGCAAAATACATAAACCTGACAGTTACGCAACATTACACACGAGACAGCTAACCATGAAGAGAACAAAGACCCAGTCTACAATTATCTGTCATTACTGTTGGACAATGTTACCTAAATACCTTTCAACGAAAAAGCCTTTCAAAGAAAAAATTCTTCAGAACAACAAAGAAGCAAGATGTCAGTTTGCAAATTTAAAATACTATCAAATCGGTAGAACCATGATTGTTACAGAAACTTTTTCTTAACAGAGCACTGCTTTCATACACATACATATCATACACTACCTTGGATTTCCTCAGAGGGAGTCACCTGGAACCAGACTGTTCGTCTACATACTGAGACAAGATTAAGTCAAACACCTAAGGATGCCAGAGCATATACAGTGACTGGTAACAGAAGCAATAGAAATTTGCCCCCAAAAATCCATTCATTATTCAAACTTAAGACATTCTCAGCCAAGTAAGAAAAACTACTGCAAAAAGCTAATGTGTGTTTCAGCAGCAATTTCAGACTGAACCCAGAAAGATGGGACACCGATCTGTCTAGTTGTCATGTAATGGTTGTGCTGTCCAAAGGTATCAAAGATGGCACAATAACTGCAGTAATAGAATTGTGTGAAAGAAAGGAAAAAAGATACTGCAGACTCCTGCTCCCCACTATGAAGAAGAAAAATATCTGTATAAAGCAAAAGGTAAAGCAATAAAAAAAAACCACAAAAAGAGATAAGAGAAAACACAGATAACATCACTGATGCATCGAAGGATCTACTGAAACAGGGTATAGCAAGATGTTTTATCAACTCAATGTCAAACTGGCAAGTTTACATCAGCCAGAGGGACTTGTTAAGTGGGAACAGGAAAGCTAACAAGAACAACAAAAAGAAAGAGAGCTCAATAGTTACTGAGGTGCTAAGGAGACAAATACCCTATATGAATTGTTAGCCTTGACAAAAGATTAAAACACCCAGAATGAGTGTCAGAAATTCTCACAAATAAACAAGACATAGCAGAAAGCAAGAGAAAACCTTACAGGGGACTCCTCCAAAGCTTGAGAGAAGTGCAACAAATGTCACCAAATACTTCAAAGCAGAGGTGTCTCCGGAAAAATGGCATTTACAGCTAAGTATGAAATGAAGTTGAGCTAAGCAACTACAGTGACTGAGGCAGTGTAACACTTCTCAGACCCCAGTGAAGGAGACTAGTTCCCCAGTTAACCCCAGGGCTGTGAATGATCCTATGAAAGAGAAAGAAATAGAATGAGGAACAATCCCTATCATAGAATGGTAGGGGTTGGAAGGGACCTCTAGAGATCATCTAGTCCAACCCCCCTGCTAAAGCAGGTTAGCCTAGAGCAGGGTGCACAGGAATGTGTCCAGGCGGGTTTTGAGTATCTCCAGAGAAGGAGACTCCACAACCTCTC
>VZSC01014897.1:172026-190445 GCA_013398225.1 Steatornis caripensis
CCCCGCCGCACCGCCGCGCCGCCGCCGCCATTTTGCCTTGCTCACGGTTGAGAGACCTCCTCAAGCGCCCCCTGGGAAATGTAGTCCTGCGCCCGGGACGGCTGCGCGGAGCGGCGTTTTTCTTGGGGAGGGGGGGGNCACGCGCCTGCCTGCCTTCCCCAGGGGCCGGGTGAAGACTGGCTCCACCCGGCATGTGATAAACGTGGGCCTTTTTCTCCCTCACCTTTCCTTTGGAAAGTCCTCCTCTGCTTTTGTGGCGCAGTGTAATGGCGCCCTGTTACCAGGCAGGTGCAAGTCCTCCTTATGCGCAGCTCTCCTCCTGGAGAGGTGTTTCCCCAGGTACCCCGAAATGTTGTAGCGTTAGTGTGGGAAGCAGCTGCGCTATGGTCTGAGGGGTCTCGAGAGGCCTTGATACTTGGGCCTAGAGGTCCTTTGCCTATCCTGAAAAAATTAATGCTTGTTCTAGGAATGCAGGAGCAAAGGAGAGTGATTGCATTTGGGTCTTTCTTTTAGCTCTTGTTTAAGACATCTTAGGCTCAGGTCCTCAAAGGGTTGTGTACAGTATTCCTTTCAGTTTACGCTGATACAAAACAAGCTGCTATTTTATAGATGCCATTTTGCAAATCTTGGGCATCAAATGATACAGTACCATGTAGTTGAAATCTTGAATCTTAACTCTTGTGTACGTAGAGCAGCAAGGTCCAGTCTCTGAAGGGCCTGGGGGTGTTCATTTCTGTACAAATACATGGTAATAAAGAACACTGTCCAGGGCATGCACAAACATCTTAAACGCTGTTTACACAGCTACATTGCACAGACATTAGAATTAACAACCTTCTGTCCTAAGCCACAGGCCTGTGGAGCTTAAATGGGAATGTACATTAGCTGTTGCTTATGCCATCTTTGCTCTATGTCAGCTACTGCTAATAGAAGCTAATCCGTCACAAACATATGAGTAAGACTGATTTCTTCCAGCAGAGGACAGCGGTGCACATAAACGCTTGACAGTATCTTGCAACCTTTATACCCTCATGTCTTCCCAAGCTCAAATAGGAGATGTTGAATGGTTCAGAATCATGTGAAAGATAATTTATTCAACTAAGAAAATGTTTTATAATGGTTGTTCCATAGCACTAATTTTCTAATATATTTCTATTTTAAATGAGTTTAAATTAGCGGGAGATTCTTTATAAGAAGAACCAGTTAAGGACACCTTCAGCAGCCACCGATCTACAGTTACTTGTACAATATAGCTTAGTTTAATTAGTTTGTCACATTCTGTTTCTTGAGGAATATCCCTCCCGTGTACATCAAAGTGTGACCAAAACAAAATTCCTTTCCAGTAAGGAACAACTGGCCACAGGCCATCTTGAACATGAGGAGAATAAAAGAACATTGGAGTGACCCTTTTCCTTCTCTCCTGTTGTGAACCTCTTCAGATATTAGATAACCTAATGTAAAGCCTGCATAGCAGTCTCTAAGCCAATGGAATAGGTAAGAGGTTTTGATAATTTCAATACGAGGAAACCCCCGTTGTGTTTTGGGGGCTTATGTAATGTGTTGTGATGAAGAATGCATTTCAGGCTGAAGCTTTAGTATATGGTTGTTATTTCTGCAACAAATGTATTCCTTTAACAATTGTCCATGAACTCTGAATTTAATTGCTATTTGATACTTTTTAGGGATTGACAGATCGTTTCAACCCAGCTGTGAGGACAGGTTCTGAATAGAGCTCTAAAATGTTTTTACTGGTGTAAAAATGGTAAGTTTCTGATTATTTTACTTTCTTTTAAGCCTGTTATCCTAATGTAATAGAAGATTTCATAAATAATCACGAAGAAGTTAAAACCTTATGAATATTCAAATCGTGTTACTTAAAGCCTACTCTGCCTTGATTGCACAGACTTCTGCCCTTTGTGGATATTACTTAAAAGGGAATAGACAACACAGAGGGAATGAAATCCACTTTTTGCATCCCAAACAATTCCCCTGGAACTTTCAGCTTTATGGGTGCTGTCTTACATAGAGAAGAGGATTGGAAAGTGCCATTGTTTGTGATTTAAATTGTCTCAGTGCTATTTTAATTCCTTTCCCAGAAAAAAATCATATTGGAAAGACCTTTTTCTTTGCAGCCCTGTGACCAAGCAGTGCCAGTGACCAAGAAGTTAATAAATGAAGGCTCACACATCCATATACAAGAAGTTGATCAATCAGAGACAAGCAGGGAATAATTGCCTTTCCCAGCAGCTTACTTTGAGGTAGGAAAGGCTACACATACCCTGGGCAACAGTCTCCGCTTTGCAGTGTGTTTATAGATCATGCTGTGCCTTGGAATAGGAAAATATCTCCAGCACTGCATAAAGATTTGTACAATGATAGTTCAGTACTACCTATGTAGACTTCTGTTTTAGAGAGGGTAGACCCAGCGGACAGTTTGCTCTGAGTTTCTTATTACTGTAGGAATTTAACAAATGCCTGAGAGGAAGTTGGAATTTGTAGAGGACAAAAACCCAACAGCCTATCATTTAAGCCATAAACATGCAGTCTGTCCCATTTATTTGAAAGAAGATCCCTCTGAATTTCAGATTATAGGGTCTGAGCTGTAAATTCTGCTTTCTTACAAGCCATGTTTAGCACGCATACTTAGTCCTTTTCTAGACTGTGAGAACTCCTTTTGGTATAGCAGGGAATGGGGTATTCAGACTGGGGTGTTTGTTAGATACCTCACAGGCTGCCTGCAGTGTTGTATTTCAGCATGTGAAATAAGGAACAGGCAGGAACTTCTGTTAGATTTTGCAGTGGATGTTGTGGCTTTTACAAGAGTAGATCCATAGTTATCAAATAATCAGACATTGCCCTACAGGGAAGAGCGATGAAGAAGATTGTTAAGTTTGGAAGCAAACTATGGTAAAGGATGTTTTCAAACTTCTAGGCCCCTAAGATCACCTGTGTACCCTGAAAGCCTTTTTTTCCCTACAAGTATAATGAGAGAAATTTTCTTCTTTTTCTGCAACTTTCAACTACTAAGGGCAATGATTTTCAGCCTGGATTATTGATTGAATTTGTCTATCTACCAGTAATGGGAGATGGCAAATACACAAAAATGTACCTGATCTTGCAGATTGGAAAAGGGCATTTCTCTTGACCACAGGAGACAGTATTTAGGGAGCTAATAGACCTGCCTTGTATCATGTGCTGACCACGTGTGCACACATGCCTACAGTGATAGATTGGATAGTGTGAAGGGCCTCATGGTTTGAGGAGTTTTGTATCAACATGCATTAATGTACAAAATGTCATCAGTTTCTATAGACATACAGGTAGTGCAATTTTATTTAATAAAAGCGTTATTACTCTTGAGTTGAAAACAAGGGTGAGATGGCTAGAAAAAACCTGACACAATAAATACGTGTACACAAGCAATTTCTATAAACACTAATGGAGATATAAAAAGGACAGGCAGATATTGATATTACTGCGGAAGGTGAACTCACTATTCCTCAGAGGCTGTGTTGGAGAGAACCTGTATCTTTGGTTCAGCCATGAGCAACCCTTATAATATGGCTCTTCTGTACTGGTTTTCACATCGCGTGTCTTGCCTGGGAGTGCTGCAATGAGCAAGTGACTGCACCTGTGATTTGAATCAGGTGTTTGCAATCTTGAAAACTAGCACTTTGGTATATAGTAAGCTCCTTGTGTCTCAGGACACTCAGTAAGTAGGATGCAAAGTGGTTGCTGGGCTTATTGTAGCTATGGAGCCTTACAAACCATTCCCTAAAGGCAGTGTTTGTTTGAGGGAGTTCAGTACTACCACCCTTGTGTTATGGTGAGTACTACTGCTAGTACCGATGTTTAATAAATTAAACTCTTCTTTTTCTAGTGTGAAGTTCAGCTATTATAGATGTAAGAGGTTTTCCTAGTATATAACTGCCATATTGGTGTTGTATCTTGGCTAACTTACTGGAAAATTCACGTTATGAGCTTATGCTACCTTTGGTGTGATTTTCACCTGCCTAGGGATTAATTTCTTCTAGTTGGAAATCAGTATGATTTACTTTCAGGGTGGTCAGATCTTCTGTTCTGGACCTGTTATAATATACAATGTTTTCTAAATGCTTGAGTTGTAATTCAGGAATCATGTCAGGCTTATATTTAGATACACTTCAGTCTATAAGGAATATGTTGTAGAGATGGTCGTTTTCTTTTATAATATGTTTTTTGAGCACTGGAGACATTTGGAAACAGCACAGACTAGGCCGAAGTGTCTAGACTAGAGTCCACAAACATCATATGAATCTCATGTGTGTACTGTCTGTGATGGAGCACGCAGAAGAAAGTGATTGGTAATATTTCAACTGATCTAAAATTTACTAGTATATTTTTTCTAATTGTTTTGGTATCTGCAAGAAAGCCTTTAAAATGTCTTTCCAGCCTTTGGTTTTCACTTCATCCTTCCTTGTTCTTTACTATACAGAGTAAAGAAAAACCATGTAGAAGTGAAACTAATTTGTTCCTGTGTTTTATTACTTTTTGCATTGTATTTTTGTGTATTCTGTTTCTTTTGTTTATAATCTTCAAGTGAAATTTCAAAGAGCTGCTTTATGTTTGATGCCTGTTACTTCCTAAACTAAGAGCCACAAATCTTATTACAGCTCTTGTTGCAGGCTATCTCTGACTTATATATAAGGTCAGGGATATAAGATTTCAGCAGCATATGGTTTCACATAACCAGTTCTTGAACAAGAACTCTCTCCCTTGACCCCAGGATAGGGGAAGGAACTAAATGCTGTTGTACAAAGTACAAGACAAAATCCTAATCTTCTGTTTCTAATGGTAGCATGGCGTAGTCTTGGTGCTTGTCAGAGTATTTAATTTTACAAACTATACCTTCCAAACTGCACTTGAGGTATAGGTCGTCTGTTCTGGTATCCTTTTAAACTGTTTATGGCTTCAGTTTCATATACCCGTTTATAAGATTCCAGTTTACAGCCCCACCCCAGGAAAAAATAGACACAAAGGTCTATTCTAAATTTGTTAAAGAAGAAAAATTTTAGTTGAACAGTCAAATCAGGAGTACACATCAAAGTGTTTTCCCTAAGAGATGATATTAATAATCAACAAAACCTTCAATTATTATTGACTTCTCTGTCATGAATAAAGTGAAGGAATTGTTTGAAAGAGTTGTCAAGCAACATAATGCGTGGAGTAAGCCAGTTATAATAATGACATTAGTTTAGTCTAAAATTAATTTTTTTAATCAAAAACAATCTGAAGATAGTCTCAAGTGTTAAATCCTGTCAAGGTACTGCTTTTCAGAGAGGATTTCTTTAAAATGTGTGATTACTTGTAGGTTGAAGCCAATTTGAAGAGGTTGTATTTGAAAAGAAAATTATATTCCAGAGCCTTAGCACAGTGCTTCCAGGGGCTGCTTTTATTATTCTTAGCATTAAGGATGGTTTTTAATTGTCTGAAGCAATAAGGATGTGAACTAAAACTATTGACCAGATGGAACTTTGTGATTAATTACTGCACTAAAAGCACAGTAGAAATGTAAATGAAGGAAAGGGGGGAAAATACTGCAGATAAAAGCTCAAATGCTTTGAGTAAGCTTCCAGATCCTTAAGTGAGACAGTCCTGTCTCACTTTTTTTTCTATGCGACAACACAGACTTTTGTTTTGCGTGTTTAGGATTGATTTATAAGGGGTTATTTATTTTTGAGACTGTTTGTATATTCCTTGCCTTCAAATGTATACACCTCTAAGTTGCCTTATGCATCACCCAAGCGAGCTTGACGAACACAGGTTGAAACCCTTATCCTGCTGGATATAATATCTTTACTCTGGGATGTAAATTTTTTTTATTACTTACATAGTTGCACTGCTGTCCTCATCTTTCTGTAGTGCCTGTGGCATTTGAAGCAAAATCTGATTTATGTTCTGCTTTTTTTAATAGGTGACAAGAATGTTTGTGGTGTTTGGGTTTTTTTCCCCCTCACTGTGCTGTATTTATGCCATACCTATGTGTTTGCTAACTTTTCTTATAGGGAAATAAAAAATTTAAACATTTCTGAGAATGAAAAGAGAATGTCAGTGCCCTTGAAATTATTCATCCATCTTGCAATTTAAATAATACTTATTCCTGCATAAATGCCAAATACTCATGTGCTAAAGCTACAAGTGAAATACAGAAGAAAGTGGGTACCACTATTTAGTAGATTAGATGGAGGAATGCTGGGGTTTTTTTTTCCTGCAGACTCAGAAAGGCTCATTGCTTTTGAATCCTGGTTGTTTTCTCCATGGACCTGGAAAAGATAGTGTGTTAGTCACAGGCATTAACTTCTAAAGAGCTTGTAAACAGAGCCATGTTGTGACAACCTGGAGAAGTGAGTGCCTTTGGGTGTACAAAAGGGCAAGACACACAGAAGCAGCACAAACTCATTTCCTGTTTTGTTACTTATGCATCTAGCGAAAAGGACTGCTAACAAAGTTGAATCAAGTATTTAATCTTGTGTAATTTATTCTGTCCTTGGGCTTTCTGTGGCACCATCAGTTCACGCTGACTGGTTTGAACTGCTGTCCACCAGTACCAGCAGCCTATTTCACGTAGGCTGCTGACTAACCAGCATATGTTTTTATTTTGTTTTGAACTTGACCTGGTTGCTCATGAGAGAACTTGGCTCCATTGAAGGCTCTTGGGGTCCTGTTTTGTACGTATTGTATCACAGAGCTTCTGTTTTTCAATTTACTCTTTAGGAAAAGTATGAATGATTGTTCAGTCTTGTGGGCAAGAGCCATGTTTAAGCCATATGCGAGTGTATAAAATACGTTGATAGTACAATACCTCTTTTACTATTATTTTAAAGGTAAGGAAAAATAATGCAGTGCTGGGGATTTTGGGGGACTTGAGTCTTTATTTTTTACATCATCTCAGATTTGCCCCTGAAACATCCAATTATGGAAGTAAAATTCTCTCTGTAGAAACTTTTATTAACTGATCAATCAGTAACTGCTTTGGGACTGAAGTGCTTCAGCTTCAGTAACTGATTAGTAAATTGCAATCTGAAGCCAGAAGGTAAGAGGTGTTGTGTGCTTTGCACATATCGGGGCAATGGCTCATTAAGTTTTAATAAATTGGATAATCTTTGAAGTTTGTATTTCCTTCTTGCCTTCTCCAATATAGCAGTATGTGCAAGGAATTAAGTACAAACCAGCAGCAGCACAGAACACTTTGACTGTGTCAGAAGACGGTTTCTACAGGCCTTGTTCAAACAAAACTTGGCGACCTAAGTAAGAGTTTGGAATTGATCCCAAAACTGCTGCCAAAGCAAAACCAAAATAGTTAGCATGTGTTAGATAACTGCAATAATGCCTTTGCCTGAGGGACTTTAAAGACCAACACTTCTAGCTTTGCCTTCTCTTTTCTATCTTAAGTGTTAGCATTTGTAGCATGATAGCACAGCTTTCTATCTACTCTATTAATATTTTCTCTCTCCTGATGCTCACTGTAGCGGCCTAAGTAGTGGTGATGGCATATGAATGCGTTGCTGACTTTTGTTCTAACACTGCTTTTGATCTCTCTTCTGTCTTTTTCTTCTACTATGTAGATTAAGGCAATACATAAGTGATTGCATAGGAAGCCCTTTTTCATCACAGTAGTGTCAGTATGAGGAGAAGTGGTACTCTACCAAGTTACTAAACAACTCATATGTTTTTAATGATCGTACAGAAGAACCTTTCTGCTAGACTAGGTACAGAGTAGCGACTGCATATTGGAAGGCTATGCGATGTACCTGGCCTCAACAGCACGCTTTGAATTACTGCTTCATGTGTTACTGAGATGGAAATTTAGTGAGATGCTATTTTGAATAGATGTGCAGCTGCCTTATGCATGGATGAAAGAAATACGTCTGTGTATCAAGAGATTTTATTTTTCTAATTATGGTCTGCTATCTCATGGTACTAGATAGGTACTATTTAGTTCAGGGAGCATTTTATTACTGCTGTAAGTCATGCAAAACTTACTATTTCTTTTAGGCCCTGAGAGGGGGAAGATTTAACTTCTCGGAGTCCTCTTCCCCAAAGCATGTCTATTGTTTTCTTACAATGTTCTGAAATGTGGAGTAAAGCATTAATTGGAAAAAAACCACTACACAAAACAAATGGACAGAAATTAAAACAAATATTACTACTGGCATTCTTTCAAAGACTGGAAAACACGAAGGACAAGAGCAGTACAACAAGCTGTGCTCTGAAATATGCAGATCTGGTCATACTGTATTGTAAGTATGTGTATATAGTGTTCAGTAATGTAGCTTATTGTCTCAATGAAAAGGGGTAAACTACCTGCCATGATAGTTTCTGTGCGAATTCTGATGTCTTGTAATTACATAGTCTTGCTTGTGGTCGTGGATGTTTACTTGGTCTTTCCCAATCACTAAATGTCTCCTAGTCTCCAGCTGTTTAATTTTAAAATCAATTTTTATTATTATACACAGAAAACAAAGACATACATTTAGTCATTATTTTACTCAAAGAGAAGAAAGAATTAGAAAATTTCCATGAAAAATTTAGTCAATGTATCTGCTAACCTCTTCAGAACAGAACACAAAATGAATTTGTTGTCTCTTTATACCAAAGAGTGCTTGAAAGATTTGCAAATGCATGGTAGTAGCACAGTAAATAAGGAGCACACTATGACTATATCTTTCAAAGGCCAAGGCATAGCTTAAATACTATTTTAAATTGTGGATGATATAAAACATTTCTAGTTGGATCATGTATAGAGTAATTATGTTTGACAAGTTAATATTACAAGTGTCCAATTAAGCTATTCATTCATAGCTTATATCTTCACAGTGTGTTCACTTAGATGTTCAGGCTTGAATTTCTATTATGTATTTAAGTATTGATCCAAATCCATGCGATGTGAATTCATTGAAAGGGCAGTTCTTAGTGTTGAGAGTTTGAACCTCCCAATCCAGATCACAAGACTGGCTTAAATAAAGAGGGCTGTGAGGTTCTTTTTCTCTTCTTTTTTTTAAGTAGTAGTAAGTGTTTGTTTCTTAGTTACTTGGCTTCTATTTTTTTTTGAAGCTGTTAAGATTCATATTCTCAGTTTGTCTTTAAACTCACTTTAATTAACAACATAAAGTCAAATTTAGGGGTGTGGTTTCTCATGAAGCCGTGAGACTCCCAAAGCTGGGACTCTGATAAAACGTACCTTAGAATTAGAAGATACAGAACTAATAACTCTGTGTAAATGTTATAAAGTAAATGTGAAGAGAGTATGGAGTGCAAATCTTTTGAGATCCCAGGATGACACTAGGTATTTTCAGTTGATAATGGAAGCTGTTGATTCACTGCTGTTGATAGAAGTGGAAATAATACAAGTCAGGAGCACACTATGACTTTCTGAAAAGGTTCAAGGGCATCTGTAAGCTGCTTCAATCAGTCAGGTGTTTGGTTTTTAGGAATGAACTAATAATATGCATTAAAGATGGACTTTGACCTCTAGAAGCTTTTAGAATAGGACTTAAAAAAATTAGTATCCAGTGCTTATCCTCTGAGTGAGCAGAGGAGGATTAGGGAACTGCCACACAATTAATCAAGCTAGTGATTATACCAAACTGAAAACTCAAGGGACCAAACTTACTAGGCTCTAGACAGGAAATTTACATGATCTGCCCTACTATTAGTGAGGCAAATTCAACAAGATGTATGATAGTGGTGGTAGCTAGTGTTCCCTCTCTGTCATCTGTCCTGTTTTTCACTTTCACAGAAATGTCTGTAGTGGTAATGGGACCAGGTCAGAGCACAGCTGAACCTTTATGGTTCTTTGCTGCTGACACAGAGTTTGTAGGTTGCTGTTCTAAATCCCTCTGAGAAGAGAGAAGCATGTTCATCACAGACATGACAGGAAACAGACTAATGCTTTTGGACTTTTTTCTTTCTTGCAAGCCTACTGCCCTGACTTGAGAAAGGCGTTGATTTAGCTATGCTGCCCCTCCCTTCCTTCTGCCTCTTCCCATGGGCACTCATACACAGGCTCGGGTACCTACATGACTTTTTCCAGTCAAGACTTAAGTAATTCTGAGTTCTTCCAATTCCTTTGTCTGTTTTGAAACTTGTGCTGTCAAGATCCATTTATAGCTTATTTCACACAGGAATCTAGATATTGGACTGTATCGTCCCACACGTATTTGGATTAATTTCATATATATTCTGCAACACTCACATTGACACATGCTTGAACACAACAAAAGCCTTTCTCTTGCATGGCTGGAAGTCACTAACATGAGAGGATGGACAGGCTAGGCCACAAAAACGTGTGTAGGGAAAGATAATTGGAAGTTTTGAACATGACTTGGATTTCTAGGATTGGCAGGTGAGCACAACAGGATAATCATTAGATAATCATTTCATTAGTGCCACCCAGCAATGCAGTCTCTAAGCAGTAGTGATTCCTTTTCCCAGACTCTGTGTCACTTGACTTTCTCAGAAGCTCTGCACTCTGGAGAAGACCCTCTGCTATAATTTACCAAGTGGCTCAGGATGCCAAGAAACCCCATCTCCCCTAAGGCTTCTGCGTTTACGTCTGTCCTGCACACTGCTATTTAAGTACTGTTGGCCTAGGCTTCCTAAACATGGCTTGTCTAATGCTATTTATCTACCTACTTATTAAACAAAAAAAATCTGACCTTCAGGATTTGTCCACTGAGCTATTTCTCTGAGATTAATCCTGTAAGAGATAGCTGAAAATCACTTTATGTATTGGTTTTCATATCCAACTGTGGAATTATCTAGAGGATAATAGTAATATAGATCTTCCACCCAGATTTTACAGCATTGTTTTTACTTTTTTTCATCACAGTTACAGTAGGTCTGGGTTCAGGTTCACATTGTTTCCTCTTGCATCATTGCTTGTATGTGAGAAAATAACTGCAAAAAGCACGGTGTTCCAGGGTACACCTCTGCTGACCTCTGTTTACGTGCAGATAATGTGATAACTGCTGACCAACAATACAAACACATACCAGTTTTAGTATAATTACCCTTAGCTGAGGCAAGAAAGTTTCCCTAAACTCCATTCCAAGGACAGCAAAGCAGCAAACAAATGGAACTCCCGTGGCCTGAATTTCAGTGACAATAACATTAAGGATGCAGAAGAAATATATTTTGGGGAGTCTTTGAAAGATCATTAAACCTATGAGGATTTTCTGGGATGAAAGGCATATTCAGATAGTGCAGTCTTAAGCGGATTGTCCCAAAGTTGGTGTGAGAAAGCTGAAGAGGTGGTAAGGTGTTGGCTGAAGACATAAAGCATTATTAGTGTTCCTCCAAGTGTTGGCAATTCAGGACTTCAGAAAAACTGGTGAAGTAACATTGCATTAAAATGTAATTTAAAACCACCTGATGCTCTTCTAAGTTATAATGGAAGTCAAATTGCTTCTGTATCTTAGCAAAGTGCAGACGTAGCTGAATGTTTTCTTTCTGTAATCAGTGGCAGCAAACAGAATTGTGGTGCGGATGAAGCTTGGTTTTCATCAATGCTAGTTTAAATCAAATCTTCGTGTAATGAGGCCAGTGTCATTACAGCCATATAAAATGAATGTAGTCTAGGCTGATATCCATCCAGAAAGTCTCTTCCTTGGGTAGAGGATTTTATGAATGGGCTCTGCTGCTAGTAGTGAACTGGTGAATGCAACGCCTGATGTCATATGGCTTGGGTTGCATCCTACTTGGACTACTGACCTGCCACAGCAATTATTACAGATGTAGTACAGTAATTGTGTATTGCATGCTGGCAATGAGCAAGTTGCATATTTGTTTTTGATGTCTAGATTCAAAGATATTTTAACCTTCAGTTTCAGAGTTTCTTCACATATTTCGTAAATACATCATTAGTAAAATTTAGTACTCTCATTATACTTCCTATCTTATTTTGCTACACTAGTATTTAATTAATCTTGATTTCATTAGCTATATATTCATTAGCATAGGCAAATACTTGGGGCTGGATTCATTGTCCGTGTAATGGGTGGTGCAATGATTTAAATGAAGGAAAAATTGCTCTCTAGGGTGTTTAAGTGAGGGAGGAGTCTATTTTGCATATGAGGACAATTCAGGCTAGCCAAACAATGGCTGACAACCCATTCACCTAGGTTGGAATGAAAACTGAGGGAAAACATAGCCAGCAGAGGAAATGTGTTTCATTGAAACGTGTGTGTGTGTGTATATATATATATGTGCGCCTTTAGGTAAGTTCCTCAGGAAAGGGAAAGTGAGTGCCCTACCTGTTCTTCCCCTCTTATACAAGAGTGAAGTAAATGGCGTCTTATAGTCTGACCCGATCTGAGTGTAGTTGCCCAGTGAGTCTCTACTAGGGTGACAGAGACATTGTCACCTCTGTTACCAGGTCTTGGCGGCAGGCAACTTTTACCATATCTCCTCTTTTCTCTGCATGTGTGCCAGATGTAAACACAATCTCTCCTGCAGCAAAGCATGAGGCATATGCCCAGGCTGTGAGGAGGGCTGGCTGAGATACAGTAATGATTTTGCCATCCTGTCTAGGAATCCAGTCGTGCTGCTTCTACATTTTCTTCAGCAGTAGACCAAGCTATTCACTTACTTTCTGCATTGGCACAGGCATGTGGAAATAGTGGCACACTCATCCTTTCAATCCAGTGAGACTGAGGTATAAATTACTACTCCTTTTGAGTATGTTGTTTGACTCTGTCCTTCACAAAAGTAGATGAACTTCCAGATGCTGATAATAGTGTTTGTATTGAATTGTTACTTCATTCCATGGTTAATCTCGAGGATGGAAGAAACGATATTTTGGGTCAAACACTTTAGTATTTTCTAACCTCGGTAATTCCCTGATTGCACGAATAGTTGCATAAGATTTCATACTAATAGAGACTATTCACTCAACTGGACACTTATATCTTAAAATATTTTCTAAAAAAAAGCTTATAATGTAGCAAGATTTCAAGATAAAATAAGCGTAAGTACCAATCCAACTATAATATTAACTTGCCATGTTTGTCCTGTATAGTTGCATGAAATTTTGTAATGTTCATGCCTGTAGGCATGCTGTTGGTTGTCAGTTTTTACTGGACGATAAATAACGAAGCTAAGAGGTTAACCAGTGCGGTGGTGCAACAGCTGTTTTTATAAAGAGAAAGACCTCCAGTAACTTCTTGCCAGTGTGCAATGTTTCAAATAAGTTAGCAATAAATAATAGAATTATTTGCCTCATCTGCCCCCACGATTATTAATGCTACTGTGCTACCCTTTAATGACTGTTTTCATTAACTCCTTCTTATCTACCACCTCCTTCTTCTGCTAATAAGTACTAGAGTTGCTAAATCGTGTATGGGATGAAAAAATTCTTAAACAATTTGAGAAGGGAGTAGAGTTATCACTTTGGTGTGATGTGATTTATTTGACGAACACGGAGAAGGATAGGGCATGCAAACATTGCAGTGTTTGTGCTTTGTCACTTGTGAAATTTCTCTTTCTTAATTTGCTTTATTTCAGTTCCTAAACACAATTAGTATGTGTCAGTTGGAAGGTGATGTGTATGTCTTCCTAGAATTTACATAGATTTCAAATTTTTTGAAAGAGAGAAATGAAGCACAGTACACTGGATAAGTTGACAACTTTGATGTATTGTTTCTCAGACACAGTAATGCATAGCTTCGGTTTAGCAAGAATATTCTCAGGTCTATACCAGCACTCAAGAAGTCTTACAGTACTTTGTTAATTAGGCTACTTCTTTTTCGTCACAAATTCAGGTATTTTCTATAGGATTTTTATCCAATATACCTTTTTTTTCAGCTAATACTAGGCATTGTTTTTGAGTCCTCAAACCTGGCAGTTGCTCTTGCAGCAGCTTTCAGTGAATGAATGACCACTTGCACCATCCTAGACCAGAAAGCGAAGATGGGCTGAAATGAGTAGAAGTTACATTGTACAAAACACTTTGAAAAGGAAGTGAGTATGCAAAGAATCAGGAAATACTCTTGGATTTGAAGTCATCTGTATCTGAGCCTGTACAATGGTGGAGTTCCTGACAGGTGTTTCTCTAACCTCTTCTCAAGGACCACTGGCGGTATGTATTTCCTGCCTCACAGGCAACTTATCTCAGTCCTTCACAATCTTTACTAATACAAAATTTTTCTTAGTATTTGCTACAGACCTCTCTCTTGCTGTGATTCAGACTAATACTTTATGTCCTGTCCACAGTGAATGGACAGAACAAATGAATCCCTTCCTCTTTGCAACAGTCCTTTATAATCCAGTAAGAGTCTTACTAGTATGCTTCAATTTGATCTCTTAAAGCTAAAAGCTAAATAGTCCTATGTCTGTCTTTCCTCATAACTGATATTTTTTTAGATCCCCCATCTTTAGTCTTCTCTGAGCTCTCTCCATGTGGTCTGTGTTTTACCCAAAATGTCATACCCAGATGTGAATCCATTGCTTAGCTGATGCATTACTTGTGCTGAATAGTCACTTGACTTATCTTTCAGCTTGTATTTATGTCTACAAATGGCACATCTGCTTTTCTTATTGTATAGTACTAAAAGAAACATAGAATTATTTAATTCATATTTGTGATGCAATGTAACCACCAGATTTTTCCAACAGAACTGGTACCTAGCAAGCTGTTCTCCAGTGTGTGCTTTCAGCAGTTAATTACTCCTACCTAAGTGTATGAACTTGTGATATGAACGCTTTCCAATTACTATTAGAAATTATGTAGTTTTTCTTAACAGACTAATTGTTCTGCGTGACAGAAAGCAGTTTCTACCTCTTTCCCTGTAAGAGAACTCATTGCAATACAGAAATTATTTTTATAATAATAGTAAAAAAAAATTACATGGTGAGTCAGTTTTCTCTAGGGGATTTTTCTGGAATTTAGTGTTGTAGTCCATTTGACTTCTCATTAGCACATTAAGATTTCCTTTTTGAGTAGTATTTTTCTTTTTTTCCCTATTCTGAAGTAATTGGAAGAGGAGACTTGTTTTGAAAATCTGTCTTTGCAAACTTCCAGTGATTTTGCAGTCAGAGGTAAAGATCGCAAAATTTCCACAATATGGACCATCCACAATATGGTTTGTCCTGTCAGATCCAAAATTGTCTGTTATAGGTTTCTGAAATTCTAGAATTTTAGGGATGTGATGGCCTTTTTAGCTAAAATTTTTCTGCCATTTTGTTTTCATACTGTTCCCTTATGGAATCGAAATACGAGTCTAAATTTGAATGTTAGAATATGCATGCGTTTAAAGAGTTGTTTTTAGAGAGGATCAATCCTTTGTATGGAAAACAACAGAGATAGAAATGGTTAGCAAAGAGGACTAATGGACTGGAGTTTGTGCAGGAAAGCAAGCTCTGCCCATCTGAGGCACTGAAACTGCATATGATAAATATATTGTAAGACCTCTTCTACCCAGAGTTCTTGAGAAACCTTCACAGTGCAACACAGTAAGTATGGTTGACTAGATGGAAAGAATATGACCTCCTGCCACATCATAGCATACATAGATTTCATTCAGAGGATTGCCTTCAGAAAGAGAAAGAGCAGCAAGTCTTTAATCCCCTAGCAGGGAACTATTTAAAAAAAAAAAAAACAAAAAAACCTAAGGAGGAAAGACTGAAGTGGTGCCATTTGTCACAGGAGTCTGGGAACTGTCCAAAACCTAATACACATTCTCCTTTCTCAGTAATGTGGGTATTTCCATCAGCATCCTTGGTCACTAAAAAGCTGTTACTTTGAGACCTTCATAGGGATGAAGTGTGTGACATCTTGACTTTCACTGTCCAGCTGATCTCCAGATCAGAGATGGTGATGCAGACTCATGAAAATATGATGTGGATTATTAATATTTACTTTTACTATTATTATTGTGATCCCATGGATTTTGTGAAAAAGAACTATAGCTCTTGTGAAATTCAGTGACTGATTTGGATATATTGTTGCATAATTGCAGCAGTAAAGGTTGAGGTGAGGTGTACAATAAACTGCCCTAGTGATGATTTTTAAAGCACCATCTGTGCCTGATGCTTCTGGGTCTTTAAACATGGTATTGTTCGGAAATCTGTTGTGTGGCATGTAAGTGGCTCATTCTGTATTTGCCTGCTAATCAGCAGTAGCCTATGTAGGTGAGAGATACCTCCACAATGAAAGACAATGCTACTGATTGTTGGTTTTGGAACAGCAGTACTCCTCACAGGCTATAACATAGTGTTTTATTTTGATTGTCAATTTCCCCCAAGACCCAAGTTTCCTGAAAAGGGTGAACAATAAAACAAATGCTCATGATTGGGCTTCATGTATTTGAACACAACACAGCAATCTGATATAATTGATTCAATTCTACTAAGTAGCATATGATGATGATGTTATTTTAGGTGCACTGTACAGGGAAAACAGTAGGAAGAAAAACACTCTAGTGTCATGTCCTTATCTAGTGACCTTCAAAGCTGGCCGTTCTGTGTTACTGAATCTTGATCCCAAAAAAATAACAATAGAACAACCAAACAAAAAGAAAACCCCACTTCACCCAACACCCAAAACAAACAAACCAACCCAACCCTCAAGCCCTTAAGAGTAAATCCTGTGTCCCCTGAAGTTATTAGTCAAAGTTGATGTCAAGCAATCCATTTTTAATTTGTATGCCTTTCACTCCTCAGGTCTTGCTGTTAGGTTTTATTGCTTTATTGGGCCCAAATCAGCATAAATCACACTGCCTATTCTGTGCCAGTTTTACAAGCAGAACCTTATAGGGTGGTAGCAGAGTAGAGGGAAGGTATAGACTACCTCATAGGGAAAGCAAGCTTAAAATGTTAATTTTACTGCATTGTTGTGCAGTGGCAATACTTGTCAGTCAAGCTGGCATCCTATTGTACTTGAGTCCATATTAAATAACACATTGAAGTACCAGGCTGAAAAGAGTAGTTCAAAGATAGGGGCACAGTGTGGCCAGATCAGAACTTGCAAGTAGTGTGTGTTAGTGTAGCATGTGACTGTATTATCCCTGGTAATCTCAGATCTCAGTATTTTGCAATTTGACATTTGCCATGGCTTTCATTTAGAAAAGCAGTATCTGCTTCTATTGATGTCCCACCCGTTACTGCTGGGCACTGTAGTATCAGTAACATAACGTATTTCTATCATGTGTTAATGAGATGGACTTCTATAGCATTAAACAGGAGATGAATATTGATATGAGCTTTGAAAAGGTTTCTTTCAGTTTGGCTAAATTTTGTTTTCTAGCAGAAAAACATTTTAAAAAACCAAACAAAACAAGCAAAAACCAAGCCCACATAGTATTTGCCCAGAGCCTGTCACTAACCTATTGAAAACGGTACTTTGAGGATGCCTGATTAACACTAGTTAGAATTAATGTTGTACGGTGCTGGTGAGCTAGAACTTTAGTTACTGAATGGAGTCCTCCCCTTCCCCACCCTCCCCCATGTATGCCTTAAGATAGTGAATGAGATAAATGTATGATGGCTCCAGAGAGGACAGTAAATTGAGACCTATAAAAGGAAGGATTTTAAAAGGTATTTGTTGGCCTATATAATTTGAACTCCATTGTACTATTTGCAGTGCCTTTCCTTCACCTGCAAAAGCTAATGGGAAATACTTCAGTGACTTTAATCTGTTAGGGAGGGATGGGTTCCATCTGTCTAGAAAGGGCAGGAGGATCTTTGGCAACAGGCTGGCCAACCTGGTGAGGCGGGCTTTAAACTGAATGACTCAGGGCGTGGGGTCCAAAATGGCAATACTCATGCCATTGCAGTTGACTGGGGAATAAGCAAGGACAATCAGGGCAGCAACATAGGTTTCTTACCTGCCTCCCAAAATGAGAAGGAGAAGGCCAACCACCTCAAGCACGAGTATGACTACAGTGGATCCTTGTGTGCCCCTCCAGGGAAACCTGCGTGCTTAACTACCTCCCTGAAGTGCCTGTACAGCAATGCACGCAGTATGGCGAATAAACAAGAGGAGTTGGAGATCTGTTTGTGGTCACAGGGCCATGATCTCATTGCAATCACAGAGACATCGTGGGACAGCTCGCATGACTAGAATGCAGTCATGGATGGCTATGTACTTTTTAGGAAGGACAGGACAGCAAGGCGTGGTGTTGGAGTTGCTCTTTATGTCAGAGAGCAACTGGAATGTATCGAGCTCTGCCTAGGAGTGGATGAAGAACGAGTCGAGAGCCTATGGGTAAGAATTAGAGGGCAGGCCAACACAGGTGA
This sequence comes from Steatornis caripensis, assembly GCA_013398225.1. NCBI lineage: Eukaryota > Metazoa > Chordata > Aves > Caprimulgiformes > Steatornithidae > Steatornis > Steatornis caripensis. Next base: position 190,300 of record VZSC01014897.1, read on the forward strand.
CACTGTTGTGGGTGTTTACTGTAGGCCACCTGATCAGGAAGAGGAACTTGACAAGGCCTTCTACAGACAGTTGGAAGTTCCCTCGCAGTCACAGGCGCTGGTTCTCATGGGGGACTTCAACCACCCTGATATTTGCTGGAAAAACA
>VZSC01014897.1:200441-211367 GCA_013398225.1 Steatornis caripensis
TCATTAGTATCAGGTCCAGCAGGACTCCTCTCTTTGTTGGCTCCTCCACTACTTGTGTTAAAAAGTTTTCACCAATGATTTGCGGGAATCTCGTGGACTGTGCGTGCCTGGCTGTGTTGTCTTTCCAGCAGATATCAGGGTGGTTGAAGTCCTAGTGACGTCCTTTATGGTAAGCATAGATTTATTTCATTTGACTAGAGGAATCAATCCACCAGAAACTTATTTAGCCCAGAGAGGTGGTAGATGCCCTGTCCCTGGAAACGTTTAGGATCAGATTGGATGGGGCTTTTGAGCAACCTGATCTAGTTGAAGATGTCCCTGCTCATTGCAGGGGGTTTGGACTAGATGACCTTTAAAGGTCCCTTCCAAGCAAAATGATTCAATGATTCTATAAAGCCTGTATAAGAGTTCTAGGATGCAGGAAACTGGCAAGTGACACTTGAGACTCTCTTTCATTTGTTTTTCTTTACTCATCTGTTTAGAAAACAGTTTTAATATTGACAAGCGGAGTGCATTATCTGTAGCCTTTGAGTTAGTTTGGTGAGGTTCTTGCACTTTACCTGCAGTGGTTACTAGATTCCCTTGTCGGTCAAGAGTTAATAGTCTGTTACTGGAGGTTCTACTTTCTCTCTGGGTTTTAATGCACATGTGCATGCAGAGTAATAGTGAGGCACTCACAGACAAAGAAATAACAAGGATCAACAGCTGACATTCCCTTTGCAAAGTGTGTTGTCATGGCTTTTATATAGCATGTAGAGTGCACTGAATTCTTTTCTTATACTTCTTGAATCTTCATCCTATCCTTCCCTCAAAACCATCTTAATTCATATCCATAATCTCCAAAAGCTTCACTCTTCTTAGTCCTCTGTCTTTCAGAATGTTGTCTCTTGAAGATCTGATTTCTGAATACAAATGCACACACCTTCTGGATGCTGACAAGATAGAGAAGTATTCTACGGCTTCCCTGATGAAACTAAAATCTTGGCCTGTCTGCTACCTCCTTGGGCCTCTCTGTACACCTGCTGAAGCTCGATATAGCTGAAACAGAAGCCTTAGTCTTCCCTCCTAGGCATCCTCATACCTTTCTCTTGTAGCCCTTGATTATGACAGTGACCTTTCTTCTAGCTTCAGCAATGCAGTTTTGACCCACTGGTGTTAATGACAATTGCTGCTTTAAAGACAATTTCCTTAGCTCTTGGTTTGACCTCTGTCATGTCTTCTTTCCTTGACTTCAACTAGCTCCATCTAACCTGTCACATTAAATGCAAGATGTTTGTCTTTTGTTTTCAAGACTCTTTATTCTCTCCTACCTATCATATCTTCTGCATTATTATAACACTTATTTCTGCCTTCAGCTGCCAATCACATAATCCACTTAAAAACTTTTAACACTGCTTTTTTTAATGCTGTGATTTATTTAATAAACAGATGCAGAGCTTCAAACTATCTTCCTTCAGAGGCCTTCTAAAAAGGTTCTTTATCTGTGGTGCCTACAAAAGTTTGCCACCAGGTAATCAGCTGTGTTAATGCCGAGACTGCTATTCATACTGACCAGTTATCCCATTGTTTCCTTGTATTTTCCCCTTTTGCCATCTGCTGTCTCTCATTCAAATTGTGGCAGTGTACTTTTTTTTCTTCTTTGTTGTTCATGCAGTGCTTAAGAGAATGGCCTGAGCTGCACAGGCCCATGGTAACACTAACTTTAAGGGGCAATATTTATGACTGTGGCTTTCTTGTCCGTCCATGAGCCACTTCTTTGCATGCTGTGTTTGCAAACCCCTCTGAGAACAGAGTCTGCAGAAGAGAAGTTAAGTCCGTCTGACTTTTTTCTTTCTTTTTAATAGCTTAGCATTCCAGCTGTAGATTCATAGGTATAGCAGAGAAGCAGCATGTGCACAGCTTGTGCTCCCTGATCTCATTACGAACTTTGCTACAACACCTTCTCCAAACAGGTCAGATTGTTGAAAAGACCTAGTGCGTACTTTTCAAATGGCATGCACTGAAAGAAGCACTTGTAAAATTCACTTGCACCCATCACAATAGGGGCTTTCTCTTTCAGTTGCAAGGCAGCATTTTAACATCTCTGCTTCTGTATGAGCCCAAATGCCAGAAACAGCTAGTCAATTTGATTGCCGTTTGTTAGCCGGCATTATCCCATTTTGCAGACTAGAAGAGAAAGTGCAAGTGTGTGTTGCAGCTGCAGATATGCCACTTAGTGGAACCCTGTGAAATGGAGCACTTCTGGAAAGTGTATTTATCAGTTGCTGACTAGTCTCATGCTCTCCTTTAAGCTCATAACATTAGATATGTGTCTATCATGCTTCAGTTTCATGACCATGCATGATGAGAGTGCAAAAGTGCAAACCTACTCAGTAGAGCATTATTAGAATTTGAGTCAGTTCTCATTTCCTCCCCTCCCCCCCATGCAGTTCTTTAAATGGGGACATTTATGAATAGATGATAGGTTTTCACTAAGCCTGGGATAATGCAGGACTTGTACTAGATAGGTCTTATTTTTTGATTAGATAGATTGCTGGTGGAAGAAGCCAACCCTTTCTGTTTGAAAGGGTATGCTTTAATATTCTGGCATTCCTTGTATGTATGCTGCTTGCTGTTTTAGATTCTGAATCCTCTGAAGCACTGATGGAATCTCTGGAAATTATCCCCTGGACTATGGGAGCAATTGTAATTCAAATGAAATAATAGTAATAATAAGAATACTTGATATATTCTGACTGTATGTAATGCAGTTTGATATGCATAGCTTGATACGTTTGCTATGTTTTGACCTTTCTCTGTGGAAATTAAAGATTTCAGTTTTTTGTAGCAGGCTGAATTTTGCTCTAGCTGTGTTCAGAATTTCACATGTATCAAAACCCAATATGAAAAATTACAATGTTGTCATTGCAGTGCAATTTGCGGACTTCTTCCTGCTCTTGGGATTGCTTTTCTCCATCTCTCCTCTTTCTCCATTCTCTTTTTCTCCAAGGTCTTTTCCTTCGTGCCTCCGAGTGGATGTGGGGTTTCTTTCATCTCTCACTGATGCCTTTGGATCCAAGCACTAAAACAGTTTCTTTTCCTTTTAAAATAAAAATGCTGGAACTTATCTGAGTCTTTTGTACTTGGAGTCTGTAGCCTTCAGTGAATATGTTCACGTATTGAAACGAAAATAAAATTCAAATGTGAATTCTATTTTGGGTGGAATGCACAATGTCACTAATACATTCTAGTTTTCATATTTACTAACCTGTGATTTTTAGGGGCTGTGACAAGCTGCATATTAGCTGCAAGAAATGTATACTGCCATCATCATAACTTTTCTCTGCTTTAAGCTACTACTTTATTCTTCAGACTATTTCTTGCATCATATGTGCTCTTAGAACAGATTTTCATTGAGCTTTTCACAGTCAGAGAAACCTCCCACATCTTAGCATTCTTGACTCTGCCTTTATCTAGATCTTGAAAAAGCAGNCTTTTCCTTGCATCATATGTGCTCTTAGAACAGATTTTCATTGAGCTTTTCACAGTCAGAGAAACCTCCCACATCTTAGCATTCTTGACTCTGCCTTTATCTAGATCTTGAAAAAGCAGTGGAAATATCTTTACATGTCACTAACCCCATCATAATCACAAGTCTAAACTGATTGAAAGCTTGTGTTTTAACTGCTTTAGCTTATTCAAGAGAGAATGGAGGGAGAGAAGAGGTCCTACAAGGTAAAAACAACCTTGAAGGGATGTTATCTGTATGTATACAGATTAAGTTTTGTTGTTTTGAGGTATTAGTAAATTGCAGCCCAGGAGGAGCATATATGTGGGCTATAGAGCATAGGTATATTTTCAAACCAAGACAGGAAACCTATTTCTGAATCTGAATCCTTTCTGTGCCATCAAATTACCTTTGGGGTATCAGCTAGGCTCAACGACCCGTGTGTGTGTTCTGCTACTGTTTGCACATCTTTTGTTGTTAAGTCCCATAAGGTTTCCGTATGTTCATTTCTTTGACAGATTCCTTGAGCCAGCTCTTTAGTTTTTTCCAGCGGCCCAATAACATGCTTGCCATGGCAGATGCTCTGGCTTCATTCTTTAACACATATCCCAGATACTTCCATCTTCTTTTTTTGGATAGCTTTGGAGATAAAAGTTGTCAGACACTCTACTAAACTTAAACATTTGTTGTCAATTAATTCAATTTGATTGAATATCTAGTATTCTCCAGAGACATTTGCTTTCAAATGATACTTGCATGTCATTCTGTTCCTCTGTTGGATTTCTCTATCTTGTGTTGATATGCGAGATTAGTGTTTGCGGTTCAGTCTGTAGATAATGGCCAAATTAGGAATGACTGAATTCAGCTGTCTGTTTGTGACTTCATTACATTATTTCCTCTGGTTGTTTCCAGTGGATACCATTATAATTTCAGAGTACAGGGATAACTTATCTTTTGTATTTCTTTGCCTCCTAATAAAGTACTTACTGAGAGACAGTAGGACACCATAGTTCCTGCCATTAGCTCCATGGGGTTACACTGCCAGGGGTGGTAAGGGGAGGGATTTGACTCTTTACTTAGTATTTTTATCTATTTTTTTTTTCATTTCCTTATTTATTTTGAGATGTTAAGAGGCAGGCTTGCTACTAACCCTGGGCATTGAGTGTGATAAATAAGCTTCTGGAATGTGTTTCTGCTACATTAACTTGGGTACCTTTATGATGGTCTGCCTGTCAGTATGCAATCACTTCGCAATTGCATGTAGCTTCTCTGGGTGTTTCAAGAAAACAAATCAAAGCTTACTGGCATGTTTTAATTTGAGCTGTATCTGTAGTGCTCTTGTATAATGGCTACTTTCCTTCAGTGTTTGGTGAATGGTGCATGTTACTGCAAATGGGAAGGACATTCCATACATGTGCAGTAGCAGCTGGAGCATGCCACAGCTTTACAGAGGTAAGACAGCCTGGCACGCACTCAGGGGAAAAAAGTTTCAAATCCAAGTGTGTTTTGAGGTCATTAACATGTCACTGGCAGCACTCTAGTTAGAGGGGGCCATTTAATTAACATTAATTACTCACGGTTCATTGCGTGGCTCATGATGAATTTACCGAAAAGTACCTCGTAAGATACACACAGCTTTGAGGGAAGTGCATCTTCTCTCATGTACTTAAGCTCCAATTATGTATATTTTTCCATGCATGAGGCAGTGGTATCAATATTATTTTTATTTGCATAATATTTGTGGAATGTTCGAGGTATGTTAAGTACAAGGTGTGGCAGAAGAAAGGGAAGTCATGGGCGGAAGCCAGCTCCAGTATGCATTGTGTGTTAGTGTTGTGGGTTTACAATTTTTTTTTTTATATGGCAGGAGAGTAGAATGTCCTTTGCAGAGAGAGAGCAGATTTATGAAGTCTCATTTCTCCCTTTCTTCACACTCCCGTCTCCTTTGTTCACATGCTCCTTTTAGCTCATTTTTGTATGGGAGGTTTTATTCTCTGATAGAGACTGCATTTTTTCCCTTCTTACAGCTTGTTGGCTACAAAGAGGAAGAACTGACAGATTTGAAATAAAGGTAATGATAGGTAATGGTTCATATAACTCTGCCAGTGCAATCAGAGAAAAGCACTCAAAGTACTTTCATGTGATAGCTCCGGCACAAAATAAAGTTAGCAGGTTAAGATGAAAAAGGAGATTAATGGTGTAAGGGAGGAACTTTACTGTTTTATTATGAGAACTAATGATATTTTAGGATTAGGAATGTACTTTTTAATATTTATTGATATCTTAATCTCACCTGTCTGCTTTTTACAGCCCTTCTGCTGTTTTCCTATTTCGGTTCTGATTTTGTAACTTTTAAGGTTTGGATTTGAATTCTGATCTAATTGTGTGGACCTCTGAATAGTCTGATGGCACAAACAGGATTGACTTTTTTTTTTAATTGCAGGTTTTGCCTTTTACTAGTGTGGAAAAATAACTAACAACAGAGAGTAGTTACGAGAAATATCTGTTTTCTCACATCTCTGTGTCATCTTTTCCAGTGAAAATGGGCCATGACTGCCTGTACGTTTCCTCATAACTTTCATTTTCCTAAAATGTCAATGGTCATACATAATAACATCCTTTAAGCGTAGCAACATCTATTTGTCAATGTTCCACAAATCTTTCTTTTTAGCTTAGCCTTTCATCTTCACGTTTGTATTATATTCTTTTTTTAAGAGGACCAGTTTGTACCAGGATTGACAACCTTGTAATGCTTTTACGTAGCTGCACCTCAGATCTGATTACTCTTTGTTGCTGGCATTGTTTGTTGTATATTGTCTTTTTCTGGACAACACAGTACTTAGAACCAAGGTTTTATTTCTACATTAATTATTTTTTGTGCTGTGGTGATCCGTGTTGTATATAACTAGTGCAGCTGGCTGTGAATTTTTGAAGTTATAACAAAAAATAAAGTTCCAACCTTTTAAAAGAAATTTGTATTAGGAAAGGGACCTTTGCTTTAGAACAGAATTGGGAAACTTGCTCTAGAACAGCTGATAGTGTAGTCATTAGAATCGTATTTAGAGTCCTTGGTCTTCCTCGTTTAGATGAGGAACTTGCATTTTTGGTGTCACATACAAAACCCAGCCGTTCCAATAGGGAGACTGAGAAGTCTCCTGAAGTTGCTTGTTCATTGAGGTATTGACTATTAATCAGGGAGGTTAGTGTTTCTCGCTTTGTCTCTAGGCTTGTTTTCATTTGTGGTTTTAAACTCCAAAAAGTCTTAGTTATATTGTAGGGTACTTGATCTTCAAAGAAATTTATTGACTTTGGCTTTGGTACTATGTGATGCCAAACACATCCTGTAAGGTGTTGAATGCTTCTGCTTATACTTACACTTTTATGCTAGTTGGTCCTATTACCTAATCAAATAACTTCCTGGCTGGATCTCTTGATTGTAAAAATAGTTCGCATACATTATATCTCATAGATTCTAATGAATGCCGTTTACCATTTCCTTTTAAAATATTTTTTTATTTGCTAATATGTTGTCAAAGCCTCTCTCTCTGAATGATTTAATTTTTTCCCCACAAATAATGCTTTTTCTTAATCATCACGCTATATGATTGTTGCATTTAGCACATATTCCCAGGCCAATTATTTTACATTTTTTACACTGAACTGCATTTGCCATCTGCTGGCCTAATTACCTAAATTATCCAAGTCCTTTGGAATATGATTGTATTATTCTTCATTATTTGCTCTGACTCTAATTTTAGTACCACTGGAAAATCTGGAGATCATACCATGATTCCTATTCGGTAAACCAATGGCATAGGCAATGATTTGACTAATACAAATAAGTATATGTAAGATTCCTCTCAAGTTTTAAAGGTAAATTTTGCCGTTAAATAGATTATGTTTGGTCAACAGGTATTTGATCTTCAAAGAGCTGTACAGTTAGGTTTGATTCTGCAAGGCACTACCGTGTATTTCAAGGTGCTGAATGTCTTCCACTTACAATGATACTGTCTAGATTATATGAGACTTACAAACTGATTCAGTTTCATGGTACTTTGTAAGGCGAATGAATATTTCCCTTCAGGGGACACTGAGGCAGAAAGATGTGACATGTTCCAGGATGCAGTAGAAAGCAGGTAGAACAACAGGTAGATCTGATGTCTAGAACTTGATTTACCAGTCACAATCATCTGTCATACTATTAAGCATGAAATCTTAAAAAGTAAAATTACTAAAAAGAAAATTGATTCTGTGCTAGCTCAAATCAGGACACTCTGCCTTGTCAATATTCATAGGAATGGCACATGCTAACTCTGTTTAAGGAATATAAATGTCAAGTAGGTTAACTTCCCTATTGATGAATGTGTAATTTAATCCATAGTTCATTATTGATTTCATTTTGAACATTAATTTTGTGATGGGCCTAGCTGCACTTGGCAGTTTTGCAAGTTAAATTAACTGGAGACACCTTATATAACAGCAAGATGCCTCACAAGTTAAGTAGTTAATATCCTAATATGCCCAAAATATTTGCTACTAATCAAAATCTGTGCCTACACATGAAAAAAAAAAACCACAAACCAAACCTTCCATCCCGTAACCCAAAGACTTAGTTGAGGCTCTCTTAAAAAGTCAAAGCCCATAATACATATCTTCATCTTACTTTTGTCATTTTTCAGTTCTGTTTTCACAGTATTTAGTGTGGAATCTGAATATTACACTCATAAGGAGCATTTCTGTCTTATGCTCTGCATGAAATGTGCTTTTCAGCCTGGCATTTCACTGAAGAAAAGTCACCTCCCTACTTACCTTAGCATCACTACTGAAATGCAACAATATTGGCAAACCTTCATATAGATGTAGCTTATCTGGATTCCCCAGGGATCATAAGCTATTCTGTGAAAATGCTCTTTTCTGGCAAAACTGAGTAATGTTAGAAGTTTTTGTGTTAAAATATCCTGTTTAAAAAAAAAAACCAAGCAAACAAACAAAAAAATCACACTGCAACTGGTTGATAGTCTTCAACATGGTAGTCTCCATGCCATAGTGAATGACTATATGAAATTTCCCATATAGATTCCTCATGGTTTTCTTGTATGTAATATGTGTGTGTTTGAGAGAGCGTGTGAATATGTACATGAATATGTTCAATGTGCATACACACTGTTCAAAATCAGCATGCCTATCTAGTTGTATGCGTATCATGCTGGCATGAATGCTGGGAATAAGCTGTAGGTCTAGTCAAGAGTAGCACAAAATAATTGTCAAAATTAATGATAACATCTCTGATAAACGTGTTGCTTTTCTTTTGTGATAATACAGTCTTTGAGGTGTTTCTACCATAATGCTAACTAACTGCCAGTGCAAAAAAGGTGCTTTTTTTCTCTTTTTAAAAATCCCCTTATTTATATAAGGGGAAGGGAAAGCACAATGATCATGCTTGACAATTATCAAGCATGAGAAAGAAGAGTAGCTGTAAATTGCGTGTGAGACTCTATTGAATTTGAGTTGATATGTCTGACTAGAATAACTCGCCCCTCTACCCCCATGGTGTTTCCTCTTGACTGGTACTGTCCATTTTTTAAGTAGTACTTACTGACTGGGGGAATTCTCTTGGCAAAATGCACTCCATCCTCTGGAGTAATAAATCATGGATTTATAGGGCAGAAGTCATCGCCACGTAGACCTAAATATAGCTTTTGGCTTTTAAATGTTGTCTAGGCAGACTTGAGGAGGTTGAATGATGCCTGGCATTTTGTACTTTTCACATTAGTTGTTTGCTTTTTCATTTTATTTGCTATGAAAAAGTCTGTCTGATATATTGCAGTTTTTCATATAATGGCACTGTAGGTTGAACAGCAGAAAAGTTGGCTGTTCTTACTAGATGTTAGTTTCAAAAGGTTGGCTGTGGGTTTTTGCAGACTGTAAGCAGAATGTCCGAACAAGTCCCATTTTTCTCATGTAAACAGAAAGCACTAATGTGCAATAGAAGTGCCTGTCACTCCTGTTCATACAGCAAATTTCTTAAGTTTTATCATCTCAGCCATGTCGGGTTCCTTATGATTAGCAATGCATAGGTGAAGTAGATTCTGGCTTCTGTGTTGATTGACAGACAAAGAAAGTATTTCCAGTCCCAAGTTCAAGAAGCTCACACTCCACAATTCCACTGTGTACCGAAATACAGGGGAACATTTGCCTATGGGAGAACTAGGGATTAAGTCTCATGATCTGGGTACGCGTCTCGTCTCACACATCTGCCTCGCTCTATAAAAGAGCAATCTGTAGTTTCTGGAGTGACCTGTAGGCACATCATTGCAATTTTATGGGACGGAATGAAAACACAGCCTAGATCAGGCTGCACAGGTGCCTTTCAGTTAACTTTAAGAGCTAAAATGGCTTAATTAAAGAAATACTTCAACTTTATTTGAAACTTGAGCATATTCAAATATGATAATTTTAAAAAAATAATGAAAGCTTGCAGGGTGAAGCATTCACCAAATCTTCTCATTTTCTAAAATTCAATAATCTGATGTACATCAGCAAATAAGAAATGAAAAAGGGGTCGTGATGAAGAGAATTTACATTGTTTTCTTCATTCCTGGATATGAGTCATAGAGAAGACAAATGGCCTTTATTAAATTCAAATTTAATTTAAGATTCTTTCTGAGTGAACATTTTTGTCATGTTTTATCTATTGATATGTAGTAGATTGAAGAACTCTTGAACTGATTTTTTTTAAAGCAATTTTTCATATAGTTAGTCATTACAGGGCATCAAGTCTTTCATTGTTTTGGATTGTGTTGTTTTTGTAAATCTTTCCTGCTGCATAGAATAAAAGTAAAGGAAAGAAGACACTAAACATGCGTAGGAGTGTATTTTCAGAACCATTTTCCCAATAAATAATAATGTTCCTGTAAAACAGTGTTTGTTATGAATGTCAGCTCTGATACATGGTAGGTTTTGTTACAATCTTAAATTTCACTTAACTGTTCAAGTACAAACCACTACTCACCCAAATGAGCCTTATTACAGTTACAAAAAAAAGTTAAAGGAGATGAGATCTGGTATAACTGGTGTGACTGGCAGTTTCAGGTGCTGCAGTGGCTGTACATAATGAGGTGAGCTGTGGACCCTACCTGTTTACAAGGTGCTCAGCATCAGCATTTTTGAGTGATGCCATTTATGGAGAGATGAAATTTTTATTGTTTCCCAGTGGGAACCGAAAGCAGTGACTGTTTCACAGGATTAGCTCCCTCCCCTTTTTAAGGCATTTTTTTTCCTTGTCTCTTAACTGTAAGACTTTAACTCTTTAAGGAGTAATTATGTCCTGTATGTATTTGAACCACTGGCTCTAGGCAAATTGAAGTTGGCATTTCAGAAAGAGAATAAGGCATTATAAACTCCTGCCTTTTTTTTTTTTTTTTTTTTTTTTTCTTGTT
>VZSC01014897.1:223890-247067 GCA_013398225.1 Steatornis caripensis
CTGCCCAGAGAGGTTGTGGAGTCTCCTTCTCTGGAGATATTCAAAACCCGCCTGGGTGCATTACTGTGCACCCTGCTCTAGGGGCACCTGGTTTAGCACAGGGATTGGACTGGATGATCTTCAGAGGACCCTTCGAACCCCTACCACTCTGAGATGTAATGGCTATAAAAAGTAAATTCTTCAGTTGTAGTCTATTCTAGATTGGACATTGTCCAGTTTTTCTAGTCTCAGATTTATATTAATGGCTGGGAATTCATAATTTCTTGATCATACTTCTTTATTTCAGGAATGGGCTTGGACTTTACCCTGTCCATGTTACAATGAAAAAGATTTTCTGTTTATTTAATGAGGGTGTTGTTGCTGTTTATTAAATGAGAGCAGTGCTTAAGAATGCTTCTTATAAGTACTGTGTGGTCACAACTTCGAGCAATCCAGAGATAAAGCGTCAGGCAGATAGCTCCCCCTGAAGCACTTCTTCTGCTCCAGTAGTCTAAGGGAGTTATTTGCAGGGACAGGGAAGAGAGGGAGACAACAGGCAATCAGAGGCATGGGTGCCTTTGAGAGAGATTCTTGCAGTAAGCTTTCATGTAAATAATACTGCTGATTTCAGAAGGTTTATGTTTGTTTTCACATAGGTTTGAAGATACAGTGCTTATAACTTCCACATGCTTTGTAGTCACAGAACTTCAAATAATATCACTGATGATTATGCTTCCTCTTTAATATAGAGAAGATGGGTTAGAGTGCAAACAGGCTATGTTTGAATTTTACGTTTAAATGACAATTGTTGTTTACGAAAGTGATGATTTTATATGGCATTAAGCTCAGCTTAGTCAAAGACAACATGTAACATGCTGCATACCTCTAGAGCTATGAACTTACCTCCATTACTCTTGCTTGGTCATGCTATACTGTCCAATAAGGAAACTCTTCTGTTGATTTCATGGTGCTTTAAATCTCTTTTGTATGTAAACTTGTATATTATAGCTACCCCAGGCATGAGGACAGTACTGGCCGTAGATTACAGAAATAATTGCATAGTGAAGCTTAATATAAGCGTGGTGCTGGTGTGTTGGTCCTGTAAAATGGTGCTTTTGTAAGTTACTCCAATGGAAATAAAAGGACAAGAATGAACATCCAAGAGTATTGCTTACAAAGCAAATGAACTGCAAAAGGAAAAGCAGTCTCTTGTAGAAAATAAGGAGCTATAGGATACTGTTGCGAATTTTAGGCAGAATTGCTGTCATCTATTCATTAAGTCCAGCAGTCTAACCATTCCCCAGCAGTAGTTGTTTTGATTTAATTTCAGAATCAAACTGAATTTTGGTAGCCACTAATGGTGTGGCTTCAGTAGTTGGACAGATGACTCTTTGTCCTGCCAAATGTGTTCTGATCTATGGTATCACCATCTGCTATGTTAAATGGGAGAAGCATTGTTAGTGTCTTTTGCCAGATGTGGTTTTAATCTCTTAGTTATTCTGTGGTAGTAAAAGTGCTTTTATAGGCAAGTGAAGGTGTGTCAGACTTGGTTTGTATAGGTGAGATAAAGTTTGCAGGGTTGCAAATGTTGAAAAGGAGCTGAAAAAGGTGATACCTGGACATAGTGTACACTATATACTCATAGTGGAGTTATGCCTGCCTGTCAGTGTCATAAAATGTTTGCAAAAAAAAAAAAATGAATGCAGAAACTTTTTTGAATAATTGAACGGACCTTATTGCATTTCAAAACTTTATTCTCAACTTGTTTTTATTGTTTAATGTGTAGACTACTTTTAAGCTAATATGTATATTTGAAAGTAAAAAGAAAAGTAAATATCACTTTCTTAGTAACTTGTAAAGAATTAAATGAATTCTGCATTTTTGTATTATTAGATGGAGGAATTTTCAGATTAGAGCTCTTAGATTTGACTGGCATTGCACTCATAATCTCTAGAACAAATTCCTTTCTTTCTGGCTTATTCTTCTTCTACACATCTCCCCCCCACCCCCACTTCCATCGCTGAATTTCAGACTGACACAGGGTGGTATTGGTTTTATTCATTTTCACCACTGTAACTTGGGGTAATTGCTAAAAGCCTTGAAATGAGGAAGAAGTTTAAAGTTTGGCTGAATTAAGAATGTGTTATTTTAGCTATTATGATTACATTGCAGTCTGGGTGCGTATCGCACCTGTGGCCTCTCAGTTCCCCAAGAGGACTCTTTCTAACACCGAGCAGTGTTTTTCTCAGAAAGTAGCCCTCTGCTTCAGTGTGCTCTAGGTTGGAGCAGCAGGCTAACGCAGGTTGTGGTCACGGTGACAGTGGCAGTGCCCTTCCCTTCTCGTCTTCTCTTAATTGCAGCCTTCGGGTGACAGGTTGGCTAACATCTCATCTCTCTAGGTGAAACAATGCAATTCCTCTTGGGCTAAATTTAGGCACAGAGTATAGCCCTCCAGTTTGGCCTTTTGAGCTAATGGAAGAGGCAGGCACTTTTATATCCTTCTCCTTTGGGAGCCTGAGACTGGTAGCTGATTAGAGTGACTGAAACTTCTTCATAGCAACTATTATTTATTCTTGAGGGTACACAGGCTGTTAATTGTTTAACCACTATTTCTGATTACTAACAGCAAGTTTTGACTTACCTTTGCCTTAACCTTTCTCTTAATCCTTAACAGCAACCTTCACCTATGGAAGTGGGACAAACCCAAAGGGATTCTTGAGGCTTTCAGTCGTCACTCTGTAAAGAGCCATGTGCTTATCACTCTTTCCTCTTCCTTTTTCTCAGAATGTTTTTTCAATGTCTAAGCTTTTTCAAGGCAGTAGTGTAACTCTTCCTGGCTCAGAGAAGAACATCTCAGTTATTGGCCCAGCTCTTGGTATCTTCCTCCTGTGCAGATTTCTGCTTCAACGAAATGCCTTGCTTCTGTTTTACTTATTTTGTCCTACATTATTCTAGACTTGCAATTTAATAACAAGGAAGTAAAACTGAAACACATAGCATGCTGACACTGAAAAGATAGTTAAGACCTCACTCTTCACTTCTTTAGCAGGTAGGGTTTTTTCTTGTTGCAGGAGTGTATTAAAATAGTACAGTTCGGCAAAAGAGAAGAAAATGTGACTATACAACCTGAGCTTAGAAAGGACACAAGTTTTGTTAACTGCCATGAGAGCCTGACGCTGAGTGGTATCAGACCATAAATGGACAATAAACGTAATCGTTAATTAGCACATCAGTTTATTTACCTACTTAATTTATCACCTCCCTATTTCTTTTCTCAGGGGGAAAAAAACCCCTGATACTATAAATCCTAAACAAATAATGTCCAGGCAAACAAAACTTACTCTAACTGGTGTTTATAAATCATGCCCATATACTTCCTCCTAGTAACTCTGAAATCACGAGTGTTTTCCAAACATGCTGATGGTGAAGGTAATTATTCAATAAACCAATTCCAATTTCATCTCTGTTTCACTGATGATTGTGTGTAAGTTGCTTGCTTTGGTTTATGTTGTCTGAACCCCAGTTGCCACTGTATCTGTTAGTTGGTGGCAGTCTTTTCTGGATAGTCTTCATTCTAGCTAGTCTAAATTCAGTTTATTCCATGTATAATTTGACCTCACTTCTTCAGAAACTTTTTTATAGTACATACACCTAACCAGTATTTCTACCCAGGAGATAGTTAGTTTCAGTTTACAAATAAATGTTTGACCCTCCAGGATAAAGATGGACTGTCTTAAGCAAGGTGCTAGATGTCTTAACTCAATGTTTAATTAAATGCACAGGAATAGGCTTAGACGAGCCAGTTCAAGCTTTCTGAAGATTTAATTTCCTTTGTATTAATAAATTTATTTCAGTGTAAGAGGAGTTGGGCCCATGGAGAACTATTATCCATGTTACAATTCTTAGTGCTTTTATCTGTAATTTTGAGAATCAGAATCTCTAAAATTGAAGAAATGCAATTATGGTGACTTGAAGTGTGGCTTCAAATGCTGTTTTTTCAACTGATACATCTTCCTATACAATAATCACAGTAAGCAACATAAGCACACACAAACAAAAAAGAAAAAGTTGTTTTGTTTTTTTTTTTTTTATACCAACATTATTAATAAAACACTGATGTGTTTGCATTAGTTAGTGCAGTGTTAATGGTGTTCCTGGTGTTTGGTAGGACTCACATTTCACTGTCATCATTGGGACTTAGTAGGCATAGCACTACACAGTGAAAGCTATGGTGCTGCTGATTTAAGAGATAATAGTATAGGCCTGTTCCTGCGTGTCATACTAAACTTTTATATGATGATTTGTGGTACAAAAGGGAGAAGTTTATAATCTTGAAAGGTACAAAAATTGCGTTGGCTTGAATAGAGCTGTGAGATACATATTCATTACATGGCTCAGAAAAAAAAAGGTTTATGGTTTGGGAGGGAAAAATATTATCTAGGAAAATTAGTATTGAAACAGTACTTGAAAATAGCAGGTTGGGCTATGTGCTTGAGTTGCATATACACAAACCCAGCATTTTTCAGCAGGTGAAGCTTTACACTTGATGAGATTCAAGAGAGCAACCTGTATGTGGTGAAAAAACTAATAGGGTTCAGCCACTTATGTTAGTAACAACAGGTACTAATTGTCCTAGCAAAAATAAAGACTGTCTGAAAAGCAGTAGCTTTGAGAGCTTAGGAGTTTAGAAATAGAGTATGACTATCTTCAGGCTCCTCAATTAAATTCAGTTGTAATAGTGGCCATAAATTAATTTGTTAGTAGATGGAAAATATTGACTTAATTGGTTACTGTAGAGTGGATTGGTGATACTAGTCCATTTCTTGGTGAAGAAGCATCTGCACTAGAAAAACTTATCATCCAAACTGGCACTAATTCCTGTCCTTGTTTTCAGCCTCAGCAGAATTGCCAAGAATGAGTTGGTCACAGACTGATGCATCTACTAAGTCCTGAAGACAATCCAGATAGATTAGGGTTCGAAAATGTTAGTATGTCACTCTGCAGAGCAGCTGAACTGTCTTGTTGCTGAAAAAAGGATTTCACATCTATTAATGAACTGCCTTACATAAGTCCTTGAACATAACTGTAAGTTCATTTGAATGTAATTTTAAATTAACTTCCAATATGGAACGCAGCATACCCACTTTAAAACTCTAGGTGTTTGCTGTTCACAAAAGCTCTGTTACATGTAAAAATAATGAATTAGAGATATTCCGCTTGCAGCAGTGTGTGGCTTTAGTGCATAGTATGGCAGGGCAAGCAAAACTGTATTCAGGTAAAGCCTGTTAGGACATCCACAAGTGTTCTGTGTTTTGTAATTTTTTTAGTTATCAGCAATGGCATTTGAAATGTTTATGTTCTGGCTGGTAAAGGAATTATTATGTCTGATGTCAAAACACTGGAAAAACGGTGATGTACAATGTCTATTGTGTAGGCAGGTGATGAGACCTAGCATAACCAAGAGCTATAGTAATGGAGTCAGAAAGTATTTTGGAGGCTGCCCAGTCCTTTAACCATGTCTTCCAATGCTGTGTACCAAAGGTAAACATAACTCTGATGGGTTCTAGCCAGTTCATTTCTCCTCACGTGAGAAACCTACTCTGCTGTCTTTGCAAGGTTATGTTCATTCTTTTCAATATTCATAATACATATGGAAGGGCTTAATGTGATTTAAAAAGAAATAGGATTAGCCAAAGCATGAAAACTTACAGGATTTGAATAGCACTGGAGAAGGGCACTATCAGCTATGGAAAATACTCTTAGTTTAACTGACAGTAGCCACAAGTATACTCAAAGAGCTCAGAGTACAAAGCATCCTGACTTTGTACAATACTAGTTTTCCTTTTAACCTCTTTTCACTCTTGATCAGTTAGAGAAGGCATTCCAGTTTGTGACCTGGAGTTATTTCTTTGTCATGTTTTTACTCTTTTGTACCTGAACCTTCTGTTAACGATTGGGAGGAGCTGCTATTTCTGACAACAGCAGCAAAGTCGGTTGTGCTTTTTATGTGTTTATAAAGAGCAGGCCGTGTGGCAAAAGACTACCTGACATTTCAGGAATTACTGAACCTGTAAGGACAATGTTTCAATTAAGATGCTAGGCTGAGATTGGGGAGAGTTTTAGTACCTGACTGACAAGATTCTTGTGGGAATTTTTTCTATCGTGATTTTTCTTGGCGTAAGGGGTGAGGGAGAGTAGAGTTGCTCATTTTGCTGACACTCCAGCTCCTTGGGGAGCATGCTGAAATACCAGTTAATATTTTTAAAAATTCTCACGTGCTACAGAAAAAGGGCTCCTGTAAATATCTTCTGAAACAGTGACTCCTCCTGTGGTCATGAGAGTCATCTTTTTTTGCCTGTGATGTAACATCCACTTTTTGTCTCTAATAAATTTATAAGAGTTGTACAGCACTGGCATGGTGAATACTAAATGCTATAAATGTTGTTATAAGGAATGATGTTTTACAGCCTGTACCTGTCACATCAGTATAGCTCCTGTGCTTAGCAACCTTACTATCGATGGGGAGGCTTTAGGCTGAATGCTCAGATTGACTTATTTTGCAGATGTCCAGGCTCCATCCTTTTTGGTTCCTTCATGGAGCCATGCACCTCCAGGAATGCTTTATCTTCACAGACATGGGAGTAATTTTAGCAGTAAATTTTGATATTTATAGTATTGAAATATATGTGCCTCAGATATTACAAGCGGAGATGATTCCTTTAGCTTCAAGATTTAAAGGCTCAGGCTCAGAAACAGATGACAAACACGGTCATAAACATTACTAGTTAAGGCAGTATGTTGCAGAGGGAGCATAGAGCACTTATGTGCAGGATCAGATCCCGAGAATTAACCTTGTCTGTTTTGCCCATTGGAGAATGACAAATCTCAAACTCAGGACCCACTGAACACTAATA
The DNA here is from genome assembly GCA_013398225.1 of Steatornis caripensis. NCBI lineage: Eukaryota > Metazoa > Chordata > Aves > Caprimulgiformes > Steatornithidae > Steatornis > Steatornis caripensis. Next base: position 230,784 of record VZSC01014897.1, read on the forward strand.
TCATTTGTGCTGACAAATTATTGGTTTGTAGGGCAAACTTCTGAGGACTGTTGTCTTTATTTCAGCTAACTGTGTGTTTATATTGTGATGAAGTAGTCGGAACACTGCATGTAGTTTATTTTTCCAGATATTCCAATCAACTAGTCTTTGTGCATTAATTTCTGACTTTATATGCATATGTACACTGTTGTCAAAGTAGTTCTGTGGTGAAAGCCATTGTCACTATTTAGTTGTAAACCAAGTCAGTGAGACACTAGCCTTATAGATTTTATTTTATGAGCTGCTTATACTTTTCCTTTTACCAAAAAGCTTAGCTATTAAACAGGAAATGTTGTTCAGAATTGCCTTTTAATATCTGACTTGTTGGAGAATGGAGGAAAGGGACAGGGAAGACCTTCGCTCTGTTGCACATACACAGGAAAAAAACTCTTGAGAAGCAGGAAGTATTATGAAGTTCAAACAGTGCTGTAGTGTTGAGGATTTGTTCCAGTTTCTGAGAAAAGCAATACAATATTTTATTCCCTGAGACTGAGAGTCACAAACAACTCTGGAAAAGCAGAGCTAGCTACATTTCTTAATCAAAGACGAGTAGAAGGTGTGTAAATTTCTCCTCTCATTCTGTCTGTCCTGTTGCTGTGTGCTCACAATAGGTGCAGTGGTCAGAGTACAGTATTTATAGTCAGAGTACAGTATTTATAGCTGGTACAGCAATATTAGTTTAGGGTACTGGTTTGACAGAAAGTTCCAAATGTTTCAAACTGGAAAAGCCACAGAAGTGTGTTGGGTTTTTAAGAAACAAAAATAAGTCCTAAACTTGAGCATAAATACATAAGGAAAAATTTAAAGGGATGTTTAGATGCAAAGGTCTTTAATAAACCGTTCTTACAAAAAATTCAATACTTCAATTCCAATTGATATTAGTGGAGAAACTTGCTTTTGCCGTAATGGGACATGGATCTGGCCTATTACCTGTTTCAGGTAGGAGGAAAAAAAATTAATTGCCAAAGGTGCTGTGCAATAATAAAAGTAATTCATGTTCACTCACTCTTCTTCAGTTCTACTTCTGATAAAATACTTCCAGAAATATCATGTGCTACTATATTTATAATCCTCCTTAAGATGTATATAAAAATTCTGTACTCACAGTAAGGAAAGTGTGTTAATATATAGTCGAGGTGCAAAGAATACTAATGATGTTGATCTTTATTTTTCGATTTGTGAGTGCTAGAAGGCAAGTCAACTGAAAAGAACAAAAGATTATCTGGGTTCAAAACAAGGAAATAAAAATGTTGCAAATTTAATTAATCCCCGGCCAATTGGTCTGAAAAATACCTAAACTTGGTTACCTCTGACTCCAGAATTTTGAGAGATCATTCAACTGCTGATGCAATTGAATTCCAGCAATTGGGTTTTAAATTACAACTTTTTTTAGTACATCTAATTGGTAGAATTAGAAAATACAAATAGTAATGGGAAAAACCCCCCCAGGAGCAAGGATGCAGTTTTTTAATGCAGTGATTCAAGAATTTGTAGAACAACCTCTTTTGAATGCTGACATAAATTTCAGATGTGCCTTAATATAATTCCTAGCAAAGGATTTTGCTTCTAGTGCAGAGTCAATGCAAAGGCAACAGCTGAGCATTTATGTGGAGCTCTGTGTAGCAGAAGATGTATAACTGCAGTGACTTAAAAGTTTGAGTATTGAAATAATTATGCTATGAGGGCACAGTACTCTGCTAGCACTACTTGCAATGCAAAAGATTAGGTGAAGAAGAAAGTGTCTCATGTACTTCATAGGTTATTTTTACCTTCTTGCCACGGCCAAAGCTCTGGTCTCAGGAGGGAGAATGCCTGCAAATACTATTGGGTTTATAACTCTTATTTGTATTGGTCATTCAAGAATTATGTTCTATGTAAGACTTTCTTTCCTCCTTATCTTTGGTTCTGTGCAAAGTAGACTGAACTGTAACTGAAATCTTCAGCTGCGTAATGGCTTAAAATGGGGCAGTGGTGCAGGAATTCTGTGTTAGTTCTACACAGCTCTACTACCCTGATTGTGTAGGGCTTCCATCAAGTACATTTTTGAACACTGACACATAATGATCACTATCCATGCGTTCCTGAATCCACTTTCCCTCTGATGCCTAGTCCAGTTTGGGACTTTTCCCGGAGCCTGCCCTGCAGCATCCAGGTGACCTGATCATCATCAGGGGAGCTCGATATTGGTTTTGTACATATTTGTATATGTTTAATTGGGTTTTTTTATTACTTATTATACCTTATTATTATTGTTATGTTAAAGCTGTTTTAACTTTTCCAATCCATAAGCCTCTTTCCCTTCCCATTCTGGAGAGGAAAAGAGTTAACAGAGAGCATCTGTCATCCATTTAATAGCCAGCCCAGCTTTAAACCACGACAGTAATCTATAGAGTTGATTGTGGCTTTACCTATAGGATTAAGTAGAAGTATTTTGATTTTAAAGCAATGCCCACTGTAATTTTTTACAATGGTTGAGTAGATAGGATATGAGGTAGTTTTGGCATTTTGATTTTAAAAGTATGACTATCATCTTAATACAAAGATAAATTACTTAGGATATGTAATGCTTGGAATTAATTGTATAACCATGTTTATTTTAGTGCTGCCGTACTTTGGCCTTAATTATACCAACAAAAACTTGGAGAAATTCCCCTGGAGTTAATACTATACTGAAACCGCACAACTATAACTGAGGAAAGAAGATGCAGTTACGTTATTATTCTTGTCATTTTGCTTGCCTCGTTAGGTATAAAATATGCTGGGGGAAAAAGACCGAACAACAGCCTATGCCCAAAAAATCCTACAGAAAATCTAAATATCTAAAATCATACTATAGTATTTGGATCAAAGAGAACAAACTGCAGACCAGTAAGTAATAGGATGCTGAAATGTAGTCTCTTTTAATCTAAGCTACAGCATGGTGTTATTTTCACTCCAGTGATTCTAGCCAAATTGAGGTGGTAACGGGGGCACTACCATTCATTTCTGTGGACAGGACACTATAGGTGTGTTCTCACACTGGAACTTTGTCTTACAGGAGGCAGGTCTGAGGAACTACTCCTATTGAACTGCCATTGAGAGAGATTATAGCAGTAGTGTATAATTTTATTAATTAAAAAAGGAAAGAAATTAATATTTGTGGATCTCAAGGGTGAAAGCTATCCACTCAAGTGTTTTAAGAGATCTCAGTTATGAAATTATTGAGCTAAGAGGTGAAATCTGTTACTTACAGTATCTTCAGAATTTAGAAATGAAAGTTTATCCACATTTCTAAAGATCTGTAGGAAAAAAACAAAACAGGTCTGACTTCTGCTTAAGCATATTAGTAGAAAAAATGAATTTCAATTCTGTTTCATAAACGTGGATTAAAAATGCTTATAAAAGGGAATTTTATCCCCCCTCCACCTTGAAGAAAAACTATACCTCGCCAATCTACTAGATTTTTTTTCTAGAATTTTTGAATTGTGTCAATGAGCATGAATGATCTGCTTGTACAGTATGCTGAGATTCTTCAAATGTCTTTTCAAAAGAGCCCTTATAAACAGCTCTTGAAGAAATTAAGCTTGATGAAGTAAGTGGAAAGGACTTCCTGTGGATGAATAGTTACTTCAAGGAAATGAAGTTGGGGTAAANCATGAATGATCTGCTTGTAAAGTATGCTGAGATTCTTCAAATGTCTTTTCAAAAGAGCCCTTATAAACAGCTCTTGAAGAAATTAAGCTTGATGAAGTAAGTGGAAAGGACTTCCTGTGGATGAATAGTTACTTCAAGGAAATGAAGTTGGGGTAAAAATAGTCAGCTTTCACAATGGAGAGAGGCAACTGTTAGAATCTTCATTCTAGCACTTTGACTCCCAGATTTTGCCATTTAACATGTTTATGAATTTACTAGGGGAAGATCACTCGGTATTTCCTATTGTGAGATTGAACACTTAAGACAAAAGGAATTTATTTTTTCATACAACATGTAGCTAAATCTTTAGATTTAATCAATTGTCAGAGGATGTTTTAGAATTCAAAAAAGCTATACAAGGGTTAAAAAAGGTTGAGAAAACTTTAGGAAGACCTGTCTGTTGGCTGCTGTTACACATGATGATCCGGAGGAAATAGACTACTCAGAAAAGTCCCATAACTAACTGCTAATGATAAATATTCCAGGGTAGCTGCTCTTATATCCCGCTTATGTTCCTTTTATACTCTGCTTCTGCATATATTGCTCCCTCCAAGAGAACTTCAGAGTCTCAGCACAGCTCTGCTGCAGTGTATGGATGCTGTAAAGTTACCTTAGCTTTCCACTGTTTGAAAACTACTACACGACGCAAACAGGGGTTTAAAAAATTGTTTAAGCCTATGTAAGTATTTCTTGCTGTCATTATTATTGTATATTATTGTTTATACTTTCTGTTGCGTATTACTTAAGTAGTCCCTGCTTATTATGTGGATGCCAGACTCTACAGAAGGAACATTTATTTAAGGAACTAAAAAAATCATAGACGGCAATAATATCACTTACTACACATTGATTTTTACAGCTGGCTTTCCCAGACCCTGAAATTTGTAATATTTTTCAGAAGGATTAAAATGGCAGTATTAAGTACCACAGGATAAACTTATACTGGCTAAGATGAGTCCTGTATCCTTTTTTTCCTGTGTCTTTTAGGTACAGGCTTAAGACTGGAACAAAAATCCCAGACTTTGAGTAAAATGCCTATGGATATGAACTTTTTAGGGTCAAGTCTAACCATAGTGTGGGAAAAGCAGGAGTTATTGCATTGAACAAAATGGGAATTTTGGGTAGATTGATTAAGAAAAAGTGTTTCCTTTGGCTTAGGGTAATGTCTATGCAACAAGTCAAAATGAAAAATTACTCTTCTTGATCACTAGTGATCTGTGAGGATACACTTCCACTGTGCCAGTCTTCACGCAGTGCAGAATATTCTCTCCTGCTCTGCGGTTTGCACATTGGCCTGTAAGGGAGATGATGCTGGGATCACATCTCAGGGGTGTTTGTAGGAAGAAAAAATTCCGTTAGTTTGTGCTGAAATTTAATCTATATCCTGCTATGGCAAAAGGATGGTAAGAGAAATGATTGGCCCACCCCAGCTCCTTTTTTGCACTCGTACGGTTCTTATGAGCTCTTACTGAGTAAGAACAGTTGTGAAAAGGGGAGCTTTACAAAATTTTGTTGTATTGGTACAAACTTGTGACTAGAATTCTGACAGAATGCTTGTAGATCCAAGGACACTGTGGCTTTGGATGATGGTGGGTAAATACTAATCTGGAAGTTAGTTTTGTTAGATTCAGATTATGTTCTGTGTATGGTAACAGACCAGTGCTGGGACTCTCTGTTAATGAGTTTCAACAAATGAAATGTAATTATTATACTTTATTTTCTTTGCCCAGGCAAAAGATGAGGGCAATTTTTCATGTTGGAGAACTGCAATTTCATTGCCCACAAAAGCATTTAATCTTTTAAAAAAAACCTCAAACTCCAAAAAAAAACCCCAAACCAAACCCATAGGAGAATGTGCTCCAGATAAGAATTTTGTATTACGTGTTTAGCAACACCAGCCATAAAATACTTCTCATGCCTCTGTGTAAAGTTGCCTAGGGTACTTGTGACATTTTTGCAGTCATGCCTGTAGTTTCTGGACATGAGCTTAGCTGCTGTGTTCAAAGAAAAGATACAACTATGGCTTTCTTACAGTAATTGCTGAGTGCTATAATGTTTCCTTAGAAGGTTACTGAAATTTACGGCATGAGCTGGGCTAATGCTAGTACTGATGCCAAGCTCTGACAGTCAGGTGAGAGGCCACTTAAACACATGCCCACCAGGCTGTCCTGAAAGCTCTCGAGCTTTCAGAATAGTTTGGAGTTTGGGATAATTCACGTTTGCAAAAGTTCTCTAACATAGTAGAGTAAGACAGGGTAGGTGAATACTATTGAAAGCCCTCACTTTCTTAGTATAAAGGATACAAAAGAAATGGTAATCTGAGGTGTAATTTGCTAGATTTTTCTCACCTCAAATATTCCGGGGTTTATGCTCTAAAACAGAAATATGAGCTCAACTTTGTGTGTCATTAGAATTAAGGCTTATAAGGTTGGGGATTGTTTTGTGTTGCTGATTGCAAAAAATATTTGAAAGGAACTCCTATGTTCTTGCTTTCCTATTGCCTCTCATTTTTCTAGGTAAATGAAAGTAAAAGTAGTAAACCCTTACTTCAGTCAGTAAAGGCTGAATAGAGAACAGGAACAGATTGCAGTGCACAGAAGTAATACCTTCTTATTAAATCACTTGATTTTGAGAGTAGAATGGCTGTTAAAAATCAGGAATACTGGATTCCTAGTTTAACAGGGTTCATTGGCTTGAAAATTATTACTGTATTCTAAAACATCTCTAATTAATTGAAACTTAATCCTGTCATATCTATCTTTTCTTTTTTTTTTAGGATGGCATTGTATTTGTGTTAAAACATCTGTCATCTTGTCACGTGTATGAATGCTTTTTCCTAATGGTCAGCTTGTCACAGTTAATTAGTCTTTAGACATACGAACAGTCATAAAGCAATGTGACTTTGAAAATTATGTTTCTAAACACCCATAACTTTGAACCCTACAGAGACAATGTACTCATTAGATATTTGTGCTACAAAGCAAACTTAAACTACCTTCATTCAAAGGGCTGAGGGAGCATGCAGTTTTGTGTGGAACACTTCTTGCATTTACTTTTACGTTTGCTGCATGGCAGGGGAGTTGGAACTACATGATCCCTTCCAATCCAAATCATTCTATGATTCTATGTATCCAGTTCCAATGTCTTCGCTGGTTTTTAATAATGATGTACAATTGCACAACTACATTTCTGGATTTTGAAGTTCTTTCCTGAGCTCCAGAAAAATATAGTCAATACTGACTAGTATTTTTTTGTGTACCTCAATTTTGTATGTCCTGTTTGACATCAGAAAGCCCTGACTGTCCTCTAATAACAAAAAGTACATTATATGGACATCAAGTTGCCCCTCAATCACTGACCGTCTGTAACAATTTTGAAATGCCATTAATTTACTGTAAGATTTGTTTAGATTAATTGGAAGGGTATGACAATTTAAAAAATTTGGACTTGTATCTAGACTTTAGAGAAATCTGAGACTGGGTTTTTTGTTCAGACTTATATCTTGTTTTTTAACTACTTGATGTTCCATATAATCATCAGTGTGATGCTGACAGTATATATGGGACTCATTGCAAGAATGCAAATGAGCTTTAAGACATGCTGGCCTCCCTTGATCTTTGTTTTACGGGAAGCTGAGGGACATTCAGAATCCTGCAGGAGATACATCATTTCTCTGTTGGTCTATGCTATAAAAGAAAATGGGGAAAAGAAAATGAACGTACTAGAATAAGTCCGTTCATAAAAAATTATAGCAGATGCTATAGCAAGCATCTTAGTTGCCTGATATTTTTGCAAGAGTTTTTTTCTACCGAAGGTAATTTGTGATGTCCTACACTCTGTTCATCCCCTTTTACATAAGGTGGTTTCCATTTCACAAGAATTAATGCTTCAGTGTATAGGAACCGGTTTTTATTAAAACTCTCATTATGGTGTTCTGAAGAATAGGTAATTGCAGGAAGATCAGGAGCTAGTGGTAAATGTGTGTCTCTAATGAATTCTATTCAGTTTCCAAAAACATAGCAACTTATATGTCTTAAATTATAAGATGATTCTCTTTTTTTCAATATAATAGTCTCAGTAGACTTTTAAACATATTAATAGGAATGGAAGAATTATGCAATGGGAGAAGGCATGAAGAGCTCATGTAAGAAGCTGACAAAATGGGCTATGGGTACATAGGTAGTGGGTTTTTTAGAAAGTATTCTAAATTCCTGTTGATGGCGAATACCTCCGTGATCTCCATGTGTTTGGGAAGAATGAGTAGCTAGTGCCTCCTAAGCCCCCTTCCCTCACTTTATAGCCTAGTAGTTAGCTGTCTTCTGAGTTTGGGATTCTGTATGGGCACCAGACACAGATTAGGGAATACAGATGCCACTCATTGGATGCTGGTAAATGCTTAGGAGAAGCAAGATAATATCTAGCATCTTACCCCAGAGATGACAGAGGGTGTGATTCCAAAGGTAGCCACAAACCAAAGAAGTCACTAGGAGAATAAGTAAAGTAGGCCTGTATGATGTGGGAGGTGGACATCTGGGTCGGGTACAGAATCAAAGAGCCTCCGTGCTGACAGACTTTTGTCTAGCAAGCTTTGGGATTAGAGGGCTTGGGAAAGTTGTGCCTTATGGGCTGACGTCTGGATGTTTCACAAGAGATCCTTTCAGTCTTAAGAAATTTAGAGAAAAATCAATTAGGGCAGATCTTTAGAGGACAAAGGTAATTGGAGAGAATGTGATTAAATCTATCAGTGGCCAAATGGGGGTGTTTTCCCAAGGCCAGAGCTCTGTGTGGAGCTGACGTTTCCCAACACCTGTCCAGTATTTTACAGTCTTTTAATGCAATACAGCTATTCCTTTCTTTGAATCAAGCATTCAGCCTGCAGCCTGACTGCTGTATAAGAAATCCATGACAAAATTGCAGAACACACGTAACTAGTTTTATGAATCAAGCTCTAAGCTCTATAACAGCTGAATGTACACCCTAACAAGCAATAACACTAAATGTCTTGGAGGTGAAAACAGTTTACCAAATGCTGGGGTAACAGAATTAATAAACATTAACAAAATGGAGTCCTGCTCTGATAAATACATAGTACATTACATTTTGAAAATGAGGCACTCAGGACCAGATTCTCCTCATCGGATTTAGATCAACTGAGCCTCATTAAGTGACATGAATTTACACAAGTTCTGCAAGTACCTGATCTAAAGTTAGGGGTTTCTTCCATCCTTAGGGATGATTTGCAAACCATGTTTCTTTTATTCCATATGGTGTCTTGGATTATGGAACAGAATTTGGGCTTAGCCTTTAAAAAAGCAAAGAATCTGCAGCTTGCCCGGACCAGATTTGGTCCACAGTCAGGGAAGCTCTGCTGCAACATGATGAATCAGGAAAAGGTAACTATCTGGCAAATAGCTAGGAGATTCTCAGGCTGTCTTTTGAACACTGATTTTGAATAGATACATCACAAATGCAGTTTTTCATATAGACAGTGAAGGTTCTTCTCTGAAATCAGGGTTGACAATAAGCATTCTAAATTGTTCTGACTCTGCAAAGGTAAATTATTAGTAATGGTCATATGGGCACTACTAGATGTAGTTATAGGTTATCCTGTAACTTCTCCAAAATCTCAAAAAGTATTCTTTGTATGTTGTAGTTTGTCAGTAGCTGCCAACTATAGCATACCTGGCAAGGCTCATAACACACAGAAGCATCATAGGGAAGAAAACTAGTGTGTGTAATGCATTTCTAGTCAACAAGCACCATCCACCTTGCACACGTACATAATGGAGGTTCGTGCACTACCTATCAGAGAAACATTCAAATTGAGAGGCATATCTGGAGGTCAAATGGTCAAACCTTCTACTTAGTGCAGGGCCAATGCAAAGGCTAAATTAGGTCGCTAAGGGCCTTGTTCAGTAAAGTTTTGAGTACCTCCAAGAACGGAGGTTCCTCACATCCCTGTGCAATGTGATCTAGGGCTTCGCTACTTTTTGTGAGTATGCCTTCTTGAGCCGGGTATAGTCATTGTCATCTTCAATTTAAACCTAAATATGGTAGGACATCTTGCTGCTTCTGTCTGTACTGATGTTAACTGATCTCTGGTTTCAGAGGTTTTGTAGGTCTGCTCTTACAACAATTTATTGTGAGATTCGGTAAGGAATTTGAAAGACTCAATTTGTTTGTTTGGTTGGTTTTTTTGAGTTTGAAGTTTTTGGTTTTTGAGATTGAAGAAAAAAACAATTATTTGGCAGAAATTTCAATCAGATGTGACCAGGACAGATATCCTTGCCCCAAGTCCTCTTGAACTTAAGGAAGCTCGGCTGAGGAGTAAGGCTTTGACTTACTTTGCTCAAGCCTATGTCTCAAAGAAATACGGGAGGGGGAAAGTAAATCTAGTATGGTATAGGCTGTTTCAGCTTGTGTCAGTGTTACATCAGCTTGTGGGTGGTTAAACAGTTTTGGGCTGCAAATATGTTGTGCGGTATATTGTGTACTGCAATGAGAATGAGTGAGAACTTAAAAGCAGGTGACACAGCTAAAGAGAAGAGACTCAACTGCAGTCCTCATGTTTTTGTCTTTGCATCCGATTTAGAGGAAACAGATCTGTGATTTAATTAGCTGCTGATCTGAACAGTTGGAAAGGATACATTCATACAAAAATAACAATCTCTCTTGCTAAAATAATGTTTCCCTGTTATAATGTATTTTATGTGCTATGAATATAGTTCAGTATCTTCAATATTTCTCTCTAGAAAAGTGGAGAAGTGCTTGTGTTGCACCATTATTCCCCACCACGGGGTGTTGAGGCTGCCACGTTCATCCTGCAGTGTAATTCAGAGGCTCTTCTTGATTTCGTTAACTAACTGCAGGCTCCTGGGAACTTTCTGCAGGTTCATCTTGCTTTTGATTCCGGAAATTCCTTTGAGATATTTAAATGACAATGTGCTGTGAACTGTTCTTGTTTGGAACTTTGTATATTAGCAACTGCCACCATACTTTTACAGTAGCTAACAGTTACCTTTTGTGCAAATAAGTCTTCCTTACATTGGCTGCAGTTCATCACAAATCCAGATTCTGACAGAATTTTCCATGCTTGCTGTTGAAGGGCATCATTATCTCCTATGCCAAAGTAAAAGAACTTAACCAGTTGCCTTTAGCGGAAATGCATACAAATACTTCAGACACAGAGGATTTTTACCCCTTTTCTCCTTCCTTTAGAAAGATCAAGAAATGTGCTCCCTGAAAGTGATGTGAGATCTATATGAATCTGAGGACATTACGTGAAAGAAGATGATCCGAGGAGGGGCTACATTAGCAGTGTCTCTTCTGCTCTTTCTAGTTATCTGGACAATACATTCTGTAGAAGCTAATGTCATAGAATAACTCAAGTTTCTGCACTAGAAAACAACACTGTATTGGAAACTTAACACAGAGCAGTTGATCTAGTGGAAGCTGGTACATCTGCAGATGAGTTCTCCTTACTTCTGATAATCTTTGGAAAAAAGCTAGAAACAGGACGGACCAAATTTATCTCGATTGTTTCACCAGCACTTAGAATTTTGAGTTCTTTCATAACTCCACTAAAAATGCTTTTGTTCATGTGATATTTCTGCAATAGGTTCAAATAGTCCAGTATTTCAGAGATTTCACTTGAGGAAATTCCCCAAAATGCAACCTTTGAACGTACAAGTTGCTGATTTTGCTTCTAGATCCCTGTTATGAATTCTCTGGCATTTTTAAAGCATTTACAGGGGTTTTTTTTTGAATCACGTATAATAAATTCGGAGTTCAACTCTAACTTTTTTTAAAAAAATCAGCTTCCAATTTAAAAAAGCATGGATTCTCTCATAATTGGGTAAAAAAATTTTGACAGCCCAGGATTCAAGGTTATTGTAAAATCTGAAACTGTGCAAGTTTTGACAAGGTTTGATTGTTTGATAAGAACATTCTACGCACTTCTGAAGATGCCCACGCTTCATGTATTTGACACAAAGGATTTTCTCTATAAGCAGTGTTTTCCAAGTCTCAACTATGTGTTGAGAGATTAATGAGAATTTTCACTTTTGTTACTGGCATATTTCTTTGCCAGAGGCAAACTTATTTTCCTTATTAGCAGAACCTTACTGATACCTTTAATAAAACTAAACAAAACAAAAAAAGCCACTAGGTGAAAATACAAGAGAGTAACTCTTGGTAACAGTCTGTTGATGCTATCCTGTCGTCTTCATTCTAATAGCATATGGAAGGCAGATTACCTATTATTTAGCCTGAAAGATCTCCCTTTCTCTACAGTCTTCTCCTGGTATCTGTGGGGAAATAAAAGTATTGTTAATACAGTGGAAGCCACATTCTGTGTAGTGGAGATGTTTCCTTGATGCCACAGGTGACCAAAAACCAAGCAACTGTCAACAGCCTCTTCAGTTCTCTCTGTGCCAAGTCTGCTGCTCATGTAGGAGAGACTATGAACAACTTCATTCTGAGACACAAAGCTCAGTGAAGATTTAATGTGTTAATTTACCAATTCATTCAAGAGTGTTGTAGTTACAAACCCTCACCCGGCAAACGATCTCGTTGGATCCTGCAGGCTGGTAGGCAGGCTTGGATTGTTTGGCAGTCATGGCTGTAACATTAGCCCTTGGCTAACAGTGCTGGATCAAGAGCTCCAGCTTTGAGGATTGCCATGTGTGAAAGCTGGCGAGCAGAAGGTTGTGGAAATGAGCACTGTGGCCAGATTACTTAAGTGGCTCACCTTCATCACTGCAGAAATGAGGCAGGCTCCATCCAGCTCCAGTAAGGAGTACATGTGTAACCCACTGGCACGGAATCTGGAGCAGGTTTCTTAAGTGATGTGGTGGTCTTCCTTGTCGTTTTGTTCCTGGTGTGACAACATCAGGTCAGCTAATTATGCGTATTTGAAGAGGGGTGCCACGTATGAGAGTCGGGGGACAGTGAGGCACAAGGATAATGGGAAGTGCATGTTAAGGAATCCAGGGTGATTGAGGGTGCGTACCTGAGGGTCTTGAGTTTCTTTTTCTCCTCTGCAATATTCCAACAAGGCAACTTTTATGATGCCCTGAGTGAAATTCAAGGCCAGCACGGCATGGGCAAGCAGCAGATTTAGGCTTTGAAAGACATACCTGGGCACTGTTACAGAACACCGCAGACACAACTTGTTAGAGTCCTTCAAGATTTCTGCTTGTGCAGGAGGAAGAGGAAAGGAAGATTGCCTAACGTGAGAGAAATTTGAATCTGGAAGCTTTTGAGAAGTCAGCTTAAGCCTTATAGAGTAGTGTTAGTGTAATTTACCTGCCAGTAAAACTTCTGAAGTATGTCTTTCCCAGTCTTACAGCTAGTCCCCATCTCCAGAACTTCATTAAATCTTTCAAGAAAACTTTACCTGGGGTTTGATGGAGAGGTCATTTTTGAGATAAGATGGCAAATTCTTGTTTGAACAAACCTTGACAGAAGAACTTTTTCCTCCCAAGCTTCCTGTTTTTAAAAACTCATCAGCATCATCTATAATTTGAATAGAAAATAGCCTCCAGGATGGCCACGTTGCTGTTGTTAGAATATCCAAACTTATTATAGCAAGGGGAGATTGCCTACAGAAAATATTCTTAGTTTTCAAGTTTGTTTTCCTGTATAGCTTGTTTGACTACTTCTGGTAACTTTTTTGTTAGTCCATTCATGTTTTACTGTCAGGATCTTTCTGACTGATAGCATTATAGGACGGAAATTATTTTGAGAAAAAACTAAGATGGGTAGTACCCGCTGAGATTGCAAGGGAAAAGATCCTGACTGCAAAAGCTGTACAAGTTAGCTAAAGGACTGAAGGACTCTGGGAGCTGTCACAATACTTTCAAAGCATGGTTTGACTAGATAGCAAATTTAATTGTGTTCCTTTCTAACTCTGGAGGCATTAGAAATTCCCTGTAATGAGCCCTAAGGGAAGTTTGCCTTGGAGTGTATTTCTCCCCACTGTAACGCTTGCGTGATACAAATTATAGACGTATGATTGCAATCTCCAGTTGTGGCAGGATTCCTATGTTTTAGCTTTAATGAAGCTACATGATGGTTATTTGGCAATATTAGTGCTCATTTAAAAGATTGTATTGATGATTAAGTGGCAAATACCACTATATCATTAGGAAATCTGTCAGCAATAGTTACTGTTTCCGTTGCCTTTAGCACATTCATCAAAGGGATAACAAATGTACTTTTTTGAATTTTAATGGAAAAATTGTAGTACAGTCATGTGGCTTTAAAATTCAAAGGTCTATAAATAATGAATTATTTCAGTGATGGTTACTGTTTCCTTATCTTTAGGATAAATAGCATCTATATGTTGTACTTTGTTGCTAACAGCATACTTTAATATTTATGAACTGCCAGTTTTCTAGAAACATAGAAATTCAGTAGTTGTCACTGTAATGGTTTGTTATTTATATGCTTCTAAATTCTACAGAAGCAGAATGCTATTAGTGTACTAAATTTGAACTAACTGGAAACATCCTCTTTTACTGTTACATGGAACACAGTAACTTGAAAGCTACGGAAGCGTTGCCATATGGCCTGTCACCAGAAAATGGTCCGTGAGCTTTGGCTCAAGAGAGGTCAGTGGGACTGCGTGTGTGTGCAGGACTTCAGCCTGCAGGCAGGAAACTAATATATTAAAGAAGCAAGGCTTTCTGTTCCAGTATGATTTTTTTTATCTCAAGATGAACAGAGTCATTGTGGCAATAACCAGATTATTTGATTAGGAGATGGATCTCGCTGCAGTTGTATAGACCCATTTTCTAAGAGGGTTTAATGTAATTTGAATTTTATGTATACTGCTGAGGTTTTGAGAGGCCTCTGAACATGTTATAAAAAGACTGTGATTCACTTCTTCTCAAGCTCAGTTTGTTTGGACACTGCAGTGTTAATACATACAAGCATTTGTGATTTTCTACATCACTTTAAAACCTTTTAAATCTGAGAATGTCACAGGCTTGTGCGCTTGTTCTGAAATTTCAGTTCGCCTTCGAGACAAGATTTATTTGATTGAACAAAATCGCATCTCAGAGGTGTAAAGTGAACCTTCAACATTTATTGAGAGAGTATTTTAGCTGTCTCAAGGTGTTTTTGTTTTGTTTTGTTGAATTACCAGAGGACTTGTAGTAGTTCTTCATTGTTTGACAATGGTAGCTGTGTATGTGTTGCTGGTATACCCCTTTTTGGAACTTGACTGAGTCGTAATAAATATATATGATCTCTACATTGACTGTTCTATCACTTTACTCAAGAAGTGTCCAGTTCAATGTTTTAATCATTTTTTGCCTCTGGACAAACAGCTAAATCATTGACTCTGTTCTTTTTGTAGATGAAGAAAGATGTAGTGTTGTTTCTAATGTCCAAAATGTTGATGTATACTGTCTGTTACTGAATAGCTTTCTTTTCTTCTTCATCTTTCTAAATGTAGCTTCTCTGCTACCACTTAAAAGGGTGTTTATACAAAATGTGAACTGTTTGAATAACAGCTTCTGAGTTATGTTCTGTAGGGCCTAATTTTCAGACGTCTGGCATGGGGAACAGAATCCAGAATGTAGAAGGAGGTGCATAAGTTGTCTAAGAAGGGTACAGGGAACAGGGAGGAAGAAGGTATCTCTGAAATGCAATGTAAAGAAACTTGCGTGCTGCCTACGGAGCCATCTAGAGCAAAGAAAAGAAACCACTGTGGTGGCTTCTGTCTTCTATCTCCACCCTAGCTTAACCTCCACTCTCCTCTAGAGCCTAGCTCCCTGCGAGCAACTCCAAGAAAGGTGCTTTGCTATCTGTTATTTACAAACTAGAATAATCTTTTATGAACAGGTTCCTGTCAGTCACTTGTTTTTGTTTTATTCCAAGGAAGAACTGACTGGTTTTGTTTTTGAAACAGGAATTGAAAATCTACACATAGGTGCCTGATTGTATTTTTAGATACCTAAAAATCTTTGTAATTCTAACACTGAGCACCGCATTTAAAGAACCCAAACTTTTCTGAATGTTATGCTATTGACTTAAATATAGACAGATAAATAAGGGTTCATAAGGTCTGAAACATAGATATTAATAAAGAAAACCATTTAAAGACAATAAGTTTTATTTTTCATTTTTTACTGTATTTACCTATTTGATAAAAAACAATCTACCTTAAAAATCTATGAAGAACAGGCCACGTTGTGCAAACAGTTCTATTCTCTTTGAGAATGAATGAAATATCAATTTACTTCTATTTTCTCCATAGTTGCATGACCTTTTTCTGTTCTGTAAATTAGTTTTCATACTAGTTTACAATGCATTAGAATGTGAATAATTTGAATTATCATGCACAGAGTCCACTCCAATGTACTTGGGTATTCTATAATTCATGCCAAGATTTGATTTCCAAGACTTTGGCCGTAAAGACAATGTCTGGCTCCATTACAGATCTTGCAGAGCACAGTTTTTTAAATGTGGGTTCCGATACGTGTTCAGTGATTCTTCCTCAAGATACTGCTCTAGACTAGACGTAAAAAGAAAACAAAGAATGGGACAGATGGGGGGGGGGGGGGA
>VZSC01014897.1:248742-272181 GCA_013398225.1 Steatornis caripensis
AAAGCATAACATTGCTATGTGGTTTGTACTTGCTACTTGATTTTGGTGCAGTTCTATTCTTTACTTGTATGCAAGCTCCTACTCAGATGTGGGTACCTCATCCACAGTTCTCAGTGTGTTCAGTCTGAAACTGTCATTCAGTAGCTTTTAGGAAATTTTGAATGAGCTTCAATGAATTAAAGGCAGAGACAATAGTTGTTCAGATGCCAAAGTTTTTTGCAATATATAGTCATTCCTGTGATATGTTTCAAAAAAAGAAACCTTGATGAATGACACTCATTCAGTGTATTTAGAGAGACAATTCCTACTAGAGGTGCCAAAACAGAGGGACGCGAGAGGCAGTCGCAGACTTTTCGGTAGTATTAGCAGTAAACACTATGATCAGATTTAATGGAATTCATTAATGGAATTAAATTTTCTCCGCCCTTAGCATGGAATAACCGGGTTTGTGCACTGCTTTGCCGTGCTGAGGACCACTGCTGGTCATGACTTTGATACAGACTAGTTAACTGAGTGGTTCTTAATCCTTTTGTTAAGCAGCAATGACTATAATGCTTTCAAATGAAGGTTACTTTGCTGTATTGAAATGAGCCAATTGTCCAAATGTAGTTATGTGGAGATCACCTGTAATTTGTGCTTGCCTCCGTATAAAGAAATTGGGTCTGACTGAAATTGCACTCCATACTTTTCAGTAGAGTAAAAATCATGAAGCACGATATTTCACAAAAATGTCTGGATACTGATGTGTTTTGGTTTTTTTCCCCCCACTTAAAAATGTGCGTTGAAGTATTGGAATCTTAGATCTGAGGTGCACTCCTTTGGGTCTTGTAGGGATTGGAAGGTCTCGTGCTTCCACCCTNTTTTGGTTTTTTTCCCCCCGCTTAAAAATGTGCGTTGAAGTATTGGAATCTTAGATCTGAGGTGCACTCCTTTGGGTCTTGTAGGGATTGGAAGGTCTCGTGCTTCCACCCTCTGCAGTGGACCACACCGATATCTCTTAAGAGGCAGCAAATCCTGGAATTCCCACAAGCATCCCCTAAAAGATGAGAAACAGATGAGGATACTGTGTTAGTTTATGGGAGATGTCACATGGGAAGAAATGAATTTTTTGCTTATAATCGAAACACATGCTGCTTCTATCCTGAAAAGGAATTTAAAAAAAAAAGAAAATCTTTCCAGTAAATGCAGTTCTTAAACTACCTTTTGGAGTTAATAAAAATGTTTTATTCTTAAAACACTTCAGGTATAAATCTCTTGTTTTCTATGTTAAAACAAAGCCTGAAACAAAAACCTTTTCCCTGTTCCCTGTTTTTTTTTCTCTCCTTAGAAAAAGAATTGTCAATTACAACCTATTTCACTTTTCACTAATCACATTTTCTGACAGCAAAATGTTCAGCTGGATAACTTCTAATCAGTCTGGCACTGTTGTCTGTTAAATCATCCCAGACTATAATGGAGAGTCCCTAAACTGCAGTCTCTAGACACATTCCTGTAGTGTTTCTTTTCTAGTGTAATCTAAATGTTCAGTAGAAATTAAAGTTGATGGGCTTTTTTTGTTTGTTTCCCTGTCATCAGCTCCTTTCTTTATGATCAGCTTTTACTTATCCATATCCATAGAGGTGGATTCATGCATCAGCTCTTAAACACCTTCAAACTATGAATCTGAGTTTTGATCAGACTGCAAACGTAAGCAAGCAGGCAGAAGTGTAAATTTATTTCATTCAATTGTTTGGGTTTTTTTGTCGCTTTGCTTTTTTTAATAACAGGAACACATTTCAGAGTAGCGGTATCATTATTAATGTCAGCTAGTAGCCTACTACTGAACAACCATTACAGACATTTTAAATCAAATATTACAGACGATCAGAGAAAGGAAAAAGCAGAAATTATCATAGGCAGGAAGAACAGGTACTGAACTTCATGGATCTTAAAGGGAATGAATTCAAACTTTCAAAATTACGTTTTGTAATAGCAGTAAGGGCCTCTGTATCAATCCTTTTTAAAGCTGGATGGGGACAGGCTGCACCATGAGCTTTGCCAGAGGCCCTTAACTATCCTTGATCTTTATTTGCCAGAGGCTCTTAATCATCTTTGATCTTTATTTGACACATAAATGGCTCATACCTTGGTTCTTAATGCTTTGTTTCAAACTTTGAGAAAAGAGGGGCAAGTACAGCGTGCTCTCTGCTTTGCCTAATATACGTATAAGCTGCTTTGATCTGGTAAAAATATATAGTGTCAAACAAATCTCTGGAAGGACCTTAATAGAGAACTGACAGGACTATATGCATTGTCCTAAATTTCAGAGCTCCGATAGAAAAGGTCTCTGTAATGGCACTGAGTAACGCTGTCAGCTGGGCTGAGCCCAGCCTCCCTGCAGTGGCAGCACTCTGAACCTGTGGAAAATGGCTCTTCTCTATTTATTTCTGCATCTGCAGGATGCCTGAATTTTGGCTAGATCTAATCAGCTGACTTTTTATGTGATTTATGTCGAGCAAGTAGCTAGAATTACTGGTTGTCTTATCTCTACTTGGATGCTGGGACGAGAGATGGGCTCCTGTTCTTTTCTAGACAGGTTCTTAAAGGGCCTTGCCCTGTTCGGCTTCTGACGGGAAGGGTGTAACTGGCATGCATCCTGACACTCGCTCTTTTTTGTGTATGTGTAACCTGTTCTTTTGTGCATGTGGTTTTTGTTTAAAGGGCAAATAAATATTATAGCTCGCTTTCCACTCTTAGGTCTTTTAAAATATGGAAATTCCTTTCAGCTTAGTGTGAGGGATTGGGCAGTGTCTTGTTGAGAACGCTGGAGCTGGCTGTGAGGCTCCCACAATGAGCAATGACTTCTGTGAGTTTACTGGTACTGTAATTCCTGCAGGTTCCTTGTTACTCTCCTTTGTTATAGCTGTAACAGAGTTTAAATATTAATCACAGAAACAATGCTGTCTAGCTCGTGGTTTGTTTTCTGCCAGCTCCTGCTTCTTTTTCTTCTTTTTTTTCTTATTGTACGTCTTAGTTGAGCCTTTTCTTAAAGACCCAGCTCCATCTGGAAGTCGCTGGTGCTGATAGGAGAATATTGTTTTTCCACTTTAAAACACAGGGAATCAAAGCGGGAGGAAAAAAGAAAACTTATAGCTTGATGACTGCAGGGCTTCTGAAATGCCAAAGCTTCAGATCTCCTGTTTGGAGGAAACAAGTCTAAGTCATGGCTGACTATTCAGTAGAACATCTATTAACACTAGTAAAAGGCTGCAGCATTTGCTTTGAGTGGGAGACAGTTTTCTTCCTTTAGGTTAGCACCTAGAAATAAATTCTAAAGACCAGTTAAAAATTTTAATTGGTAGAAAATAGAGATTTAATAACCACTTTTGACCAAAAGTCAGACGTTGCACTGTTCTAATGCACAATGCCATTGTTGCCTTAGAAGAGATGATGCCTTACTTAAGGGTATTGTGTATATACACCTTTTCACTGTGTATGAAGTAGCATCTGTTTCTGTAAAGTTAGTTTGTTGTAAAACTTCAGTTGAACAAACTTTATTTTAATTGTGGTATAGCAGTGCAGAAGGGGTATTGTATTTTAGGGATTTGCGTATTTTTAATGTTACTTTAAGGAGTCATATAATGTGAGCTTTTGCTGGCGTAGTGGTAGCGCATAAAAATGCCTGGGATTGTTTATGTATCTTGCACAGTGGCAAGAGAGGCTACTCTTTTGAATGTGCTGGAGTCAGCCATGGGTCAGGAGCACTAAGATGCATAAGATTCAGGCTATCCCAAATCCCCAACCAAATGGTTGGAACATTTCACTTGCCTCCCTTTATACAAAGGATTAATTGTTCTTTTCATTTTAACTCTTTGCTCTGTTGGTATCTCCTTTTCTGAGCAATGTTACCATTATTTCTGATTGGGAGAGAGACCTTTTTTCTTGAGAAAGAAGCCATGAAACCTCTGAATCAGAAGACCAAGGGCTTCCTTGTTAAGTAAGTGTTCTTGTAGATGGTATCTAGACAACTGAAAGAGGAAAAAGGTCAAGGATGTGTGTAGTGTGTTCAACATATATGTAGCAGCTGTACATAGGTGAAAGTGGTCAGAGATCTGCTGTGGTTTATGGCAAGAGCTGCACAAAGCCTGGATGGATCTGGAAACTTTTCCTCACGTGTTTGGAATGAAATTTCTGGCTACCATTAAGACACGTTGATCAGATAAGAAAGCACTTTTTCCAGAGAGAAGTATTCTAAGAGATTCTTGTGCGTGCTCTCAGTATTTCCTGATACAAATCCCAATGGCAAGGCCTTCGGTTCCTCTGTAGTAAGCCAGAACAGAGTTCATGTGTGGCTTTTGGAGCAAGGTTTGGTATTTGGTATATCTGTACAAAGCTATTGGTAATAGCTATGCTAATGCAAACCTGTAAGGTAGTCAAGGAGAGTTTTTGTTTGTCCTAGTTACAATTATTTCAACCTTACAATGAAGTAAATTCAACTAATTTAATCCAAAATTATCAACAATGAATTGATGCAAACTTGCCATTTCTGTCTTCATGCTAATTCACACCCAGAAAAGACTTTCAGAACGAGTAGGTAATTGCAGACTAAGCAGTTCAATATTTTGACCAAGGATCACTAGTCCAAACCTCTTAATCTATAGAAGCAGATTTCAAATCCCTTGAGAATAATTCTGGTTTTTAAGTGTGGTGTTTTGGGGGTTTGGGTTTTTTCTGTGGTTTTGTTTGTTTGGGTTTTTCAAAGTATATTGCAGTTAGGTCAGTTCTTGATTCTTGGCTTGTCATACCCTAAAAGTTGACATAAGCTAGCTCTGCTCTTGAAGGAGCTCCATACAGCCCTTTCTCTGTGCATAAACATATATTTGTGCAGCTATGCAGCAGATGAGATATGGTAGTTGATCTGGATTTAAAAACTAACCCGGCCAATATCCAAAGTTGTTTACATTACTTCAGGACAGCGCCCAGATCCTCCTCACTGAATGCATGTGCCAGAAGAGAGGCAGCTGGACAGGGAGGGAACACAAAAAGCTGTCAGTGGTTCTTTTGCTGATAGTGTTGACTTAGGCTCATGTAAGCTTTAAAGTGCCTAAAGTGTGCATTGGACTGGAAATTACTTTCCTGGAAGAAAATGGAAGAATTATAGTTATCTAAAATCAGAAAGGTCTAGAATCAGTGAAGATCAAATCATGGAGACTAAAGGTTTTCTCCAGCCAAGAAAGCTGAAAAGGTCATATGGGAGAACAACTTGGGATTTAAAAGCCTACTTTTTGTGAATTTCAGATGTTTAGAATGTTGGAGTCACGTTTACATCAGTCCCTGTTTTTTTCTGAGTGCTTATCCTAGTAGAAAATGTTTCCTTTGAGATGGATTTGGTGTCAATATTTTGAGAATGGTGCTGTTGTCTGTGACAGGCCTGCTGCTAAGCATATAATTGGCAATCCATTTCCTCTCCCTCATCATAAGTAGATTTCTCTTTATGGAATGTAGCAAACAATATCCTTAGAAAGCTTATGAAAAAAGCTTTCTGAAACTTCCTGTGTAACAAAGCTTATACATTTTCTGTAGAAGGCTTAATGCGCTGAGAGTTATAAAAGGACTAGTGTATATAAAGTAGTTATTTTTTATTGTCGTTGAACTCTGTTTGCTAAAAATATGGTTTGAAATTGTTACAACATGGTGAATTGGACCTAGATTTGTCAAATTTTGCAAATATTTTCTGTAAGAGAGGAAAAGGTGACATGTTTCCATGCTGATGTTGGGTAGAGTGCTCCAGGTATTCCCTCACGGGTGCCAGGTGTCTGTTCACTTGTGGCTCTGCAAGTAAGTCAGAGGCAGGCATGATGGAAGCAGCGGTTTTATTAACCTGCGCAAACTGTGGTGATCAAGCATAAGACTGTTTGACAGGTACTCTGGTCAATTCTGGCTGGTTTTGCTATCTTTTATAGTAATTTTTTCCCCTTGCAAATTCTTTCTCTCTACCACTTTCATCCTTTCCAAAATAAACATTTACTCTTTCCCCATTGGTCTTGATTTTGGTTATTTTTACACCTTTGTTCGGTATTTGGGATATCATTGCCCAGGTAATTTCTAAAATAGTAAACAATTCCATTAAGCTGATACCCCTGTTCTGTTATTATATCATGTTTCTCATTACTGCCATTTCTCATGTTGTTGTCATGTTGGTGTATCCTCAGGTCAGGGTTACCTTTGCATGCATATTACTTTCTCTGTGTTATGAGGAAGCTATGATGGTTTCTCATGTTCCTGACTTGTTAGTATAGCTGTATGTTCAGGGTGGACTATTTATTTGCATCCCTCAACAGTTTCAGTGGACAATCTTTGGAGAAAGTGCCCAATGACAATGCTGCCCTTTGCACATGCAGCGGATAAAACAGGCAGCAAGAAAACAAGTGCAGTTCTTTCATCTGTCTTGAAGGGAGTTTGTAGCTCTTACTGCTGTGGAAAATGCGCTATCTCAATGCAGTTAAGTTATTTGGAGTCAGTGGAGGTACACGCATTGGTTCGGCTTCGCAGAAACAAGTGCTCAGTAGGATCCAGCTGGAATCTAGAAGAGTGAAATATACAGATATCTACATCATGTATTTTTACACACTGGCTATGAACAGGAAAATCCATTATATGCACAATCCTAGGTGTCTGTTGCCAATGGTAATTTTCTATCACTGAAAGATTCTGCCTACAAAAGAGGAAATTCCAGGGGGCCAGATACCAGGAGTTGCACGTTTACAAAAATGCAAAGCAGCTGGAATGTGTCCAAGAATCTGGACCCAAAGTATTTGGTGGTTATGTAGTATTTGGTAATTCATATATTCCTAACTGCCGAGACTTGAAAATGGAGACAGCAAAGAGATTTGAAACTCATAGTGTGCCTTTCAGAACAGTACAGAAGTAGCAAAAACTGCACAAAGAAACACACAAAGATGAGCATGCATTTGTCTTCATCTTGAGTGATAAAAGAAAGAGTGTGTCAACAAAGCACAAGTCAATCTTTCTGTGTTTAGTTCTGGCTTATTATGTGTGTTTGAAGATAATCAGTTCCAGCATAGATAGAAGGTGGATTTAGACTCTCTCATTAAATCAAAATTATTTTATTCATAGAAGCATATCTTCAGTATAGAAATAGAAAATGTGAATGTCAATCTCAAAGTGCCTATGGCTCTGGAATTACATATGTAAGAACAGGCACAGTGGGATTATTCATCTATCCCACTCTATAAGCATCCATAATCAGTGTTAAGAGAAGGAGGCTGTTCCAGAGGGTGGTTTAGTGCTAGCTCAGGCGTTTGGGATTATTCCCTAAACTTTTAACTAGCTATGGACCCTGGAGGATAAATACCTTCCAAAAGACTCTTTTTTCCCTTTTGGTCTGTTCACTTGCAAGTGTCCTAATTACACTGTTAAAATGGTTAGTGATCAGCACAGCAAAACTCTGAATACAAGTTTGGTTTGTGGGTTAACAGTTACCCATTTATTTAAACCTACATTATCCAAAGTTTTTTTGGGTGGGGTTGTTTTTTGGGTTTTGTTGTTGTTGTTGTTGTTGGTTTTATCCCCTCTTTCTGGAAAGTTTGGAATAAAATGAAACATCATGAAAGTAAAATGCAAATAATAACACACACACACCCCCAAACCATAAAGAGATTCAAGAGTTTTGGAGCTCTAGTAAAGAGAGGTGAAGTTTAGAATTAATTTTAAAATGAAATTAACCCTTTTTTATTTAGCAATAGTGATGATTGATAGTTATGTCTTGTCTAGCCCATCTGTCCCAAAGAAATTCTGGCAAAGTTTTAGGAATAGTAAGCTTCCAGATCTTTTGTCAGCTTCAAAGCAGAGGAATTAATAGTGCAGCATAGGTACTTTCACATTGGTCGCACTAAGAAATGGCGGAAACTAGAAGCTATCAATGTATGAGAAAAAGGCTACTGCTGTGGGTGCTTCCTTGAGAGTCGATAAGCACGGGAGAATGTTGTGGCCATTGGCTTTCACCAGGCTGGCAGTACTGAAACTCTTGGTACCTCTTAATTTCCTCTGTACTTAACCGATAATTAACTCCTTGTAAATACATTTTGTCCTGAAATCTTTGTCATTAATATAAGATTAAAATTTTCTACTGATAAACAAAAAAAGTGTATTAATGTTATTCCCATCTGGAGACATGGCTGCTAGACCATTTTCTAAGGCCAGTAATGTAAAATATGGTTGTTATGGAAAAATAAGACCAAGACAAAATAGATTATCTCTGCTAATCCTTTGAAAGTTCTTAAGTAATTTATGTCCAGAATTTCTTGGCAGGAAAACCTTGAGGTAATCTCAGCAATGCATCTTTTTTTCCGGTTGTGGGATGCGGAGCATAGTGGTGCGATTTTTAGCTTTTAAATGTTCTTCCTCAGACATTAATTTCTTGGAAAGTGAGCACAAACTGCCATGCCCTGTGATGTGTTTGCAGATATATCCCACGCCCTCTGCCTATTCATCTGGATGCAGATTGTGTCTGCTGTTGGTACCTCAAGTGTTTCTTGCATCAGTTCCACTGATCTCAGGGAAAACAAAATATAAATATAGTAGTTACAGTTATTTTAAAATGATGTAAAGAAAGAAAACCAAAACAACCCAAAACAAAACAAAAAAACCCCCTAAACTTTCCCCAAGACCTAACTAAGCTAGTTGATTGCTTAAATGTAATTATGTGGTCTATTGGAAGGTTTGGAATGCTACATACTGTCCCACTGTAGGCTTAGACTGTAACTTGTTTGGAATTTGGGTAAGATATTAATGGCTAAGGTCTCATCTTACAGCATTTCTTTAGTTAAGAGGTCTTTGCCACATGTGTTTATCTTAGGTTCCTTGCTCGTGTAGGCCATATTGCAACTCAACACATTTTCTGCTGTTATATGTTGTTCTTACTGCAATAGAAGTGCTACGGGTGTGAAAGTGATGGCTATTGCTGTTGTCTTGGCTTTCAGCCACTACTGAACTTTATAGTAACTCTGTTTGCTAAAAATATGGTTTGAAATTGTTACAACATGGTGAATTGGACCTAGATTTGTCAAATTTTGCAAATATTTTCTGTAAGAGAGGAAAAGGTGACATGTTTCCATGCTGATGTTGGGTAGAGTGCTCCAGGTATTCCCTCACGGGTGCCAGGTGTCTGTTCACTTGTGGCTCTGCAAGTAAGTCAGAGGCAGGCATGATGGAAGCAGCGGTTNCACATAACCTGTCAAGCCAGGCAAGTGTGGAAGTGCATTTTTGGAGGCTGCAGCTCCCTGAACTGTTCAAGGGTCCTAACTGCTGTCGTTAGAGGCAGGAAGAGAATTCTTTACTTTCTGTCTTTCTCTGTTTATCTTTCTTTCATATCATAAAAATTTGAGTCCAATGAAGAGAGTGAGTGACTCATGACTATATCCCTTTTCAAAGGCTCTTTAAGAAGAGAGATGTGTGGAGAGAAAAAACTACATGATGCAGTTATGGAATTTTGTACAGATGAAATAGTAATTCCTTGAAAAGTGACACTTTATTTTCTTGGTAGAACCAACTTCTTGAATCCTTTTCCTGATTCCCTCCCCCAACTATATTCCATTGCATACAAGTTAGTTGTCACTTTTGAGACCTTCAGGGCTATCTGCTTGCCTATCTACTGTATTTAATTTGGTTTTGAGGCATCTGTTGACTGGTGCTAATAGTCTGTCTTATCACTTGATCATGTCTACGCAAGCACCTTTCTGCTTTCTTCGGGAGTGTCTCTTATGCTTGGAAGATACTTCCTGTAATTATCCACAAGGCTACCTTATCATCAGATTTCAAATCCTGTCTTAAGTTCTCTGTCAGGATGCCTAAAAAAAAGTAACGTTTTTCTCACAGAACCAAGGGTACTGCTTATGAAATGGAGCAATCAGTTGTCGTACTGATCTTTGAACTCCCTGATCATCTGCTTCTTGTGCTGTAGATTGCACTTCTTAACCATGGAAGTTGTGTGCAATATATAGCATATTTGGTTCTTTGTCCATTAACAGGGTTTCATAGCAGTATGAGAGTGTAACAGACTAAAAATAATCCAAATTTCTACAGTGTTCCTTGCTTTGGCTTATATGTCAAATGCACAAGTCCTGTCAAAGCTTGGAATATCATGATTCCAAACTCTTCCCATGGAAAGTGCCAAGCTGTATAGCTAGTTAGTTAAGAAGGGGACTTGGTTCACCACAGGTCTTTTAGTCTGATGCTTTCATAAAGTAATTTATTATATCATTTCTAGAATAACTAAGGTTTGAATTGAATAGACGTTGCATTCACAGTTACTTTGTGGGCAGCAGTATGGATGCTGTGTCTTTACATCCCAAACTATTTTTGATTTTCTTGCCATTTCTGATTTGAATGTGTATATTGCAGATTCTTCATATTGATGAATCCTGACCTCTCATTCAGCCCTGCTTTTAAAAATTATGGTTCAAAATATGCCATCTTTAGTTTTCCAAATCAATGTATAAGGTATATTCACAGCTAAGACTTGTTACCTTCTATGTATAAGCCTTTTTATTTTGGAATTGGATAACTACGTGTGAAATTATAGAATGTAGACAAATGTAATGAAACTGTTGGTTTGCTGACTTTGCATGTTGTAGATTGGCTTGACACAGAGGGTGAAGTATGCACCCAGTTTGCATTTCTCTGTTGCTGGCCTCAACACCCACATAGCTCCTTAAAAAAGTGAGGTATGTTGCATGTGTGAAATACTTCTGAAAGATTATAGAGCACAGCTGATCCATAATAAAAGCATGTGAGGCAGAAAAATGTTACAGAAGTGCTATCTTCTTCCATTGCTAAGACTAATTCTTGATTTCAGTATGATTATGAAGGAGAATTGATACTAATCTGTCTGAAGTGCCTCAGAACATGCTTTTACCTCTGCCTGTAATGTGTAACTTTCAGCACAGCACTTAATGTATTTGTGTATGAGTTTGTGAGAACTTGAAGAATAACAGATCTGGCAAGTGATAGCAGAACATGAATCTTTGGTCTCAACTACATTAATTTGCTTAGGATAGCTGATGCAAATTGCCTAGGTGTGAGTGTGCTATTGTTGTATTAGACATGTAGTAAATTAATGTGCTCTCTTTCCTCAGAATTTGGCCAAAATTTGGACAAGAATTAAAGCCATTTTATTTGTGAATGAGAGAATCCACACAGTGGTTTAAAGTAATTTTTAAAAAGACACTTTGCATTCAATTCTTCAGTTAATTCTTACTAATTTTCTGCAAATTCTGCCTCCCTGCATAGAACAAATTCTGCATTAAACTACTCCCTGTGTGGAGGGCCATTAACAACTGTTCTTAAATAACATGACTGGAGGTGTAGACAGCCAATACTAAATACTCAATAAGTAAGTGAAGAACTTGTATTTTCTCAAATTCTTGACATTAATGTGTGATTTTTGCACCGTGCATTTCCCTTCAAGTTTCATCTTTGCAGTGATAGTATGGAGATACTTTAAGCTCTTGTACCAAAGTCGTACACTTGGGGTAGTAGAAGTGCAGAGTAATGTACGGCTAGCTTGCTAAAGACTGTCTTTTAAACCTTTTCATATTAGAAACAGCCATGAGAAAATTCCTGAGCACAGGAATTTCAGATAACTGAAATACCAGGACCAGTAATTTTGTCTTTGGGCTGTAGTAAACAGGGTATATGATATGATTCTGTGCTACAGTATCCTTAGCTACTTAGCCAAAACATCCACCAAAGCAGCATTCGATGTTTGGATAATATTTCATCAGCTTACAAATGAGTAGGACAGCTAAATATAAGGTGAAGTGAAAGCCCAATTACAACAGATTAATTCAATTTCCATATATTACCAAATAGCATAGTAAATTAATCTTGTACATGTTTATCTGTCACCATAAGAAAATGTTACTAGTTCATAGAAAATGCCACTATTTCAATAGTTACTATTTTTTTTTAATTTGGTAAACAATTTCCTTACTTACATTTAAACTATTAAAAAAAAGAAAAAGAAATCTTTCTACTTGACCTTTTAGACCATGTCACCTAAACTAGAAGGACTTCAGTTTTTTGTTAATTAAAGTTTATTAACAGCTTTAGAAACTGTTACTTGACATGATCAAACCAAGTAATTATTACAGTGCTGGAATGTTGTGGTATGGCATATGCTAGATGTTGATTGACTTGATCATGTGTTTGTGTAGATACCATTCCTTATAGCACAGTAAATTCTTCAGGTGCAGAGTTCATTAAATGATAGGGTAACTGAGTCTCAACAATATTTAGAGGGTATGTAGAAGTAAAGTAACTATAAAATTTTCATGGCTGTTCACTAGTACTTTACTGGAGTGTGTTCAGTGTCCTGTCTTCTGATGATCAGCTGAGTATTTATGAGGCTCACCAGGGTCGCTGCTGAATGCAGTCAGGTTTCCAGGTGACAGCTAGCCTCTACTTAAAGCACCTTATTACAATTAACATGCCTTGACTTTCAAATCCTAGGCTGAATGTGTAGGTCTGATAGTAAGCACAAGACATTTAGTATATTTTGAGATATAATGCGCATAGAAACACATGAAAGTATAGTCAGAATGGGGTATTATTTTATGTACCAGCAGAGGCATTTTTATGAGATGAGCCAGTGCTAGCACTGCCACTGCAAGGGCAACAGAGTGTCATGCCTCATGCATGACATTGTAGTTGCTTCAGGAGTACCGGGATGTAAGACCTACTGGTGATAATGTGTGCAGTGGAGTTTGTGCTCAACAACTGCAACCTTCTGGGTTTACACTAAAGAGCTGCCCGTTAGATACAGCTGCATGGACTATTTAAATCTGTCTGGGCTGTAAACGGTCATGTAATTTCCTACCTTTTCTGTGATAAAAGTTGGATCATCTGGCATGGTCTCAGTCAGAGCTTCTATGCCCCCGTGGTGCAGAAAGGAGCAAAATAGTGGGAAGAATTTGTAAGGGGGTATGCGGCAAGGAATAACTGCGTCAACACAGTGAATTCCTGCAGTAGAATCAATAGTCTCCTAAAATTTTCTTAGAGATTCCCATGTGTATGTTTTTGCCAGAGTTTAGCAGAACTGTTAGCTGATGTAACTGGCAGGGGTTCTAATGCAGAGCACAGGTGAACAGTAGGATACATACCCACGTGCAGCTAACCTTACACAAGTCTACGACCCTACCAGTTCGGCTTCCTGCTAGGCCAGGAGGTGAGACTGCATTGTGTCTTAGCTCAGGCTGAAATTTGGAAGTGCTCCTTCAGTTTTCTTTAGGAGGGACCCATATGTCTGCATAAAAACAACTAAAAGGGAAAAATGTAATGGTGGAGAAATGTGTGTTAAACCTGATACTACAAGCACAGTGAGGAACCTTTGGTTGAAGTTAGAGATCAAATTCACCTTAGCAATTAGGAAATACATTTTGATGTTATGTATGATCAGGTGGTAGCTCAGTTTATCTAATGAGGTGCTGTGGCAATAGCTCAGCAGACACAAAAATATAGCGGTATGGGAAGTATTATGACGACTCCCTGATTTTTGGCTCAGAGACTGTATTAGATAATCCAAAATACCTCTTCCTTAGGATAGCCAGCTCTTATAAGGCAATGGCAACTTCAGAATTATTGTATCTTAACTTAAATGCATTTTGTGTGCAGGGTCATATTTTCAAATCTTATTAGAAGAGCCAGTCTTGTTAAGGTTTTTCACGTTATCTTGTGAAAAGTATGGGTTTTTTTTTTTTAAAGCATAGTAACACCTTTATTTTAGTAATGAAGTGACTAAGTTCAGTCAGAAGGCAGTCAATACTAAATTGGTGTCACTGCTTGAATTGCATTCTGCCTAAAACAATATCCAACCATCCCAGTATTTTCTGCATCTGTGCCTGGAGAATGTTAAAACGCTGTGTAAAGGCATGAATTGTGTCACTGAATAATGAAAGAGTGTTACAGAAGCACCCTGTACGCTTTCCACAGCGTAGCACTAATAACTTTTTAGAGCTGCTTGATAAAAGTGGAGTGGATTTGATACACATCAGCTAATGTTGCTTTTCATCTCTTTTACATCCTGTTGGATCTAAGGTTTCCTAGTAATCACATAAATTTAACAGGAAAGACAGTAACTTGCATTTTGAGAGATTTAATTCTGTCTTCCTCAAAGGAAGAAAGTCAAGACGGTAACACTTCACAGTATTTCCCATTTTTTTTTTAAAGAAATGTTCATCTTTAAAAAAGTATATTCTCGCCCAGAACAACTCATAACCATAATCGAGGAAGATACGTGGTGCAGGTCAGTATGAAAACCCCAGGCATTTTCTTTTAGTGTAATGGCATCCTGCTGTTGCTGGAACCAATGACATAAAAATGCTACTCATTTGGAAATTGAACAGGGCTAGGATATACAAGGAAAAATATGGAAGTACCAGTGGTCGGTTGGTTGGGCGTTTTTGTTTCGTTTTTTAAATATATCATACTTCCAGAGGAGTAATTTTTGGAGTAATTTTCTCACATCAAAGAAATACAAGTTTCAACACAAAATGTTGAATTTTGAAAACTGACTTTGTTGTAGAAGTCATTCTGTAGCACATTCGTTCTAACTTTTAGAGCCTTTTGGAGCAACTCATCCAGTTTCAGTCATTCATTATATATATATTTTTTTTATCTTTGTGACCTCTGAATGGTGAAGTATAGCTGCTAACATCTTTATACTCCCAAATGGAAATGCATATGTTATTAGTTTATATAGGAGAAGAGCAATGCCAAGACCGAAATACCTAGTGTGTCCAAAATGAGGTAGTCTTGGAAGGGTGTGTGTGAGACATTAAATAGATCAGAGGTGCACTGGATATTACATCAACAGTATTCCAGTACTACAAAGCTAGCATGAAATTAGCTATGTTAGAGAGAGATTAATTAAAAAAAATATGTATATATGAATGTTAGTTGGGAGGAAGGATAGCATAGTTATGCATCTTATTTTCTTTCTGTTTCTGAAGGTCAGTATTTTTACAGTATCTGTGTGAACTCTTTAGGATTGTGGTGCTTTCTGTAATGTAGTTTAAGTATACTGCTTATCATATTGGAGGCTTGCTAACCAGATTGTGGCTGAGTGCAGTGCATACTATTGTAGCAGGTGCTTTTGGCTGGCATTACTGCTCTGAATTCTGAAAACTACTGACTCTGGCCCAGTTTAATACACTGATGTCTAACTATGCTGGTAATGTTCTTGCTTTTAATAATCTTTCTTAGAATGAATCATAAGTAAAGAAACTGAAAGGTTGTATACCTTGCCTGGGTTAGGAACAGTAACATGTAACTGTAAATAAACAAAGGTGTTTGATCGTTTCTGTTCAAGATAACAGTTTTAGGCCTTTACTTTAGACAAGACGAATAACAAAACAAAACCCAACTAGAGCCAAGCTGTGTGCTAGAGTGCAAACACACCCCCATTTGCCTGGTGAAACTATTTGAAACAAAATAGACATGAAATACTTTTCAGGCTAGAAGTGTTCCTTGACATTAAAAGTTTAACACACTGAAAAGGAAAAGCTCATCCCTACACAGATTGAGAGATGATTGTTTGCTGGGGCTGATTATAATAATCCTCTTCTATAATAAATGCCAGTGTCAGTATTCTCATCCCACCTACCTCTTAGTTTTGAGTCATGATGAATTTTCCCATCTTATTTTTCTGTACTGGGTGACAGATTCGGGGGCATATTTAATTAGACTTGCACAGCTTGTTTGAACTGTTCTAAAATGTCTGGTGGTTAATGTTGCAATACCTTTTGATATTTTAACTGGCGACTAGGGTCACAGGTTGGATTAATATCTGAAGATTTTAATACCTGTACTTTTTAAGTGTTGCTCTGCACATAATCTTTGACCCTCTTAGCAGTCTCTTCATTCTCATTAGATCTCTTTAATAAATTCTACTCTTACCTATTATTGGACTTTTTTGTTATTCACACTCTTCAGGGAACAGAGGGAAGGAGTAGATGATTTTGTCCGCGTGTGAGGAAGAAAGGGAGCCGCCCTTGTTTTCCCAACATTTTACCATCTGTGAAAGCTAAACCTTCCAGGGTTCACAGAGTTGGTTACATGTAGAATGTGAAAAGAAATCATGATGTTGTCCCTCTTGAAATTAAGGCTGATGCAACTCAAAATGTATAACTACGTTAGATTTAAAGGAAGCAATAGTAGAACTGTCAGATATGCTTCATCCTCTTAAAAACGACATGGGAGAGGGTAGTAGCCTCAGGGTTTTTCTGATCACTTTTTAAATTCAGGTTGGGGTTTTGGTTTCGTTAGTTGTTGGTTTTGTGTGTGTGTGTGTCGCTTTCCTCTTGAAATTCAAATTGAATAAATATTTGGTAAATTTGGTAATTTTGGGCCTGGCAAGCTTGGAATATCTCATCCTGCATACTCAGGAAAGGGTTTCCCTCATATAGTACAGCTGGCGGAGCTGCTTCTGTAGAATAAAGGAACTTCAATGCCTTCCATTGTGTATGTAAAAAAACCTCTGTAATGAACTCTTCTAGCAAGACTGGCTAATACAATTTGTGTATTTAGATTTCTGCTAGCTGACATGAAAATTACAATCTCTTAATCTTATTCAGTGCAGGAAGGGCAGAATTGGCAAAAGTCAAATGATACTGTTTGGCCATCTCTCTGCATTTCTTTTCGCTCTTGTACCAGTATGTGCAAGAAAGCACTGCTGGTCCATTGGATTAGTCTGCTTTTAAAGCAGCATAACTGAGAGCAGAATAGATATTTATTACATAACAGGCAAGCCTCATGTGTTTTGTTTTCTTTGCATTCGCCATTGCAGCAGTCTTCTGAATATAATTTTTTAAATATAATTTCTTTTCCCCCGAAAGATTTCATGCCTCAGGGTGGGTCTTGGTCGTGTTGGTGACGTTTAAGCATTTTGGCTTTTTTAACCAGAAGTGAAGTGAACCTTAAGATTTTTTTTCCAGGAATAGATTTCCTTCAAATGAGAATTTTCAAAATTGCTTTCCACTGAGATGGGGTTCATGAGGCTATCCAAACAAATACTCCTACTAAAGAGCAAGCTCTGGATTCTGCTGTATGAAACAGTAAATCTGCAGCACAGTTGCAATGAAAAATGTTGTTTATGCTTCTTAATAGCTTTGAATGCATATAGTCAAGGTTAACCTCTATGGCAAACGTTTTGTTTTGTTGGTATGAATTGCAAATTCTGGTATCATCTTCATAGTAATCATGTTTTTCCATGCCAGTCTTGGTTCAGCGGTAGGCTGGCCTTGGCCAGCTGCCCATGCAGATGCTCTCTGTCCCCCTCCTCAGCAGGACAAAGGGAGAAAATAGGATGGAATTACTCAACGGTCAAGATAAAGATAGGGAGATCACTTACCAGTCACCATCAAAGGCAAAGCAGACTTGACTTGGGGAAGACTGATTTAATTTATTGCCAATTAACTTGGATAGTGAGAAACAAAGAAAAAATTGTAGAAAGAGTTCTCCCCCCCATACAACCCTCCTCTTCCCCCTGCCAGTGCAGGGGATGGGGAATGGGGGGTTGCAGTCATAACAGTTCCTCTCTGCTACTCCTTCCTCCTCCTGCTTTTCCCCTGCTCTGGTGTGGGTCCTTCATGAGCCATAGTTCCTGCCAGAAGCCTGCTCCAGTGTGGGTTCTCCTCAAGAGAAATATCTGCCTGCTCTGTTATGGGGTCCTGCTCCACTCTAGCACCTGGAGCACCTCTTCCCCCTTGTTCCTCTGACATTGGTGCTCATACCACTGTTTTCTCACACTTTTTTTTTCCTCTCTTGCCCATCTCCTGCCCCCGTCTTACCCCTCTGCTTGTCTGGAATTTTTGCCCTTTCTTTTATATGTTTTCACAAGAGGTGCCTCCAGCTTGGTTGATGGGCTTGGCTGTGTCCTGTGGTGTGGGTCTGTTGCAGAGCCGTCTGGAAATGGCTGTCAGGCATGGGGCAGCCCTTGATTTCTTCTCACAGAGATGACCCCTGCAGCCCCCACCCCATTTCCAACACCTTGCTATGTCCTCCCAATACCAACAGTTACTGTCTTCATCTTAAGTTAAAGGTGAAATTGTACTGCTGACAAAATATATTTGTTATGGTGAATACTCATACTAAGTCTAGTTATGCAAATCAGATGCTGAAGTTAGGCTCGCTATACAGAGAATGGTGCTTCAGTTCTCTTATGGGATCTCTCCTGGTTTCATTGGAAACTCAAGCCTTCAACTGGGGTGCAGAAGTTAAATGCCCATTGTCCGACACAAAAAAATACTTGCTAGAAAAGTCTTTTTTTCATCTTGTCTTGCAGGTGGCAAGGATGAGTTCACATAGAAGGTTACTGGTCCCAGTAAGACGGCAGTTAGATGGTCTTACTGAATTTGGGCAAGCTAAGAAGATTTAGCTCTGTCTGATTGACTTTCATGACTGAACAGGTTAATGTTCTGTAATGTTATTCTGTCAAAATGATTCAGAATAGAAAAACTCTTTCACAGTATGTCCAAGCTAACCCAAATAATTCTGCAACAGCCATGTTAGGAAGTGACTCAAGGCATAGTTGTCCTAACAGATCTGAGGAAGACACAGCTTCTGTCAAGGGAAATAGTGGGAAGGAGGCAGGGAGGGTGATGAGCAGCCTCAGGAAAGCCTGAGGGTGATCAGCATTCAATAACACGTCTTGATAGAAAGTGTGAAGTATTCAATTATTAGTCATTTGTGGTAATAGATTGGAGGCAGATGTACTTTTGTTTCGAGAGATAGTACTTCAGACAACTGGTTGGATTGGCAATAACAGTAGTATTACAGGCTAGTTTAACCTTGATTACAATGCTGATACAAACATACAAATTAGTCATAATGGATGTTAGTACACTGTAGCTGATGGTCAGAAGATTGTATGGTCAGTGCAGTCAGGAATGGCACTCCAGAAAAATCACTTTATCAATGGGATTCATGCTGTGAAACTCTGAGCATCTCTAATAGTGAAAACAGGAGGAAAGAATGAGGAGGAATACTTAGGCTACAGGCAGACAACACTCCATTTAAAAAGGGATGTGGTGTTGTCACCTACTGGGGGGGGGGATCTCTCAGAAATGCATTTCTGAAAAAAAATAAGGTTATCAGGTATTTTGGTGTAGATATTGTATTAGTAGTACTCTGCAACTGTCATCATTGTGCTGTAGAAGAAAAGAAAATACCTTCCAAAATATCTTTGTTATAGTTAAGTGAGGTGTAAGACCTGGGCAGATCACAGCCACAGAAGACAGTCTGTGTTGCTGATAAGTTGTCTTTGCTGTTTTCCCATGCTGGCGACATGCTCCGTTTGTCTGTCTTCCACCACAGTTTTTTCTCCTTTTGTTTCCTCTTCTCTCTCTCCATAATGGTTCTCCTCAGTACTTCTCCCCCCTTTTCCTGAATAGAGCTGTTGCCCACCAATGAGTCAGTGTTGTATAATCTCATAATTAATTTTTTTAGTGTGTCTTTCCTTCCCTTCTGTTGTACTGACCATGCATTAAGCTTTTGCAAAGATTCAGTTAAATATTATGGAACAAGCAGACTATTTTTCTTCGAATATTTTCTGAGACCTATGAAGGGAAACAAAGTTAACCTGTGTGTCTATGTATTCTTCATAGATTGTTTCTCAAAGCCTTTTATGATTTAGCTTTTTAAAGATATGAAGGCTTGCCATCAGGGTCCTCACAATTATCTATACAGCTTGTGTCTGCACCAGCAGGTATAGAGCTGCATCACCAATGTCTTGTACATGGATGTTCAACAGTATGGGAAAGTGGGTTCTAGTTCCAAGTATTCTCATTTACTGCATCAGCAAACAAGTGCAATTCCTAAATGAAACATTTGTCT
Organism: Steatornis caripensis; assembly: GCA_013398225.1. Taxonomy (NCBI): domain Eukaryota; kingdom Metazoa; phylum Chordata; class Aves; order Caprimulgiformes; family Steatornithidae; genus Steatornis; species Steatornis caripensis. The sequence goes on from VZSC01014897.1 coordinate 268,633, forward strand.
GGACGTTGATATCACCCAAACCAGTTGATTTCGCTACTGCAGAAAGATTTTAGTAGCGATAACTGGGATAATATTGCAGCATTAGGCTCAGACTAAGGCTTTCTTCTATTGGAAGATTCCTGGACCTGGTGAAGTAATTTGTGCAAATGTTGCCATTAGTGTGCCACAGCAATGGGCAGCATTATCCATTTGCTTACAAAGTATGATAATTCAGGTACTGCAAAATGTTGCTTACTTATCTCTCCTCTTAACTCCAGAGGCACAACTGATTGTCCCTTCAATATTTCTGTCCATCAAACCCTAGAAATGATGGGAGAGGCAGAGATTCCTGAACACACAAGTGAGGAAGTTGTGGTTGCGGTAGGCAAGCCAAGGGCCTGGGGTGATGGAAACAGAAGAAATGTAGCAAGAAAACAAAACAGGCTGAAATGCAATCGCTTCAAACATAGGCCTGTGAAGAGGAAAATGCCTATGGAATAACCTTCTGGGTTAAGCACTCATGCTCGTTCTGGAGAAATGGTATACTTGAGTGCCTCTCTGAAATGCTTCTACACTAAAAAATACAGGATGGGGAACAAACAGGAGGAAATTGAAGTCTGTGTGTGGTTACAAGGCTATGACCTCATTGGGATACACCGGGACAGCTCACAAAACTGGTGTGTAGCAATACACAGATACAGACTCCTTAGGAAAGACAGTCTGAAAAGGGAAGAAAGGTGAGTTGCCCTTAATGTGAGAAAGCAGCTGGAATGTGTGGATGGGTCAGGAATCAGTTCAGAGTTTATGGGTTAAGATTAGCAGGCAGACCAATATGGGCATTGTCATAGCAGATATGTACTGTAGCCCTCTTGATCAGGAAGAAGCAGTTGAGGCCTTCTTCAAAAACATGGAAGAGTCTTCATTCACAGGCCCTGGTCCTTATAAGGGAATTTAAATCCCCTAATATCTGCTAGAGATACAACACGACAGGGCACAAGCAACCTAGGAGATACGTGGTATGCATTGATGGCAATTTTCTGACACAGTTGATTGAGAAGCCAACAAAGAAATATGCTCTGCTGGACCTGATACTTACAGACAGGGAAGAGCTGATTTGGGGTGTGAAAGTCAGGGGCTGCCTTGGCTGCAGCGACTGTGAGATGGAGTTCAGTATCCTAATCCTAAATTAATTTGGACATAAAATGATAGTGTTCAAGAGCTGAAAGCAGGGGCAGGTGATCCTGGAGGAGTAGATAGTTGCTATCTGATCATGCAGAGATAGGGTTAGGAAAGCAAAGGTTGACCTGGTGTTGAATCCTGCAAGGACTATGAAGAGCAACAAGAAGGGATTCTACAAGGACACAACAGCAAAAAGAAGATGAGGGAAAACTTGGACCCAGTGTTGAATGGGGCAGGAGACCTGGTGACATGTGACAGGGAAAAGGCTGAGAGGTATTTGATGCTGCCTCTGTCTCAGTCTTTTTTGTTAGGACCAGTCTTTAGTAATTCCAATTCCCTGAGACCAGAGGGAAAGTCTGGAACAAGGGGAACTTGGTGGAGGAGGACCAGGTTAGGGAGCAACAAATTGGGCATCTGTAAGTCCATGGGGCCTGATGGACTGCACCCATGAGTGCGGAGGGAGCTGACTGATATCATTGCAAGGCTGCTCTCCATTATCTTTGAAAGGTCATGATGACTGGGAGAGGTTCCTGAAGACTGGAAGAGAGCAAATGTCACTCCTGTCTTCAAGAAGGAACATTTGGGGAACTACAGGCTAGTCAGCCTCACCTTAATCTCTGGTAACCTGGAAACCATGTCCAAACATGTGAAGGACGAGATGATCAGGAGTAGTCAGCATGGATCTATGATGGAATAATTATGCTTAGCCAACCTGACAGCTTTGAACAATGAGGCGACTAGTTTGGTTGATGATGGTTGTTTACCTTGGTGTTAGTAAGGGTTCTGACACAATCTCCCATCACATCCTTCTCATAACATCCTTATAGACAAGCTGACAAAATACAGGTTAGATAAATGGGCAGTGAGGTGGAAAACTGGCAGAACAGAAGATTGCAGTCAGCAGTGTAAAGTCCATTTTGAGGCAAGTCACTAGTGGTGTACCCTGGAAGATACATGAGGGCCAATGCTGTTTAAGATCTTCATTAATGACCTGGATGATGGGACAAATTGCACCCTTTCCAAGTTATGAGATGATACAAAACTGAGAGGAGTGGTTAATACACCAGGTGGTTGTGTTGTCATTCAGATGAACCTGAACAGGCTGGTGAAATGGGCTGAGCGGGATCTTGTGAAGTATAGCAAAGGGAAATGCTAAGTCCTACATCTGAGGAGGAACAACCCCAGGCACCAGTATATGCTGGCTGGCTGGAAAGCAACTCTGCAGAGAAGTACTCTGGAGTCCTGACAGATGGCAGGCTGACAGCCAGCAATGCACCCTTGGGACAAAGAAGGCTAACAGCATCCTGGGCTGTGTTAGGAAGACTGTTTCCAGCTGATCAAGGGAGGTGATCCTTCCCCTCTCCTCAGCACTAGTAAGGTCACATCTGGAGTACTGTGTCCAGTTCTTGGTGCCCCAATACAAGACTTACTGGATCAAGTCCAGCAAGAACTGTGAAGATGGTGAAGGAACTAGAGCATCTCTACTATGAGGAGAGCCTGAGAAACCCAGGACTGTTTAGCTTGGAGAACAGAAAGCTTGGGGGGAATCTCATCAAGGTATATAAATACCTGATGAGAGGGAATACAGATAAGGGAGCCAGACTCTTCTCAGTGGTGCTTACTGACAGGACAAGTGGCAATGGGCACAAGAAAACACTTTTCTACTGTATGGGTGGTCAAAGACTGGAACAGGTTGCCCAGAGGGATTGCTGGAGTCTCCAGCCTTGTTGATATTCAAAACGTGACTGGACACCTCCCTGAGCAACCTGCTCTAGCTGACCCTGCTTGAGCAGTGGGATTGGACTAGATGCTCTCAAGAGGTCCTTTCCAACCTAAGTGATTCTGTGAACACAGATAGAAGCAATAATTAGCCTGAGCTCTGGGAGAGAATTTTTGCGTTAAAATGATGTAGAGGCTCATGGCAGAATAGATCAGAATATATCCCCGAACAACCAGTTTTGTCTCTCTTTCACTCTGTATACAGCTAATTTAGTAGTCAGTCTTACTTCTTTTATCCTCCATCCCTTATGTCTTTGCTGCATTCTGATTTTTGTGCCAGGAGGGGAAAAACCTGGTATGAAAAAGTAGTGCTAGAACTGAACTCCTGCAGTGTAAGAAGGGAAAGAGCTAATAAATATGACAGGGGCATTAAAGTATTATTCATCTTTTCATTTTCATGTAAGGTTAAATGTATCTACATGCAAATGTTTTTATCCAAAGACTTCTATGTTTCAGAATAATTCACTAAACTGAATTACAGAAGGTTTTAAGATTCTGGATCTTGGGCAAAATGCAGAAAATCTTCCAATATCTGTTACAGAGTTTTTTCATCTGTACATCTTGGATTGTTTTGTCAAGGAAGGATCATCTTAAAAAAAAAAAAAAAAAAAA
>VZSC01014897.1:273592-292069 GCA_013398225.1 Steatornis caripensis
CCCCCCCCCCCCACTTAGTGAAGGAACTTGCAGGGGTTGTGAGTCTGGTGTTTGGGAGTCCTGTCTAGAGCAGGCTGGCAGGTTTCCCCTTTTCCTCTTTGCAGGTTACGTAAACCTCCTGTTCCTTTTGCAGAAGATAGGGTACAGTACTGATTTACTGTTCCAAGTGTCTAGGTGTGATTTATGGCAATGAACATACCACACGGTGTTCAGCATGGGTTTTGATATCCTAAGCCAGACAAAATAAGTGGACCTCATGCAGGGGTGGAGCATTTCATTGAACACCCTATGTCTTAATCCAAAATCTGATCCTAGCATTCTTTCAAAACTGGAAGAGTACAAACAGATATGAAAATCCAACTTAATATCAGACTGCTGTCTTTATTAAAAAACTCAGAAAAGGAAGTTTTATGCCCTTTTCTGTCTCATTCTTCCTGTGCTCACTCTGTCCTTGGTGCAGTTTTATGTGTGTTCCTATGGCAGCTTGTTGTCCCACTTTTGCTTTCACCTTGGCTGTGTGTTCCCAGCTTTTTCCTTTCATTGGTACATCTCTGACTAAAAGCTCCTGAACACCCTTGTTTGTCCTTAGAACTCTTTTTTTTTTTTTATTTCTTTCTTTCCCCCCTCCATATTTCAGCTCAGATACTGAAAGGCTTGCCGCAAGGGAGGGGTCAGAACGGAGGCTGGAACAAGTAGCTGAGGGTGGGGAGAGGGAAGGAAATATTTCTTCCTATGCGTTTTGGCAGTGATCCCATTTTATACTGCATAGTTACATAGAACTACAGTCTGAGTGCCTAGTTCTTTACCAGGGAAAGCTATGCCGTGGAAGAGTGGTAGCATATCACTATTGTAGTGTAAGATTGAGGCGTACAAAGCCTCATTCTGGGAACCACATGTCATTATCTAATGTGGAGTTGGGGAATCTGGGACTTTTGCTGTTTGATATACATGGACTCTTTCTCTCTAATTGACTCAAAGATGAAATGACAGTCAAGGAACTGTCTTGCACATTAGCGAGAATAACTCAAGTTTTTAGCACAGAAATAGTAAGGAGAGAATAAATGTATCAAACTGGTTTTGATTGATCTATCTAGGAAGGCAAATCCTACCAAAGCTGATACCTGAGCTTTCATATTTCATCCGTCTTTCTTTCCCATATTTTCCCACTCTTAGTATTAGTATTCAAAACCTTATCAATCATTAGCCTCCGCGTGGCAAGACAATAAATTAAAATCTGTGGGATAATGTTTTGTCTATTTATTTTTAAGGCTGATGCTGACAGAGTATAGGTATGGGATTAGAAGGGTGAAAAAAAGGAATTAAAGCATGTGTATGTTCAGACTAAACATATGTTACGCACTATATCACATTGTCTCGGAGCATCCCCAAACTCTCCCATTGTTTTAAGTAGAGTGTGAGTAAAATTACCAACTATGCCTTCCAGAGCTGTGGAGGGAGAGTTTTGCATAACACCCTCAAAAATACTTGTGTATTTTGTTCCTTTTTTTCATTTGAGCTAGCTAAAGTGTTACAACTTATTTTTTCACTGTAACAATTTGTGAGGGCTAGTGGAAAAGCAAGAAATTGTTAGGGGCTTTTTTGTTTTGTGGGTTTTTTTTTTTTACAGACTTTCCAGCTTGTGTTATTATTTACTCAGTTATTGTCTTACTACTGACAGCCTACTGGCAATGTTTCCTTTCCCCAGCTGCCTTTCCAAGCCAGGGCTCTTTCCTTGATGCACCTTTTGGTCTATCTGATACCTAATACTAGCCCCTAAATGTTCCATCAGTGTTTTCTTATTGTACACACAACTTCATCTGGAATAGTAGTACTGAAACTGCATTTCATATGTAACTGGAATCATAAAGTAAAATTTATTATGGTCTAATGAGAAAATTTCAATTAAAAGACCTCCAGAAGGCTCTATTGACAACTTCAATATCAAATCTGTGATCTTGCATCTTTATAGTAAATGTCAGTTTTCTTTATGTTACCAATTCAGGATGATAGGTCCTAGGACACACTAAAAAAGAGGTTCCTGAAAAAATATCATGTCATGGCAGCATGATCAAAAACTTACATTACACTCTTTAATATTAGAATATATCTGAATATTGGGACAACATGATGTACCTCGTCAGCTCATACCTTTAAAAAAATCACGATTAAAACCTTCCAGATGGCATGAGACGTGTTTGTCATATCTATGGCTATGCATTTAGAAAAAAGTAGTTTATTTAACCACAGTAGTTCATTTAACTACAGCGTTGAATTACTGATACGTTAAAGTAATAGTAGAAATCATGCTATGCAGGCAGAAAATTGAAAAAGATAAAGAACGTCACATGGACCAAAGATGACTATTATTGTTGTTCACCTAAGATGTGTGAACAGGTTATTCATGACATGGAAGCTAAGCAGAGGGAAGCAAGTGGAGGAAGTAGTTATGCAAGAGTATGTAGCAGCACTTTGAGTTTCCAGAGACAAAATTAGAAGTGCCAGACAGTTTGAATTTTACCTCTGCTTGTCAACTTTCTACAAGGACCACATTTCAGAGGGTCATTTTAATCAAAATGAAAGACAAATCCTATTAGGACAGCTTTGCTGACAAATAATTAAGATGAATTACTAACATACACTTGTCTCAGATGCCTTGTTGATGTCAGTTTGTAGGAGGCACAGGAGAGCTTACAGTATATGCTTTGCTCTTTAAAAGCAATTTACAATTGAAGTTAGCCATTCTAGCTAACTGAGGAGAGCTTAATCCTAGAGCTGTCACTAGGCATTATTTTCAGATTCCTGATGCTTCACCATTAAAACAGTTTATATGTAAAAGTTAGTAGGGTCTAGAAGTGAAGAATTTTTCATTATATAAAACAATAACTGTTTTTGTTAGAACAACTACATTTTCTCTGTGTGAAAGAGGCAATGCCATCAAAAAAATAGAAGTTGGCTCCATTGATAAGTTTTTATAATACTTATCAAAAATAGCTTTGAGAGTGACTATTTTTTTTGGACAACAGCTGGTGGACCTTTAGTCTTGCCTACATAGTGTGTAGGTTTTAATGTTTAGTGGCTGCGCCTACTGTTTTGCTTCCTCTCACCACCCAATTCAAATTTTTGTTGACTTTTTTCCACTGGAGGCAATGAATATTATATTGTAATTAACTGTGGAATCTGGGATGTTTGAAAGATATTAAATGACAAGTTTGCCACTTCCAAATATGATCAGTATGCTGCCGTGCCTGAGAAAAGATCTCCTTGCATCTCTGTTTAGGAACAAGAAAAAATGTTGTTGTGGCTGTTGTGCGAAGTCTCTGGTATTTTAACCATTTCACTTTTTCCCCAAACACATACCTTCAGATTTATTCAGTAGATTAGCTATGAGTCAGTACTAGAAACCTCTACTTTAGAGGAAGACTTCAGGGTAGTATATATGATGCTTCTTGCTCTGCAAATAATACGGAACAAGAATAAATATTTCATTCAGAACACAGCAGTTGTCTTCTGTTTTAAAATTGGCCATGTGAAGCTGTTCCTCTTGGAGAAATGGGGAAAATGAAAGGTCTGTACAATCCAAACAGCATTGCTAAAAGTATACGTGATAAGAGAGCAAGTACTTTTTTTAAAAAAAAAAATACGATACAGATCAGTTTCTGAGAGTATATGAAGGAAAGAGATTCTGTGTGGGAGGTATGCTAGAGTACCATCGTCGTTATCCTTTGCTTTTCATCTGTTAAAAAGTCTTTTTGCAGTGGTATCCCAAGGTCTGTCTGTTAACTTGTTGGAAATACGGCTGCATCCCTTGGTATTAATAGTGGTTGATTCTTGTTCTTTACCTTCAAAGCAGGGTGTGAAGGCAGGCTGCTGTGAGAGCACAGCTCCCAGTGAAATTATGATGCTGCTTGGGTTGGAACAGGGGCCTTATGTCTCACTGTGGTTGTTACTAGTTCTGTAGAGACATCGTCTGCAGATCAGGGATCAAGGGAAACATTTGACAGATAGGACCCTCCCTTGGAACACTCCACTTGCATCTGTCATCCTTTTGCAATGAAGTTGCAGTAGATGTCTTTCTGATTTCCCTTCTAAATAAGAAAAGGAGAGTGGTCTGTCAGGAAGTGCTCAGTTGTTTCTGATAACTCCAATCCTATGCTAATCCTAACTCTGGCATGGTGTTTCTCCACTTGTGTGGAAAAGAGGATGGGAGGGAGTGGTGGTGGTGACGGTGATAAAACTAATGCTACAACATTCACCTTAAGCAATATTTCGTTGATGTACCATAGCACATTGTTGTTGTGATTAATTAGTCCCCTCAGTGGTACAGTGTGATTAGTGTATCCTGATGCAAGAAATAAAATGAATGACAGGCAGTGTTTACCCTGCCTTTCCCTACCATGCTACCTGAGCATTCTCTGGCCCTGTTGTGGCTGCGCTGTCTGTATCTTTGATAGATTTGTTCATAGAACATTTATTTTCTGTAGGGGGCAAACTTTTGTCTTCCCTAGAGATGCACTGGGGATCATACTTCTTCATACAGAAGCTTTTAGCTTCTGTTTTGTTGCCAGTTCCCTTGACAGTGGGGGCTCCTAATTTTTGTTGCTACACTGATGATCACCTTTGGAGAAACTGAAGTCCAATAGCAGGTAGGGGAAAGAAACACAAAGGGTAATAAATTCTGTTACATTGTCTTATTTCATAGCAAATAGAACTTGACTGACTGATACCCCCTTCTTCACTGAGGCTCAACAGAGGACCTTTCTTAGGTTATGGGAAAGGAAAGTATACCATGGCCAAAGGAAAATTGTGGAGGAAGCATTCAGCGTGGTGAGAGTGTGATGCTTATACTGCATTTGAGATGGAATGGGACACAAAGACCAAACATTTGATGATGTGAAGGGCTATGCATGAAGTGCTATTACTGTCACGATGATGACTGAATGCATGTTGAAATTACCTTTACAGGAATAGCAACAGATGGTCTCTGTATCTTCCCCTCCTACTCATCCAAAGCTCTCAAGGCTGCATTCCTAATCAACCAAAAGCAGACATCCCACACCCATGAGGAGAGAAATAACCTGAGCGTGCAAGCTCTGCTTTGAATTAAATATTAAAGGCATGTACCCTATATTGTCAGGTAATAAGAACTGAAAATATAATGATTAATTCAGTTATAATTCTGTCCATCTACCCCATGTCCTGTTACTCAAATTCCGATGCAGCGAACAAACTTCTCATTAAATGCTAAGGATTATAATCATATAACTCTTTATAGCATGTTGTTGTCAATAATTACACACATTCTTAAGTTGGAATCTTTATTAGAAATACATTCCCTTTTAGGGACTTGAGTTACTTGAATGTGGAGTGAAAGTAAATTAGGCTGTAGCAGGCGTCACAGCTATAGTTACTACTTCTTCCATTATTGCAAGTTATTATAAGCTTGTATGATTGAAACTGCTATAGATAAGCACACAATAATATTTTCACTGTCACCATGATCACTGACTGAGATAAGAGCGTGATGTTCTATTTTTGTTCAGTGTAGAGAAAAACAAGGAGGGGAAAATGGGGGGGAAAGGGCTTCATGTCTTGCAATGATATGCAAGAAAAAAAAATCTAAGCCTAAAGCAGGCCCACACATACGTCAATGATGACACACAGTGCTGTGAGGATTTAGTGTTAAAGGGACGTCTGTTAATTTTATTTGCAAGAGAGAAGAGAAAGCATGCACATTCAAGATACTTGTATCATTTTTAAATCAAGGCCATCTTTTTCTCGGTGGTAAACGTGAAATGTTTTTAAAGGCCAGACTTAGCATAAAAATCTATTGGTTGCTATGGAGACCACTTACCACACAGGACTGCGCTCTGTGTTCGACTCTGTGATTTTCTCTATTCAAAGGTTCAGCATTGTCAAAAAACAAATTAGTTTTTCAGTTGTTTATCACAAAGTTCATTATGAGAGAGGTAATAAATAATAAGGTATTTTATTCATGTGTGGATAGGTGCCATATGTGAATTAACTGGGGCACTATTCCTTAAATTTGCTATTTTAAAATAATTATAGCAAAATTGGCTATTGTTAGGAAATAAAACAGATTTTGATCGTTCTGTGTATATGAATATGAAGCAAAGCAGGTAGTTGGAAGTCTGATCCCAACAAAATTACATGGTAATAAGGCTTTTCACACCTACACAGCACTTAGTAACAAAGCACTGAGAGAGAAAGAAAGATTAAGCCCTGCTAGAGTAAAACTTTGTACCGGAGGTGCATTACTTCTCTCTTTATGAAAGGAAAGGTGGGTTCAGGACCCAGTGCTCACTGAATTATTCATGCTGTCTTTTGCATCTCAGATCTTTAAGGTTGAAACTGGTAGGGGTTGTTATTAGCAGAAGCACAAATCTAACTGGGTACAGCAGTTCAGTGAAAACCTGTTCAGCTGCTTCTCCTGAAGTAGTTGTCTAATTAGAGCAAATACTTTCTGCCAAACTGCTTAGCACACCCACCCCAAAGAGAACTCATCCAGGGAGGAGGTGCAAAGTCTTTCCTCTGGAGTTTGTTTGAAGCTGATGCTGGTCAATACCTCCTGAGATCTGGGTGAGAGCGACAATTTATGGAAGTGTCAAGGGAACCCTTTTACATTACCTAACGGTATTTCAAAGGCAAATTTGTGTCAGTGAGCTCTTCCTCACTCTTTTTCTTAATAACATTTTAGTCTCATTTCTAATTACTTGAGGAATATATGAGTACGTTACTTTCAGCGCTTAAGATTTGCTCCTGTCATCTCCTTGGTGCGTTCTGGAACCTAGTGAGCCAAACTCAGAGCTGCTCTGAAGTGGTGCAGCGTCACTGGCTTCAGAGAAATCCTGGTGCTGCTTTCAGTGTGTAGTCTCGCTCTCATTATAGGCCAACGACTCTAACACAGCACCATAACAACAGATCTCAGCTCAGCTCTGAGGTTTCTGTGTGGATTTTGTGTGTTAAACTATTCATTTGACTTTTATATAATGGATAGGTTTTGTGTGTAGTGTAGGGGTTTTTTCAGTGTTTTTGAAGGACCACTAGATAAATGAAAGGCTATCTGAGACACGGTGATTTATGGTGGTCACTTTTAGAAATTCTGCATCTGTGGGTAATGCAGTAAAGTTTGCTTATTTGCAAATCTAATTTGTTGACAAACATTTGTGTGCATGTAAGTTATTTAGAAGACTTCACTTTCAAAGTCAAATCACTCTTCTCCAGGATACCAACTGTACAGGGTCAAGCCCTGATAATTAACATGTTGCAAACATGCAATTAAGACAAATCAGATTGAAACACATAAGAAAAATGAAAGCTTAATTTAATTCCAGCTGTTGTCAGTCTCTTCAAGAATTATTATGCAGTTGGCTTCCTCCTGTGCAGCTCTATGTTTTAGCAGAGTGTGCACTGTTTTGCACTGCATGCAAAGTAACTAAAAAAGAAATGAGTCTTTAAAAAGGAATGTTCCAGTTTAAACAAGGCAGTAGGGGCTACTTAGGCAAAACTAACTGGTGACACTATGTTTACAGTCATAGACAATGGTATATGACTCATAAACGGTGCAGAAAAAACATCCTTGATAAGCCTACACTTAGCGTCCTATTATTATTAATAATAAAAAACTTCTTCCCCTTAGAATAAGCTTTTCTTTTTTTGTTGCAGTCAGGTTTTTGCCTGAGCTCTCCTGTTAACATCTTGCCTGTGTTTTTTCTTTGGTTCTCTCTGGCTCCTCCAGACAACTCAGTAGGGACCTGCTTTTCCTTCTGTGTTCTGCCAGAGTTCGTGAGGGTGCCACAGATTGTTAATAAAGCAGAATTTTTTGCCTACCATGTAGAATGGAATAACATTGTCTTTAATCAAAAGTAAATGTACTAGGAAGCTACCCCTATCTGCTTCAGCTCTCCTCCTCTACTTCTAAAGCAACGCGACAAGGGGCAGAGTACTAGGCAAGGCATTGTTTCTAGAACGACTATTTCAAGTGAATGAAGTATTCCTCAAAGGTACAGGATGAAAGAAGTAATCCCTCTGCTCACAAAATAGGGAGATACCATTCAAGATTCCCATACAAAATTACTAACCTACTAAGATGACCTGAAAGAGATACAAAGCAGAACGTACTTTTTTTCCATTTATATCTGGAATGCTATCAAAACTTTTACAGAAATATTCATGGATAGGAATCTGCTTTTTGCTATGTTCAGAGCTTCTCAATCTCTCCGTTTAAACTGAGATGTCTCTGAAAAAAGCTTGGGCGTGGTTTAATATCACTAACTGTACTCTAGGTTCTGCAGAACATCAGTGTTGCTGACAACAGAGTGACAGACATCTTGGAGAGATGCAAAGTTGATATTTTCAGTATTTTGCAAATGAAAATCAGTGCATAGTTAAATTTGGAAGTTTTGCTTGGGTTTTACTGTGTCCATACTTGATCGTAAATCCTGACGTTGAACATTTTTCCTTAATAGAACCTAAGCAAGTATTTAATGATTTGCCATCATGTTTATAGTGCATTCTATTCATAATTAGTCATCCTCCTCTTCTGAAACAATGGTAATGAAAAATATGACACCATTTTTAGACTGAAACTTACCTGTTTCTAGTGGTTAGTTCAGTGCAGTACTCAGTCGTGGGAGACGTACTGGACTCTGTTTGCAATAGATGTTAAGAACAAAGTAACTCTATGTTCAGGAAGCAGTGTCTGCATTCAAAAAGAAGCCTTTTTTTTTTTTCTGTTAAAAGCTAGACCACCCCAGATCGCACTCCTCATTTAAAATTCACTAATCCGAGTGAGTTAAAATCAGGGAGATGCTGTGTGCATGAGTTCAAGGTATTTCTAGAAGATAGTCTTCAAATGGCGACCTAAAATGCAATCAGAGTGAGTGAGTCTGCAAAGCTTTGTTCTGTTATAATGGACTTTACTACTTTCATATACGAAAAACTGCAAAGATAGAGAGGAAAATGTTGAGAAATGGGACTGGAAACTTAATGATGGGAAACATTTCTTAGAGATTTATTCGATGGACAAGTAATATACCAACCCAAATAGCTGAATTGTCCAGCCAAGGCTCAAAATAAAATGAACTATTCTTCAGTCCTTTGCCAATTACTAAATAATCAACTTACTTTATCTAACTGATTTTTTCTATTCTAATCTAATTGTTTGATATTTCAAAAGTAAGCTGGCCTACCAGGATGAACTAGGCAATTTTCTGAGTTTGTAAGAGCAAAGCACTTGCTACTGTTTATTTGTTTTGTAATTTTGAAATGTAGCTTTGGACAGTTACATTATTAATTGACAGTAACATTCTTAAATGAAAATTATTCCCTAATTTACTTGTTGTGGTTGGTTAGTGATGCAGAATAAACTGTAGTATCCATGAGGCTCTGTAGTCAAACTTGTATTTTTGTGCTGCCATGCAAACATTTTAATTAAATGACATTTTCAATAAAAACTCCATACAGGCACATCTGTTTGACCCGATATTGGGCAAACAAAGCACTGGCATTACTCATATAGTGTATCACCCATTTAGAAAAGGTGAATCAAAGAAAACGTGCACGTAACAAAAATGCCCTAAGCTACTGCAGGAAAATCCTTACTGTTTTCCTGCATGGGGTGGTTCTTTCTTAAAAGGAGTGATTCTGTTTCCCCTTGTCAGCCCCTTGTACTATCCTTGTGTCCATTTGATTTGGAAGAAAACAGTGTTTGTAGTCAGATTCTTAAGGACTATAAGGACTTTGTTTTTTAGAATACGAATCTAGGTTGCAACTTTGCTAACTGAATAATAAGCAGTAATATTGGCCTGTTTTTCTCCTGTGTATGGTGTTTCTGAATATCCTTACCTTCAGGACCTTCCTGTCTCTAAAATCTCAAACAGTGTTGATTCTGCTTGCAACCCCAAAGTTGTATGGAAAATGCTGACTGATGCTTTTCTGTGAGGAACCTGGATTGTGTGGTACTTCTACAAAAGATGGTGTTAAGAGTGGAGTAATGTAAACATAAATAAATTTGCAAGAAGATAAGATTGGTGTTAGAAAGGAGAGAGATTGAAATAACCAGACTTATTACTGTCAGATTTCTGCAAGATTTTTACTATTTTGGGTTAGATTTTGGATCTGAATTTATATCCAGACTGCCCTTGGGAACTGCAATTCAGCTATCAAATATCACTGACATTTAGCATTGGTTTGGGTAGTAGGTAGGAAAAGAGCCAAAGCTGCATAGCAGTGAGAGGGGACATAAATGGAATTGAGCAAAGCAAGCAAGTGGCCCGCCATAATTTATTGTGAACACAGACATGACTGTATGTATTTGTGATGCTTCTTGCAACAATCAGTGTTTTCTGTTTAGTCACAATTTTGCTACATTTTTTCCCTCCATCCTTTGAGATATGCTGGAAGAATTTTTTCCCCAAACTACAGCCCAGTAGTGAGTTCCGGGCTACAGAAGCCCCGGCAAGAGTTGCATCAAAACTCATAACGTAAGTAAAATATAGTTAACCTTACTTTTTGGTGACTGAGTGGTATTTTGTCTTGTCCACGTTAAAAGTGGGAAACACTTTTTCACACTTCTACTGTTGCATACACTTCTCATCCACAATATTTTGAGTTTTAATATACATCCTTATAAAAAGTTAGTTTTCATCCCAGATCTCCTGAGCAAGGAAATCTTTTGAAATGCTTTAGAAATCAAACAAGCTTGCAGATGCAGATCTCTGTCTGTCCAGTGGCCTCTCTTCCCGTGGAACAAAGTGCTAATTTAATTTATTGAACATCTGAATCAAAACAGAAGTAGTTTTTTATTGTTTTGAAGAGCAATGGGATACCAAGGTAGGGATCCACTGTCTTGTGTTTTTTCTGGTTTCAAGATGCAATAATTCCTAGGTAGCTACAATTTCACTTAATAAAGGGAAAAAAGCAAATGTATATAACCAAAACAATTTATTTTAAAATGAAAGTAGAAGTATAACTTTATGAAGTGCGCTCAAAAGCGACAGGGCAAGTTTACCAGCTTCTGTGAGCTGTAATTATTGAAATTGATTTCCTTCAGTTCACTTCAAGAACAATTGCTTATCATTGATCTGAATTCATACGGTCTCTGACCTCACACGCCAAAAGACTGAAGATGGTTTAGTTAGATTTGCTTGTGCAACCAGGGGCACATAAAGTACATAAGGAGGAAGAATTGAGTGTATATTCAAAGATTTACATTAAAAATTTACAGAAATCTGCATTTAAACCATGACTACTCAAGAAAGGGACTATGTCGTAACCAGCTGGTGTTCAGATGCTCGGTACTGAACTTTGTGCAGTGGACCCTCTAACACCAAGGGGGGCTGTGCGTGCTGTCCAGATCCCAGAATGCTGTGCAGTAAAAACACTTCTTCTCTATATTTGAAGTTCAAGATTTTTTAATACGTATGTCTTAGATTCCTTTTGCTGTCAAATGTTAGTACTTATTTTAGTTGTTATCAGATTTCTAAGCAACTCACTGATGGGAACAATTTTTCCTGAACTGAGAAACATGTAGTTTTATAAGCTCTGTTTTGTGTCATGACGCATTGAAAAATCATTTCGATTTGAATTTGCTAATGAATATGGTACAATAAAAAGATGGATTATTTCAGGTGGATATGTCACTATTGTTGACAACATCTATTACCTTCTTTGTGCCAATACATTTGTAATTTAATACTGTGTGACCTTGAAACTTGCAGGCTAAAGAGTACTGCCGTCTGCAGTCGAGAAGAGCTGACACTAGCAAGCACTGGTTGGCACCAAAGTGAACAGGATTTAATTGCTTGAAATACTTTTAAAAGAACGAAAATAACATTATCCCCCACCCCCAGCCCCTTGACAAGACAGATACTAGGCTACAGAGGCTCTCCTTTTCCTGCTTTTCTTATATCCTTCTTTTGTTTTGGGGCAGTTATCTGTCCATTGAAGTAAATGCTACTTTCCAGAAATTACAACACACTGAATAATTTCTCAGTTGAGGTACAGCCAGATGATTTGTAATGCTGTCTGTTCATAGTCGTTTCATATAACTGTTAAAACAGAGTACTGCACACCCACATCTCTACCGTATTCCTTCAGCAGTACTTAACAAACCAGTTGCCCAGAAATCACTCTTCTCTTCACTGAAGAGTTGCTGCTCCAGTGCGCACAGAGAAAGTCAGTCCCGTGCCACAGAAATAGCTGAAATATTGGCATTCACTTCAGTGAAGTCTGTTTATAACTGAGTATTATAGTGTCCACAGTTCACATTTTGACAAGTCACCTCTGCTTGTAAAAGTTGTCATCACTTCTTTCCACAACAGAGAGCAACACGGAGCAAGGCTCTGCATATGGACATGCATATGTACGTGGTATTGCACTTGTCTCCATTTAAAAATGAGTTTGGAGGTGGAGGAATATTTCCTCCCAATGATATTATTGCTCTCTTAGAAACTGTATCTAAACTACTGTGCCAAAAACCCTCAATAATTCTATGCAAACGAAACCTAGCAAATACCGTGCCTTCCTAATGTGTATGCCTAGACAAGGTCTAAAAGATGATGATCTCACTGTGTCAGGAGACGTAATTTTACAACTAGACCTTAAAATAGCAGCAAATTTAGCTCTAGAAGGAGATGGTAAGAGTAACCATAATCGATGTACTGCTTTGTAAAAATGCATAGTTGAGTTACAAGAAGTTTGCACTAATTCCCATGTGTGTAAGTGTAGGTATGACTTGTAGCCCACTGTCGTTTTTGTTTCTAGGCCAGAGCATGTGTTTGGATGTAGGTCCCATATTCTGCAACAGAATAACCACTCTCTGTGAAAGCTGATGGGGCTGGGAAAGGGGAAAGCAAGCTCAATATGCGACAAGAAAGATTTAGCCTCTGCAAAAATGCTGGATTCAACTAGACAGCGTAATCAATGAAAGGATTTAGGAGAAAGAGCCTATGGAGCTCTTTAAAGCACAAAAAAGGGACATTCATCTGCATTATGTCCCTTGCTGCAGTTCACATTTTCAGCTGGCTCAGTGTCAATAGCAGCTTATGATTCTGTTAGCTTTACGCAGGAGAAATCATACCTAGATGATAGATGTCACTTGTGGAGTTTCCTTTGTCTTTTTCCCATGCACTCAGTATGCAGTGTATTAGCAGGTTATTCTCCTGTAATATTGAAAAATGCACGGCAAATGTAACAAAGGTAGTTGGTAAATGGTATATACTCAATTTACAAACAGTTCTGAGTAGTTTAGCGTTCTCATGGCTTTTGCTTATGGCATTAAATTAATGTGAACAAATGGATGGCATGAACTCATTGAAAGAAAAAATTGCTTGATTTTAATGACTGAGGTACAGTAGGATACGTAAGACGGGTAACTCCTAGGATAGCAGATGATATTCTCCTGTCATCGAATGGTGTGATTTCAAGAAATGGTCTTTAAAGGGGGAGTATTTAGTGTTTTGTGCTTTAGCAGGTTGGTCTGTCCTATATATACCTGAACTAAGAAGGTAAGCTTCATGAACATTTGATACAAATGATGTTATCTCTGTTCACTTTTCCATATCCAACTCCGCCTGAGTTTTTGTTGAGCAGAGGAACTTGAAGTTAAATTATGCCAAAGCAAACACTTGCTGTGTCAGTCACATTTCTGACTTACGTACAGACAGACAACTTCGGAAAGATCAGACAGAGAAGGGTTTGTGTACTGTAGGTACTTCACCAAGCAACATAACAACGCAGTGTTCACCTAATCTAGGCATGCTTGAGGTAACTGTTAATTGCCCATGACTGGGTTTAATTGATGGTGATCTTTCCAGGTACTGTCTCAAATTATTTACTGTTTTGACTTAAATCAGGGAAGCATTTACATAGATGGTAATTTTAAAAGTATACAGTGACAATATAGTAATGTGATCTGTGTTTGAAATGTCAGATTTGTTCAATTTCTTTAGAGTAATTAAGAGTTTGAGAGCACGACACAGGACTGCAAACATACCAAATATCATTGGTGCTGTGCTTTGTACTTGAAGAGCAAGTTTCCACTCCTTTTCTCTTTCCCTTACCACCAACAAAAAGAAACACGTTATTAGGGCAACCAAAGACAAGATCAGACTGCAACAGTGGCATTCTCCATCCTGTTCAGTAGACTAGAGTTGCTGTGTCCTCTGTGCCCTAGCAAAATTTGCTCTTCTTCCCATGATGAGCAGTCACCTCAGTACTACAACCTGATCCTAAAAGTCTGTTGTGGGGAAAGGGAGTAGAAAGTAAGCTTATGTACTTCCTCTCTATCTCTTGAAAACCACTGTATACTTCAAAGAAGGATGCAGTCCTTTTATCAACAGCAGTCAATTTCTTCAGACATTCAATAACATGTGGAAATCATTAATATAAAAATTATTGTCAATAATATAGAAGAAACACCTGTTCTTGGGCTGATAGAAGTACGGAGTCTTCAGTTGCTGATCATCAACAAGGAAGTTTGTAGAATAGTGGTATGCAGAAGGACTGAGCTTGATTTTAAAGTGCTTAGAAAATACCCCAAGAGTTAAGTCTCCAGTGCTGATTACATGTACTTGCTCAGTGTGATCTTTTTTTTTTTTAACAATCTCTGTTTTCACACGTTTCAGCAACAGTGTGAGAACATTCTAGTTGCAGGGACTTCTGCAAAGGATTTAAAAAAAAAATCTTTGATATGTCTTAGGGGCTTGGTTCAAAATATAAATCACTTTTTGTCCTTTTGTAGGCATGCCCATCATGTTCCTTATCCGAGTTCTGGGGAGTTTCTTATTCCTGTAAACAGTAATCTGTGCTGTTTTCTACTGAATTTGCTTGCTATGGAGTGAGCTGATCAACTTAAGGAAGGCCTTTTTATAATTTTGGTTTTGTCTTTATGGACACAACCTGTAAAGAACACAGCTGGGCAACTACTGTGTACTTTGCCAGCATGCACTGAAAATGTTGGAGCCTCTTTTCCATTTTTATGCTATTTCTCAGATTTACCTTTTTGCAGCAATGACTGGCTTCATTGTTGATTCATATGGAGATGTAGCAGTCTGTTTTGTAATGCCGACTTGAAATTGGAAATATAATACAGTCCAGACTCAGTTTCCTGTAAGAAAAATAAATAAAACATCTTTCTTCCATTCAAGGCACTATTAAGAAAAAAAAACAACTCTCTGTAAGTTATTATAAGATCCATTAAAGACAGCAGCTTTATTTGCAGTGGCTAGAGTGCATCTTCATTAGCTCTGCTATCTGTTGTTCTCAGGTATGAATTTGTTTTCCAGTTGACAGAAGTCCTAAGCTTAAACACAGGTCAGAAAAGAATTTGCACTCCGGATACGGTTTGTTAGTATTTGAGGCGTTTGTAACGATATCACAGAATTCAAAACCAAGGTGGTGTATGTCTACTGAGTGGCTGCAGAGATCTGCTCCAAGTCCAGGTGTTTCTGTAAGCTCAGTGAGCTGGAAGCTTCTTTTTCCCTGCATGTTTTCTGTTCATGTTGGTTTTGCTCCATATCCAAGTGCCAAGTTTGAGACAACCCTATGGAGAGCATCCAGAGAAATTCGGAAGAGCAGCTTTTACCTTGCTGGAGCTCTGAAGCCAGCTATTGGCTGTGGACTGCTGTTATGCCCTTATTGGCCTTTTTGGCTTTACTTTAAAGTGGGAGCAAGCACGGGAGGACTGGGCCCCTGATGGTGGTTTTTGAGGTGGTGTTGCATCACTGCTGTGGAGTCTGGAGCCATGACACAACACACAAACATGTTGAGGTATGCTCACCTCCATTTCTGCAAACATATGCAGGTCTTTACATCTTAAGTAGCCGTGTCAGCAGGAGCTTCTCTGTTCAGTGTCTTAATGAAAATATTAACATGATGATTCGTGGTTCATTTTATCAGTCTCAGTGCTCAGGGGTGGAGTGTGTCTGTGTCAGGGGGAACTGAACAATAAAACAGGCTTTCCTCTTAGTAGACTATGTTCAAGTAGACTATGCAATGGCTTTTCTGATTAATGTTCTTGAATAATATTTTCAAAACCATACTTTTAAAAGTACTCATAATAATGTCTTCTGAAAACTGTATTGAGCAGGGGAGCTGATAAAAGAAGCAAGCAACTTCATTGATGTGGTGTCATACTTGGCTTTTCCCCAAAATGTAAGTTGTTTTGTGTCTCTGAGTTGTCTTACTGTGACCTGTGAGTGACTGCAGGATGGTGGACAGCTTTTCCAAGTGAGTCTTCTAAACTTCATAGTAAATTTTGACGTTGTCTTAAGTATAGAGCAGCATACAGAATCTGAGGATAAGGGTATATTAATCCTTTTAAAAGTGGTTGAAGCTTCATGTAGCTCAGATAGCTTCCTATTTAACTTGTGTAAGCCTTGAGAATGGTAAAATCCATCTAATTCCTAGAGTCCAGGAATCAGTTAAATCAGTCTGTTGATACACATAATAAAACCTGGTTTATTCATGTATTGAACCTTTCCTGGGCCCTTTTCAACATGTGGAATGGGAAAGGAGCTGAACTGTTATCTGGTGTGCATTCACATTAAATGAACACAGAATCATATTGACCTCTCAGCTCAGTATGAAGGAGCTTTAACTTTTCCAATTATGTCTTCTTACTAACATTGGTTTTGCCTCTTTTTCAATGATAGTTTCTAATGTACCCACTGCATAGATTCCCAGGTAGGTTTGTGGATTTAGTCTAGTTTCCATGCTGAATTAGATAGATCTTCCTGGAATGTAGCCAGAAGACACCTGCAAAGATTTTCACCATCTGAACTTCTTATTCCCTCTGTTGTGACAGTTTGTCTCCCATGGTATCCAGAATTTTTCACTTGTGATTAAGAACTTCAGTTCAAGGCTCCAGCTGGTTTCTCTTGTCAGATTCATAGCATAGGCAATGCACTTAACCCAGATATTCTGGGTAACTGAAAACAGTTTTGCTGAATGAAATAACAGCAATGCTTCAACCCTTGATTAGGCCACTATGTTGTAACATTTCTGTTAAACAGGCTGGTTCCTAGCAGGCTCTCCTGGGCCAGCCTCACTGTGTCTTTTATCCTTTATATTAAATCTAGGACATAGTGTGGTGTCGAGGACTGCTTGTTGTAGTCAGGCTTTATCAGGTTTAAGATGTCTCTGTCTTGGTGGTTACAGAGAAATGTGACCAGGGAGAAGCATGTGGAGATTGGTAGCAATCCCCATAGTTAAAAAAGGCAGACAACAGCTGCTGATCTAGGTTTTTGTGTCATGGCTGATGTGTTTTTTCAGCATCTGCTATCACGTCTGGTTTAATCATTGGACCAGATCATGTGTTTGAAATGGTAAACTGGAGCTTTCAGCGACTTGATCCACGTAAACTATAAAGTTCATGCCTGGGTTTTGTTGTGAAACCAGCCCCTTCATTGTCTGGCTTTCTTCTTTGATTATACTAACTGGAAAAATTGTTTCTGTCGGCTATTACCTTGGCATTAATGAGACGTAAGTATAGGGCCTCAGTGTAATGGGAGATGCTGTTTATTATTATACAGAGAGTCTGATATTCTGCGAAGTTCTCCTTGAACAGACTAATTGTATCCATGCTCCTTTTCCCAAAGGGAATGAGAATGATAAGTGGGATTAGTTGGATTCAGAGAGGTTTTCTAAAGCCAGCCATTGGCAGTTGAGGCTGTACAGGGAGAAACACTATATATTCTTGTAAAATGCTGTACTGTTGAAGATG
This sequence comes from Steatornis caripensis, assembly GCA_013398225.1. Lineage (NCBI taxonomy): Eukaryota > Metazoa > Chordata > Aves > Caprimulgiformes > Steatornithidae > Steatornis > Steatornis caripensis. The sequence continues at coordinate 291,336 of VZSC01014897.1, forward strand.
ATGAGGCTTACTTAGCCTCCTGTCCTTGACAGTGTAAATGTTGTAGGGTTTTTTGTGTGCTTTTGATTTCTGGTATGTGAGAAGCACCGTCTTTTGGATCCTTTTTGGCTGTCAGCAAGAACTCAGAGCTTAGGACTTGTCCATTCATCTTTACTGTTCTAAAAATTCCACTGGAAGATCTTAATGGATCAATGCTGTCTGAGCTAGGGCTTCCTTTTCTTCGTTCTACCTCAGACCTTACCTCTGCTATGAACAGGTTTAGGATTATGTCCCTGGCAATTATATAACTGGATTCTGTGCATGTTATGACTGAGGAGGGTTTTTTCCCTTGTATTATAAGCATCTATTGAATTTGTGTCCCACAGGATCAGGGGAAAGAAATTGTATTGGGAGGGACCTCTGAAAGTCTGAAGTCACAAAATCACTCTGCAAATAACTTCATCAAATACACAAGCCTGAGAAGGACATGTGGGCACACCTTACAACAACAGCAAATGTTAAAGCCAAAATCAAATAACCCCTGTGTGTGTGCATACACATCTGCATGTGTAATAATCTAAACTTCTCATCTCCAAGGTGAGAAATTTTGATGAACAAATACATTTTCCCTTACCCACATGTTTGCTGTTTGCGTGGCCCTGACTGTAAATAGTCTCATCTGCAAACGGCTTCGGAAGCCCTGGAAGGCAGAGAAGGGTCGTGAAAAGGGGAAGGAAGCTCCTTTAGAAAATATC
>VZSC01014897.1:292713-325691 GCA_013398225.1 Steatornis caripensis
TGAGGAATGCCATACATATTTGCCAATCAGTGGGACTTTGAACTGTTGGCCCATAGCCTTTGAGCCCAATGGTATGGACAGCTTTTCAACCACCTTGGGTACTTCCCTGGCTGTCATAAGCCAGTGGAACTCCTGGCACTGTTTTCCCTAAGATCTTTAGTGAGTACCACCTTTGTCTCTGAAGCTTTTAGGTTTAGTACTGTGGTAAAAAGGGCTATCTTGAAGGAGCTTACTGATGCACTGGACTCTACCTAGACCAGAACCCTGGTCATGGGTTCACCTTGCCAATGAGATGATTATGATAAATTGTTGTCTTTTACTTTGAACACGCTCTCACGCATCTGATGGTAGGTAAAATCAAATAAAAATGTTTATTTAGGAAACTCGAAATAGGCAATTATAAAGCTGGGAGACATGACTAAATAGAAAAGAAATTAATATTATGCCTATATTTGACTCACATCTAGCACCTCAATTTCCTTTTATAGCACAGAACTATTTATGAAAGCCATTTGGACTTACTGGTTCTTATCATAATCAAGGAGCAGTTTTTACTTTTCTGCTAGGTTATGTTCCCAAAATTTGGAAATACGTATGTCCCTTTGGCATGGGCAGATACAGTTACTACTTATCTACAGATAAACAGGATCAGTTCACTGTTATTCCAGCACTAGGCTAAACGCTCATGCAGGAGTGATGTATAATGCACGAGGTATAATGTCTTGTACCATTTTCCTGGCCTCAGGTCCAGTTATGATTTGATGCAGGTCTCAAAGTAGTTCATCTTATGAGAACCCGCTTGAGCAGGATCCGGTTGTTTCTGAGGAGCAGTTGCCAATGTGTACTTGGCCTTTGCTAATGCCTCTCTCCATTCTGACCCTACTAAGTCTCCTGTGTGGGAGAAGCTGGCTGGGCCAGCGTCAATGGACCTTTAATGGGTCCTTTGCTTTTCATGGATAGATTCTGGGATCTCCCCCACCCCCAGTGCTCCTGCTGGTATTTTGCAGTTTGACAGGCTTTGGAATGATGATTTTGCCCAATGATGGCTCCCAGTGCAATTCATTGGATGAATTAATCTTTTTGTATAAAGCATTTCAGCTGAAGAAAATTGTTTCATGTTTTGAACTGTTGCAGAGTTCTGGATATTTTTTTTGTTTGACCTGTTTTAAAAATAAAACCTGCAGGGAGAATCTTGCTTGATGACTAATTATTTGTTTGCTCATAATCTTTTAATTTTCTTTCATCAGTTAATTCCCTCCTGGTTAAATTTTCAAAGCTTCATCTACTAGGATCTTCTAGAAACACCACCATCTCTTAATTACAGTTTATCATTGAATTCCTAGAAAACAGCTGTAAACCTAACTTCTATTGAATGTCTTCGTGTTATGAGGTTTTTTGAGTTTATGTGTATGTGTTGATAGTTACGCCTAGACTTAATTAAGATCTGAAGTTAACTTTTCAAATCATCTGTGAAACTTGCCATCACAGTTATCTGAAAAAAACAAGACAGCTTACTGTAACTTCAGTAAGATACCATTTAAAATCTTTTAAGGTCATAGTATCAATTTCCCTTGCGCTCTTTTTAGATTCACCAATAAAGCTGCTTATTTCTGTTGAATTTGATGTTTTATTGGGAATGGAACCTTTTTTTTACTGGTGTGGCTTTGCTAACATGGTCTCTCTGGTTTTTCCTCATTTACATAGTGATTAAATGTCCTATGAATTTACTTAACTGCATGCCATGAGTTTAAGTAGTTGCACGTCATGCATGGTCATCACTTGCAGGCATAGCCTTTCTCTAGGGAAGTCTAAGGAAGATGCTTTCAAAGAAACCCAGCCAAAACCAGGACTTGTCATGTGTTAGGTTACTTTAGGTTGATATTTGCTGTCTCAAGCTAACATATCTAGGCATACATTAATGTTGTGGAACATGTTTCTCGTACCAATCAGTTTATTGCTTTATATGGAATTGATTTCCTGCAAACAATCACTGTCTTATCATTCCTATACAAACGTAAAGAATTGAGAGTAATGCATCTCTTTCAGGAGCTTAGGGGTTAATACAGGCAGTTCTATCAGAAATTGCTCTTTACTAAACAATGACCTGGCTAACTCCAGGGGATTCAGAAAAAGCAGCTCTCCTTCCTAGGAAATGCTAGTTTCATTTTAATTTGATTGGGTTTTATCATTTATTGTTTCTGTTCTGATTTAAAACTTTCTGGAAATAAACCACAAAGAAAGTCCTCTCCATGCAAGGTTCTGCTACTACTTTCTTAGCATTTTTTAAAAAAGCTTTATATAGTTTTTTGTACTGTACTCATCACCATAGTTTCTCTGAATGCTTTCCAGAGGATACTAAGTGATGTGCATAACATCTGACACATGCAGTTTGTTGTTTTTCTGATTGTCTTCCCAGAGGGAAAATTGTGAGTGCAGTAGTGTGTTTACTTTTGAAGGGGTTTGGGGATAGGAGACAAGTTTGTTTAGCCTTTGATTGAAATTCCTGGTACCTTACTGACCCTTCAGCAATTCTTCCTGAATTACTAGGCAGTTGGTGGCTGCTACCTTTTGCTGTTAATTCGAGCCACAGGCAGAAGGCAATAGCATTTCAGCATTTATCCATGTTCCTTTGAGAAGCCTAAATGACAACTGACTTCTCTGTTAACTGCGGAGCAGTAAGTGAAACAGTGAGGTGACAAAATCCAGCTTTCCGATATTAAATAGTTTACCTTAAGGTACTTACTGTTTATATGGACTCATAGTTTCTACTGTATTTATAGTTACACTGTATGTATGATGCCACACATAACTTGTTTCCATTGTATGTGGAGGGTATATAGTCCCAGGTGAGGAGAGCCGTGGCTTGGACAAACCATTGGCAGGACAAACTCCACAGGCAGACATGTTTCACTTGCATTGCTCACACTTTTTGATACCAAAGATAGTTTAACTTACGAGTATTGAGCCCACACATGCTAAATATTTTCTTGCCTTTTAAAGACTGAGTCATTGTTTTTAGTAATGATCTGTCTAGATGCAGGGAGCTGTATCTTTTAGCGTGATGAATACTCAGCTATACCAGTTCTGGTATTGCAATGGCATTTCTTGTTGATGACCATAACTTGTCTCTCCCTCCCGTCACAAGCTCTGACCTCATAATGGACCTCTAGCATGGACTCCACCTTTTGGAAAGGTAGGGACAAAAGTTAGACGCAGAGTAAAGGCTAGCAAGTAATTTCATATTCTGTTTGTAGATTTTCTTTGGTGTCTGTGTACGTGTTAACTTTCAGACCTTGTAATATTCTTACACAGAGCTTGAATCCTTTTGTCTGTCTCAGTTTTACTTTTTTACTCTAAGCTTCTGGTATTTATTGCTGTATGGTTTGGTGCAGAACCAGGATTTGGAGTCTAAGAAACTTTTAAAGTAAGAATTAATCTAGCTTTTTAAAAAAACACATGCATTTTTCCCCCTTTCCTTTTGTTTCCTAAATTAGCCTTGCAAATGGAGCATTGCAACTGTGATTGCCAAGATTTCTTCCTCCGCACCTGCTGCAAAGGTCAAAGATGAATCACTGTCTTTTCTAGAGTGGCTTGGGGCCTGGCAAGCCTGGTGATTTGAAGAGAAGCCTTGATAGACATTATCAGTATTTTTTGAGCCCTGCTGTCTGACACAACTCTGGGTTGTTTTCTAGAAGGTTAGCTTGCTCAACCAGCAGGTTGAGCTGCTTAACTTGTCTCTGAGTTGTGGCAGCTGACCAGGAGTTCTCACCTAACTAGAAGTACCTAGCGTAGGGCAGGGTTTGGTACTGAAAAGGAGAGAAAGAGAGAACATGAACCTGATGAGCAAGAAGAGATTGGGCTTTCTATGGGTGAAGATGCTGAGAGATGCTGCATGGGAATCAAGGATTAGAGACTGTGTAGACGGCATAGGGTTTTAAAGGCAGATGAAAGAAGGCATTTACAGAGAGGGTAAGGGGGTGGTCATAGGCTGGCAGTATTAGTCAGAAAAGGGAAGAAGAAATAGTTTGCACAATAGAGAGGAAGAAAACAGAGATGACAATCTCAGGTATATATAGCATGTTATGCTGAACTATGGAAATAGGTTAAATGCAAATTCTGACTTCTGATTATTAATTTATTAGAGAAAGCATATTGCAAGTAATTCCTGCTATAACCATTAAAATATATTTGTAATTGTAGCAGTATATATGGTCTGGGTTTATTTTATTATTTTATTTTATTTTGTTAATATTCTAGGAAGGGCATTCTGGTGACATACTGCTTATGTATGCAACTCCCTTCAGTCTTTACAGGTTTCTTCTATCATGACGTGCTCTGGAAGACCTGAGGGGTTGGGTGGATAATCTTTATTACTTCAGGTAAACATTTATTATGTCTTTCTTTTCAAAGAATGAGAGAGTAATTTTGGCCCCAACACATCCTTGCTGGATTTATTCCACATACACTCTATTGTGAAAGGTCTTAATTTATTCATCTCATGATTGAATTTTATATCCTTTGTATTAAAGTTATTCTGCAAGTGATGCAGTCCACTGGATTATGGGATTGAGAGTGCTGAATAGCATTTGTTACAGCATATTGTCAGAAAGGCAGAATTTCTTGATTTAAAGCTGATAATCACGTAAGCTCCAATAAAATAGTCCTAGGTGCCTCTTTTTAATACTGCATGCTTATCACTTACACGACCATATGCATGTAGAGCTCCTCTCAAAACAGAGTAATTTTTTTTTCTTCAAGACTTTCATCTGACACTCTGATTTTGTACCAAGTAATACCTTACTGACAATTAATACCATACAGAAGGTTGGCAGACTGGGTTTCAAATTAAGATGAGAACAAGAAGGGATTGCAGAAAAGAATGATTTAAAAAAGAAAAAAAAGGCAAGAACTAGAATTTAAGATCACACAGTCATTTGGGATTTCAGTCACCTTGAGTTACAAAATATTCTTTTATTCATACTGTTTTAATTGGAGTGTTAAACAGTTTAACAAGAACAGTTCATGCATAAGTCTTTTTAAAGAAATGAATTTTAAAAGGAGATTTAATGAAAGAGACTGTTGTGAGAATGCAAAGTAAACTTTATGAACATAGCATTATGGGAAGCATTGTGAGACACGTAAGTTGCCATCTCACTGTCCAGGCAGTGGATTTTCTTCTTTTCTTTTCTTTCTTTTTTTTTTTTAATCTTGTATTATGCCTTCTTGCTTAGTCATCACTATTCAGCTTTTGATGTGCAATTTCAGACCTTGGTTCCTGGATCCAACTGTGCTGGTTTCCTACCATCAGAAAATGTTTTCAAAACAGTTAATTCATTTGTACCCTAATGGATATGAGTATGCAACTCTTATACATCACTGTCACTTAGCATTGAAAGGACTTAACGCATTAGCCCGGAGGCTAGGAATTCTTCTATATGCCAGCAGTTGTGCAAATCACTGCTCGTTTTGTCACTGCACTATATGCCAGCAATACTAATATAATCCACCTGGGTGGTTTTTATAGGAATGCTGTTTCTTGCATGTCGATACAATTTACAAGTTAAAATCTGTATTACAAACAAACAAAAAATTTGCTTATATTATATCCACTCTTTAATACTTCATCCTTCCTTTCCAGATTCTGGTTTCAGGTTGATGAATTGCAGGTATTCCTAATGCTTCCGTAGACAGATTTCCACCTGAAAAGCCTTGTTCTCCATCTGTCCCTTGTGTTTCACAGTTGGTATACTTGGATCATTGCTTGCTTCTTGTTTGTTTAATTATTTAAAATTCTGAAATATATCAGATTGTTTACTTAGGGGAATAGGTGCCAACCCGTTCTATAATGTCACTGCAGAAAAGCTTTGCAAAAGGAAGGCCTTGTGTTTCCCTTGGTGAATGAGCTCCTATTTCTGTAGCCAAGGGAGTTCTGCAGTTGAAGACTATATTGAGTGTCCTATCCCCAACCGAATTAGCTCTGCCTTACATTTAGACAGTTCCAGCAGCCTATGGATCATGACATCTAAATGTACGTGATGTTTTACCTAAAAAAACCAAAACAAAATAAAACCAAACAAAACAAACCCCCCAAACAACAAAACTCAACCCCAAAACAACCCTGTAAAAGTATCTGAGCAGACCAGAGAACTCTGTTCAGAACATGGTCAGACACACTTAAGCAAATTAATGCCTGGTGTAATTTCACTGACACAGCTGGAGTTGCAACAGAAGTTAATTTAGGTATATTTTGCTTCCTTTAAAAAGCAATAAGAAAAGAGAGAAGTGCCCACAAATAGCTCCACAAACAGTTATTTTCAAAAACTGCCCAAGATTTACACACTTACAGGAGCAGGGAGATGGAAGGACACTGCACCTTTTCTTTTCACTGGGATTATTTTACAAGTGTGACCTTCAAAAATCTGACTCCTATTAACATTTTTATAATTTTCCTTCCTTCTGGCCAAAACACAGGGTCTTTGATCACTTGTAATTTTAGACTACCAATGTATAGTTAACATTTAAAAATACCTAGTTGTTTATGCTGACCAGAGTGTATTCTCAGCTACCATGTTTTTAGCAAGGAAGAGATATCAAAGTGCAGAACATACAGACCATTTTACAAGAGCTTGGATTAATGGACGTGATGTCATAGAGGAAGACATTTTTTGTTTTCTTAAATGATACTTTAATACAATAATCTTAAAATAAGAATGTAAGTGCCGCTTCTATTCCAACTGGCCAAAGTAGCACTTGTTCTCTTAACAAGATGCTGACCCTGATAGTAGTAAAGAAAGGAACTTAGGCAAGAAATATCTCCCTGTGTTTTCATGAGCTGACTTGCAGAGACTGGGAATCTGGTGGTAAGTGAAGGATACTCAGTTTATGGGACATAGAAACCGTCATATTCAGGTCTTGGATCCCTTTAATTTTGCATCTTTGACTTTGGCAGTAACTGGAATCAGCTGCTTCCAAGAAGGTGCAAGGAGCTTCTTACTGCCTGGTAGCTGTAGTTTCACCTGTTGGCCAGATGTTTTACATCAGTACTGAGAGGATCTAGTGGACAGGGGCATGAAAATAAGCAAGAAAAAGAAACAGACTATGAATTAAATAAACCGGCTGCACACCGGCACAATCCTGTGCTGCTTATGAGTTTCCACCTCTGAAGTCAGCTTCTTACCTGAGTTTCCTATCTTACTTCCTCAAAGGACCTTTGGTGATCACTGGGCTTGATGGAAGTAAAAAAGTCCAGTGAGCCTTTTAGGATGTATTTTATATTGAAACTTGAGCAACTGTTAGAGAATGGATGACCTAGGTGTCCCTGGAGTACAAAGCTAAGGGAAAGGGATGGATGTGGTATGTGGTGTGATTGGTTAAAAGAGGCCAGGACTGAGAGAGCAAGTAAGATGTGTTCATTTATTCTGTTAAATTTAGCTCAAAAGAGAATGCTGTCCATGTTAAATAAGCTGTTGAAAAGAAATACTCCATAGCAGATGAACAATAATCACAATTAGAGAAATGTTTATCAGTAATATGTAAAGGCAGATTGTTAATAAGAGCTGCTTTGGCCATAACATTCTACATTTTTTTTCAATTTGTTTGTGGATGTTGCAACTGCCATCATGCCCAGCATTACCTTCAAAGTGAGGAAGCTAGCATTGTATTTCAGCAAAGAATATGGTCAGAGCAACCCTTGTAAGTATGTGGCTGTAATCTGACATGTAAAAGTCATGCCATTTAAAAAATGAGGACAGTTTTTAATCATGAAATGTGAAATGATTGTGGAGTTGGGTGGAAAAAACAGGCCCCTGAAGGTTTGCGTCTTGTCCTTAATGCAGTTCTGAGATGCCCAGATCTCTTTTCTTGGTGCAAAGCAGTATCTATTTTGCAAATAGAGTGCTAAATACTAGTTTGTCCTTCCTGCTAACAGTAGAATGGATCATTATTACTAAAGCTTGAGCTTAATACAGCTTTTTTGTCCTGGTGTAAGTTTCATCAAACATTTTACATATTCTTATGCTGGATTCTTGTCCTTGGTAGATGACTTGAGTTTCGTTAACAGTGTTATAAATTGTCTGGTTTACACCAAGAAACTTTTTCTTTCCACACACCAGAGTAAGAGCCTGGTTTTTGTGATCTGTTTAAGCCAGTCTAAATTCACTCAGCCTTTGAAAGGTGGTTGTCTCCTGCTCTCCTACCTGTACTGGTAGTAGCATCTGTGTTCTCAGCTGGATCACGGAGCTCATTTAATCAAAAGCTAATTGATTTGTTATTGGTTGGGGTTGGATTTATTGCCCCCCCCCATATCCCCCTTCTGAGCAGGTTTTCAGCCAGTTCAGTTTTTGAATCCAGATGATGTCATGCCCAAGTAACAATGCCATTGCAAGTAGTAGGGAAGAAGTGGGATCACCCAGGCAGGGGAAGTAAAGGCTCATCTTTTCAGCGGCAGCATTAATATAGGTAAATTTTAACCCATTTTGATGCTGTATATTACATTATGCCAAAACAAATATTTTACATATCTGCCTAATGCAAAATGTAAAGTCAGGCGTACCGTTATTTTGGTATTTATCACAACCTTTACTGCAAACAAACCAGACCTTAGCTGACATTTAATTAATTAGTACAGCTGTTCTATGTATCTGTGATGTATGGTTAGAAAAAATCCATTTACCTTGTATATTTCAAGACATTAAAATCAATACGCTATAGTCAGTACTAAAATGACTGTAGGAAGTGACATCAATACTTTTTGTTCTGTCTGCAAGTACATAAAGAATTTTTAGGAATTTTTTTTTTTACGGAGATTAATATATGAGCTGTAGGGAGCTGTATTGACACTGTTTCATCAGAAGATGTGGTAATCTTTGGTTTATTTTGCCATGAAAGCCCCAGAATGGAATTAATTTTGTCTAACTTGTACTAGTCCATTTTATTGTTTCCCTGTGCTTTTGCAAATGGATTTGAGACAGATTTCAAGTTCTGAGGCATTTAAAACTGATAAAATATTTACTAGCACAAGAAACATCTAAAATTATTGCGATTCTGGGCAAAATCCTACAAACTTGAAAAAGCATGACTTGGAGCCAATTGAGAATGGCCTTCTGAATAGTACAGTGAAGGCAAGTTTTTTGAATGGGTCTTGATGATCTTACGGAAATAGAAGGGAGAAGAGAACACTTCTGCCACAAGAAATTCAGTTTGTGTTGCGGTTCCTGGTTATCTGGCTTACTTCCCCTTGGATCTATCAAAGAGAGGGTTTATCTTCCTGGATAGAACGGTTATCTTCCTTGAAAGAAGTCTGGATAACCGTATTTTTAAGGACTTGTACTGTATTGCTGCTAGGCACCTGGGCTTCCTGATGTTTTTCTGTGGATCAGGAGGGATTTTTCCTGCCCCTTTCCCTTCTTGTCCAGTGACAGACAGTGCTGTTGCAGTTGGTGGCTGTCTTGAGGCTTGTTTTGTTTCCCTTCTGTTGTCCCCTGAATCTGCTAGACTGGTTGCAACTAGGGAGGAACTAAAATCAGAGTATGTTGGTGCTCCTCGTGACACACAATTGTCAAGTACCTGGTTGGTGTGCTTTTCTTTAGACTGTCTTTGTCTTATTCAAGCTTAGCAGGAAATTTGCTCTGAGAGGGGTACAGCTGGTTTTTGTTCGATTTTTGTGGATTGATTGGCTTGGTTTGGGTTTTTTTGGCTGATTGGTTTGATTTTTGCAGTGCTCTGTAATATGTCATGAGCCTTTTCAGATATGCTCTAAGTGTTATCTAAATAATCCAGTGCCATTTCAGGGACCTTAGTCTCTTCTACTCTCTTCCTATGGTACATTAAATTTCTGTGATTTTCTTTTTTTTGTGTGTGTGTGTGTGTGTGCATTTTACCGAAAGACATGATTTATGGCGCTGTGTGGAACAGGTGTTGTGAATAAGACATACATAGTACTGTTGCCTGTGATTGTGGGAATCTAGTCTCAGTGGCCTCAGGGATCATTCCTGACCTGTGTTACAAGAGACTTGTCTGAGTAAAATTTACATGCTATAGACATTCAACACTAGTACCTCTCCTTACGCTTGTACAAGAAAGATGAGCCTTTTCTGCATGGATTTTGGAGATAAAAAGATACTTCCTTCCACCGTCTGCCCTCCTCTCTGTCCTCTGTTAGTCCCTCCAACAAGAGTACTGTGTTTCTGGAACCTATGGGGAAAAAAGGGTAGTACTTTAGAGGCAAACACAGGGTCACTCTTTACGTGCTTCTCCCCTTTTGATTTCTGTGTGCAGGGAATCCTTGAAGAAACCAGTACAAAGTCACCCTGTGTTAATTTTTGGGGAGGTCTCCATCGCAGCCATAAGAATAAAAGGTTATAGGGGAGCATTGGCCTGACCTCCCATCTGGGTTGGGGGTTACCNCAAAAAGATACTTCCTTCCACCGTCTGCCCTCCTTTCCGTCCTCTGTTAGTCCCTCCAACAAGAGTACTGTGTTTCTGGAACCTATGGGGAAAAAAGGGTAGTACTTTAGAGGCAAACACAGGGTCACTCTTTACGTGCTTCTCCCCTTTTGATTTCTGTGTGCAGGGAATCCTTGAAGAAACCAGTACAAAGTCACCCTGTGTTAATTTTTGGGGAGGTCTCCATCGCAGCCATAAGAATAAAAGGTTATAGGGGAGCATTGGCCTGACCTCCCATCTGGGTTGGGGGTTACCTTGGTATCCTACCCAGCGCTTAGAGGAAAGGAAAGGAAGCTACAGGAGGATTTTTCCAAACAGCTTCCAGCAGGTTTAACTGTGATAGGGGATAATCAGTGGCTGTTAAAGTCTGAACACAGAAAAACTCTGGCTGAGATTTGACATCTTCTTTCTGAATGGAGGCTAAACAGAGAATACCAGCTTTGATGTTATAAAAAAAATATGGAGGATGGAGGCTGGCTTTTGACTGAAGGTATTCAAACTGTATAATTCCCCGCATACTTGTGTAGCAGACACTTGTCACTTTTATAAAGTGGTAAATAATCTTGTTATGTGCTATAGTTGAATTTATAAAGGCTGAGTTAGGGACCTAATTCAAACCTGTTTATTCAGATAAGCACAAACTGTATTTTGAAATGAACTCTGCACAAACTGGAATCTGAATCCATAGAAACAGATACTGCATACTGGAGTGGGCACAGCTTCTGTTGAATCATACTGTATGTATCACATACTGAACAGAATGTGTTGTGTAAGGAAGTCCATATTCACTGGTTACCAGTCAGCTTAAAGCCCCATCAGGGGCTTCTAGAGTAAGTGAACCTTATTTGAGACACTTGTCTGTCTTTAGATGCAAAGTACAGCAAGAATATTAGATTAAATTGTGGCATAAGATACTTTTAAAGGTTGTAAAATATTCTAGTCCTTTTTAAAATCTCTAAGTCATCCTTGCTCTGTAAACTGCTTTCCAGTGATTGATGGCAGGTGGCATGGGGCTGTTTGCTGATGGAGTCCTTAAATAGAACACCAGACAACTTCAGATATACCTGACATTGGGAGGCAGGGCTTATCAGCAGCTCTGTCTTGTTTTCTGGGGAAAGGGCATAGGAAGAATAGTATAGGAAGAAGAGACATTAGGAAGTTTCATTTTTTACCTGTGTAACTGTCAGACATGAACAAACTTTGAACACAGAAGGGAATCCAGTCCTGATTATTTAAACAGAGACAGAGGATAGTGTGAAATTGTGTGTATAGTTAAAAATGTCCTGATAATCAAAGGCATGGAGTACATACAGTATTGATTTACTCACCTCACCAGTACTCAAAATTGCCTCTGATTTAGGAATTTAAATGTGAAATTAAACCACTTTGTTTTGTTAGAATTTCTTTTGGGCCATTCTTTGTACCTTTTTGATTAGTCACACTCTTCCTCTTTCTCTGTTCTTCATTATGTTTTCATGCTTTGTTTTGGTTTTTACATTTGGGTGGACCTTCATGTCTTGTAGCTTTTTAATGTCTTGATAAGGTAACATAGCTCCATTATTTTCTCTGTTTTCACCTGTTTGTCTGCCCTAGCAGCCACCATCATTTGCCTCTTCTCTTTTCTCTTCTGATTCTTTGTCATGCCATGAGTGACAGATTTCACACAATATGGACCAAAATGGCAATGATGGACAAAAGATAACTTGTTTTTATATCCAGAACAAACAGCAGGTACTGCTAGTCACCCGTAACACTCCAGATCAGCGCTTGGCTGAAGGAAACCAGACTGACAATGAATTCCAGAAAAGCTAAGATAAGGGTGAGGAAAGGAAGTTACTCAGCACTTGCATATAGCATTTCCACTTTCCATCTGAAGAGAAATATTAAACTGTCTTTACCTGGATTTGTTGGGGTTTAGAGTCTGTTTTTCTTTTATGTGAGAAGCAGCCTTCTCTGCAAACTGCATTTCCTTTTCTTTTTTTATTGAAGTTCAGTCATGGTCATTTTCATCTTCGTGACCATGGGCTTCAAAGCTTATGAAGATATCTAAGTCCAAAATGCCATGCACCAACTTTTCTGTGATGCAAACTGCCAAAATCCCATGCTGTATTAGTTACTCTCTTGATGCTGCTTTTATTGAGTTATAGGTTGAATTCAAGGTTTTGGCCATGCACTTAACTTAAGATTAATTTGATTCATAAGGAATGTCATGAAAAGTATCATTGTATCAACTTGAAGAATGGAACTGTTAAGTGTTGAAGTGAAAACAGTGTTTGCAGGAGATGGATGAAGTCCCTTGGGGTGTGATCAGAGTAGTTATAAACCTTTGTGCTTAAACCTACATCCCTGTCTGCCTTTCCTGTGATACCAACACAGACTATTTAGCAACAGTGATAATACTTCACTTACTCTTTAGCTTTGTCCATTCCAGCCCAGTGTCCTGAGCACGATCAGTTCTTTTAACACTTTATATTTATCCATGGAGGGTCGTTCTGTTAATAATCACATTGCCAGTTGGGTTAGATTCTGAGTAAAAACTACTGTGAAGTCTTCTGCTGCGCTTTATAAAGGTGAACAGGTTTCAGTGGTGCAACAACTCCTAAGATAGAGCCAATTTCTGCATTGTTGTAGCAGAACAGAGCAGTCGTTCCTGGGGAGGATACTTTTTGTCTGCTTTCTGCAGTTGATTGAACAGAGGTCAGATTTGTTGGAAGCTGCTTAATTGTGCAGGCAGCACTGCTCAGACCATGGAGCAGAGCTTCATGCTGTTCTCTCAGCTGTCTGCTCCTTCTGCGGTTATTGACTCTGCTTCTTTTCAACTGCTAACATCTCACTACAGGCTTTCCTGTGAACATGCTGCCTTATGGCTTGAGACCAATGTGTGGGCACTAATCGCCATCTGGAGAGAGAATAAGATTCAGGGCCAGCTGAACTTGGCTGCAAGTAGTGTTCAAAGTGGGGCATGGGATGCTGTACACCAGGCCACTGCTCTTCTATCCTGAAAACCTTCCTTCCACCACTGTTCTTTGGCAGGAGGTGGCTCTCCAGGTGCCCGCAGGAGCCATGCGAGCCATTCGTACTGGTGCAGGAGCAGCTTGTACTGCTCAGCGCCTCCAAGCAGGGCAGCCCTTCCTGCTTCAGCTGATTCCTGGGGGTGCTGTGGAGAAAACTGGCGTGGGGTGGGAACAGCCCCTGCATATAGGAGCAAGATACTGTAAGCCAGCAAGAAGCTTTTGCTTCAGTAGGAGGCCTGATGGGCTATATTTTGCCACCACATGAGAGTGCTCCTGCTGAGTTTGGGATTGTGTCCCTATCTGAAATACACATATCTGCAGAATACGGATTTCAGCAAACATATTAATGGATAGCAGAGTATCTTAGTGCCTTTGAGTGGAATGATTTATTTCCCCATTGTCGTCAGTTGGGGATGAGGGCTAGTACCACATGCTTGTGATGTTTTTTAATCCTACTCTGCATGCTTCTGTAACTTAGAAAGGAAAATAAAATTGTATCAAGTATCATACCACTATTTTCCATTTGTTAAAGACATACTTCTACATCAGGAATAACTTACTGACCCATGGCTTGTCTTACAATCTGCCTCTGTTTTCCTTTACTTAACTGGGTCCAAGAGTATTTGCAGGGGAGAGGCAGGAAAGGAATGCAACTGCTAAGCTCCTTATGGCCTACACTGCTGCCTGGCAGCATTCTCCAGCTGTTGAGATGGATGTTTTATGTACGTGGAAGTAGAGGTTGATTGTTTTCTGGGTGAAATGTATGGTTTTACTAGAAAATGCATGTGTCTCATTATGTGAAGTTATCTGTGTTTCTGAACAGATGATTTGAATTATGTTCTAAGAACCCATCATATATCCTGCTTGTTCTTATTTCAGTTAAGTTGTGATAATCTAATAGGATGTTTTTCTGAGTACCAGACTTATTTGCACCGTCCATATTTTTCATACAGCTTAGATAATATACCTGAAGAGTCATTTGTTTACAAGAGTTAAGAACATCTATACCCTTGATAAATCTATCACGAGCAGCAGTGAATAAACTGCAGAAGTTTTGGATTGATTCTGATACGGATGTTTTATCAGAAGTGTGGACAAATCTTGCTCTCTTTCACGTGCGCACTCGCTCTCTTTTAAAATTTCCTCCACCAGGTTCTTCATTACTGCTACCCAGGTTTTCTCCTAAGGTGTAGGATGCAGTGCTACTCCAGAAACAGAATGAAATCACTTGGATGGAAAGCAAAGGTACCTCATGTCACCTCTGACGAAATCCCAAACTAACTAAGTTTCAGGTACATGAAAACATGCATCTCTCTTCCTAAGTTTGATTTTTTAATTTTTGTACATTAGGTAATATGTTTAACCTGTTATAGGTAGTACTGCTGGCAAAATCTGTGATTATATTTTCTGTAGGAAGATCTGTATTCTAGCATTTTTAATTTTGTGAAACCTGCACTGCTCAAGCTGAAATTAGCATAAATTTAGTCTGCCCCTAATGTCCCTGAATATGTGCAGTACCAGGATTACACCAATTGATCAGAACTTTTCCTGCAATTGCTGCTCACACATACCGGGAATCATACAAAGTGTGAAAGAAAGACTAAAAAGTATTGAAGGAAGTAGGGCTCGAGAGTATATTTCCCCTAAAACTTGAGGCATTTGGAAAATGTTGAAGAATTCTTAATTTCAACATCCCCCACTACTAGCAAATGGCGGTGAACACTGCTTTCAAGGTCTGTGTTCCAAACACCCTTACTACTTGGTCCTCCTGAGAAATAATGGCCTACTACCTCTGCAGCTTCATTACTTCAAGCAGCCAAAGCTTGTACTAAAATATTTCTAGAGCTCTCACTATTATATACTGTTCCATTTAAAGAAATCTGTGTTAAAAGCTCAGGCACTTTTAAGTGGAATTTCATACATTAAAACAATGCTAATGTTGCAAAATTTAGGCAGTCAAAAGTTAAGAAATACCGCAATCGGTTTTCTCTGCAATCTTAAATTGATATTCATGTTCATAAACACAATAATGCACTGTTTTATTACATGCATTTTTCCTCCAAAAGGCTCTAGCCTCATTAGGTACCTGGAATGGAAGTTGCATAGTTCATTGTTGCAGAAATAGAAGATATGTGGTGAAAGGATGAGGAGTTTCTTAGAAGAATGTGTCACAGATCAAGCAAATAAATGCAATTCTTATCCCTTGTAGTCTATTCCTGCATCTGCCACAAAATAACCTGGAGAAGTTTCTTAAATTTTGATAAGTAGTTACTTATTTTAGGTCTTATTTTCTACAAGCTTAACTTGGTGGTGTAAAACTGCTGAGCTCTCACAACCGCAGCTGATGTCTAGTGGAGCTTTGCTTTGTAATACAAAGTGCTTTAAAAGGCTGTATAATCTGATAAATGAAACTTTGTGTTTCAGTTTAGGCCATGAATTCTTGTGTTTTTCACTTCCACTGTACCTTGGTTCCCTTGTCTGAAAAATGGAACAGCTGAGGTGGTCAGGGGAGAATACTATAGAAACAACCAGGAGAAAATTAGCAGCTCTATAGTCAGCATAGCAAAGTCTGTTATGCAGTTAATAAGGCCAAGGGCCAAAATTTGAGAGAGTGTAACCAAGAGGTTATAACTCTCTGAGCTCTGTCTATCTTGAGTGCTGAATGAGACAGGAGTCCAGCTGAAAAAGATGCATATAATTAATAATGAAATCATAACCTGTCTGTACAGTGCAGCTGAATTAAGACTTCTGTTACTGCCAGTTATGAACTCTTGAACTTGATGGCCTTTTTCACCTTATACTTTTTATTTCCTATAATGAAAACTTTGTACATGTAAAGGATGAGAATATGGGAGTAGGTATGCATCTGGATATAAATTCCCCCAAATTTTTATGGCTAGCTCTTACACGTAAAGAATATGCAGTGAGGACATATAGATGGTCTTTCTTCCAGAGGAAGTCCCGATTTGATAGCATTGTTACTGTTAATAACCAGGTTGCATCCATGCTGAATGAGCAGCTGCAAAGAATCAGGATATTGGAGATGACACTTCCCTTTGGGTTGCTACAATAAACTCTTGTTTTGGTGCTTTGATTTAAAACACTGGAAATCTCCAAAGGAATGTATCAGGACGCTGGAGTATTCTTTTCCATTTGCAATACAATGGAGAAAATATTCTCTGCTCTCCAGAGAGATAAATATGAGATTGCAATACATTTAACTGTATTTAAAATGAAAGCGTGTTGAAAGTGCTCTATTGAATATTAAGTAGATCCTATTATACTATACCTCAGATCAGAGTATAGGATTTTCCCCTAATACTTTGCAAGCTACTGCTTATCTTAACTACAGAAGACACTCTATACTAAGGCTCATTTTGACTACAGATTCAAGGATCTTAGGTCTAATATGGCCTGTAGGATGACTGAGCTGCAGTAGTACTTGCTGAATGATTCATTGAGCAGTGTTCACATCAGCTTCAAAGAAAAATACTTTTCCTTTCTGCTCACTGAACAGGAGGAGCTGCTGTGAATATGGATATTGACAAGAGGCTAAAGGAATCAAATGGATAATGTGTAAAGGGAAGAGAACACACATCCATCGTGTTCATGCAGTAGGTAATAAGTAATATTGCTGTAATACTTAATTTTCCAAATGAAAATGGTTTACATTTATACATACCTTATAGCCAGCCTGAGCAAAAAAAAAATTTTTTTAATTCATAGACAGTATAGGAACTGTATGTGTAAGCAGGGAAAACATATCCAGCAAAGAATCCTAAATGCCCGAAGTGGGCTCTGCAAATTTATGTATAACATACAAACCAAATGAAGCATTTTCCAAATAATTACATTAATACAATTTTAGTGAACCATTGCAACACACCACGTGCTACTCAAGGTTTGAATCCAAAGTTTCAGAGCTGGATTTACAGCCTTTGTTATTTCGTGTTGATGCAGTTACTATCAGACCGCAACTGGTATTGCTATCGCTGACAGTAGCAGCAGTAAACCATTATTCTGTGTGGAGGGTCATAATGGAGAGCCATAAAGCACCACAGCGGGGACACCTATTCTGCAGGTAGTGAAGAGTAGCATCTGAATTTGGGAACTGAATAATAAAGTAACTCAGATTTGAACCTGCTGTGTTAGCATCAGTGGAGGGGGAGCTGTGCAGTGTAAATGGAATGTAGAAAAAACTAAATTCCTTAGTAAGAGCTTCAGCATATCTAAAACTGGATGCTTCATGTGTTTGGGCCAAATTTGGTCAAGTTTTAATGGGATCAGAAAATACACCTACTCTTTTCAGAATTGAGAAATATTAAGGTCCTCCTCTGCCAACGTTTCTGGAAAGACCAAACCACTGACATATCACTGATGATGTGGGCTTGAACATCTCCACAGTAGATTCATTAGACCAGGTGCTTCTGCCTGCCTTCTAGAAAAGAGCTGACATCATGACATCAATTACAAATAATCTTAAATGATATCAGTCTACTATTGTGTTTGTGTTGGCTTTTGTTTCTTCTCCATAGTAACTCCTTTTCTTCTACTGAGTGCAGGTGGGAAAGCTGCAACTTGTATGACCCCCAGCACTACCAGCAGCACTCAGCTGTAAAAATGCCAGACTTTCATCCAGGAATCGAGGCAGCTCAGTGTTTCAAGGCTCTGTAACTGTCTCCTTTCTAGATTAGACTTTCACAGCATAGCTGGCTGTTATTCACTAACCTTCTCTCAGACACACTAATTTTCACCCTTTATATCAAGCCTTAGTGACCCACTCTGTGGAAGTTCATCCCTTTTATACAGTCTTCCAGTTATTATGCCTGAGGCCAGCAAAGTCAAATGATAAATGTCTCAGGCAGGCATCTAGTCAGAGTGATTTGTAGGCACTTTGAGAGGAACCAAAGTCCAACTGGTGCCCCAGTGATAAAAGCCCACTGATTAATCCCAAGGCTATACTTTGTGATTTGCCATTTGTGCAGAATAAATAAAACATGATCCGTTTCACGTTCAACTGCTGTAAAACGGTTCCTTGTTAAATTCTCTCTCTCTCACAAAAATGAGAGAGAGAGAGAAAGAGAACTTGTCTGGGGTTCTACCCTAGCCTTTTTTCCCCAACTGAGATTGTTAATGCATAGGTTTGGTGTTCCAAAAGTGTTTCCTAATGAGTGCGTGATTTAATATAGTAGATGCTGGTGAATTGATTTTTTTTTTTTTTTTAAATCTGTTTAGACAGGTTTATATACCCATCCATAAATAGCTTTAATGCATGACAAGCATATCAAAGTACTGGCTGGGAAAGAGAAAACAATGTTTCTGGAGGCCTAGAAACTAGGAAACTCAAAACGTGACCTGGTGCACAAGCTACTGTTTTCTGTCCATGAATGTTTGACTGTTATGGGGCCTTTATTTTTTTCTTGAGTTCATTTGCCAAAGAAGCAGCAAAATAATTATTCAGATACACTTAAATTAATTTTTATTTTCTTGCTATTTTATTTATAAATTCTTTGTATTATAAATAGGGGTTAAAAATTGTCACTTGGCAATAGATGCTTTTTCTTACATAGTCCCCCTTGTACTGCACAACATGATTGTAGAATGAGGGTCTGTCATAGAAGACAGGTAATATTTCCCCTAGAAGCTAGAGCTGCTGATGGGTCTCACTGGCCAATGGAACTCTAACTGGTGACTGCAAGCCATGGCTGGGTACACTGCAAAGAAAGAAGTGAGAAATAGAAAAGGATATTTTTCCACTAAGTGATTTAGTAGAAAGGTAGGTGGAGAAAATAAATCAAAAGACCATTGTTCTAAGAACTGTAAGAAAACAGGCTTAGTTTCAGTGTACTCTGGATTTGCTGTTTCTGTTTTCCTAAGTAGTGCTGTGTTTTCAGAAATAAATGTCTGCAACAATTAGTTACGTTTGACACTCTAGCTTAGTGTTGTAGCATGAGAGAATCGCTTATTTAAGTGCTCAAAGCAGGTGGGGTTTTTTTCCCCTCAGATTTCTGGTGTGTATTCAAGCTAGTTTCGTTCTATAATTTTATTAAGGGCTCCTAGGTTTTGAATCAGTCCTTTGTTCTTGCCAACAGCACGTGACAGAAGAGTTAGAAAGACACAGCCTGATCTGGAAGGAGTCATTCATAATTCTGATGAGACATTTACTAATGCAACCATCTCCAAAAGACGTGAGCACCTCAGTCTCTAAATCAGCGCAAGGGAGTTCCAGATGCTCAGGTTGAAACTAAAGACTAAAGGACCCCTGTGAGTTTCCATGCTGGAAAAGGTTTGCCTTCTGTGTGCCAGGGCAGACTATAGGATCAATTCAGAACTGTATGGATCCTTTTCTCTCTCCCATTTTATTCTCTGCTCAGTAGCTAAAACAGTAGGTAACACATCATTCAAAGCTAGCAGCATTGATGCTAATGGTGGCATGTCATTTTAGAGGAAAGGAATGCTTTCTTGACAGTATAGCTTTTTGCTGTATGATTTGGGCATGTTACGGGCAACGAGATGTACATAGTGATGTCAGCAATGAAGGTATTACAAGAGCTTTACCTAGGTTTCTGACAGATGCCAGAATTTGTCATCAGACTCACACATTTTTATCTTTCTTAAGAGTGGTTCAGTCCAGTCTTTTATAGATCTTTAATGTGCTTTTGTAACATCGTGTTAATGCTTCTCAGCTAGGAATTTCAGAAAATTAAAAACCCTGACCCTTTCTGTCTCCACACATTTGGACATTCAGCAGTTCTTTCTTACGTATAAGACTATTATGGAAATAAAAAGGTTTTCAAGTGTTTTAGTTTTGGTCATTAAAAAGATGAATCTGATTTTTCAGTTGATTCTTGGGGATGCTTGGGCACCTGTACACTGAATTACTGTTACTAAAACAGCTTTTATTGAAGATAAATCCTTTGCTGTGTCCTGCAACACAATGTTAGTAATACATAGCCTCACTGGAAAAAAGCCTGCCAGTATGAATTTGGTAAGCATTCATATAACCTTTCAGCTTTTCCAGTTGATTACCAATATTGTATTTCTTGCAATTGTTGCAGTTGTTTCAGGATTTTCTCCTAGGTCAGGTTAATGCCACTGAACTATCCAAGAATGGCAGGGAACTGCAGTCCCAGTCTGCCATTGCAGAAGTAGCAATCATCATTCAGGAAGGAAAAGGAACTTCCTCTTTTCCTAAGGTCCTTCTTATTGACACACAAATGAAACCCTCCGTACAGCAAGGACAGAGGAAATGTCTAGCTTCTATCACTTAGACCTCATGGGGTTTTTTAATTCCATGCATAGATGTTTGTTGACTCCCAGGTTAGAATAACATTGGGGGTTTTAAGGCTTATTGTCTCTATTGTTAGCAGCAGTTAACAATTGGCTAGAAATACTAAGCAACGTGGCTAAGCAATCGAGCTTTACAGAATGGTACAGTTAATCCATTGTAGTTCTGAATTACTAATTTAATCTGCAAAAAAACAAGTTTCTCTAATTGGCAACTATTTCTGCCCAACATGCCCAAATACATGTTAAAAAATGTATTCCTACCAACTACTGACAAGATTTTGAATGCTTTAGTTAGCCTTCCCCTTTCCCCTCATCCCATATGCTTCTGCAATGATATTGAGCTTGGCATTAATGTTGTTAGTGGGAAGAACCTCTGAATCTGTAGAAACATTTTCCCTTTTTTGTTTGTCCATGAAAACATCTTTTTGGATAGCTATTACCTGGGAAAGGGAACGTAATTGAGGCACTAATCACACATTCTCTTAAACCTTTTGTAAGGACAAAATCAGACTTGGAAATAATTCTGAATTCTTGCTAAATGTAGTGTCAGAGTTTCTCCTAAGTGAAACCACTAATCTGCTTGTATTTTCATTTGTTTTCTGAGCTGCACATCTCCATCTCTGACTGCTTTGCACGCTTGCAAGATGAGGTTTGCTTTGTCTGGTTTGTGCTAGCAGTGCAAGATACTTTAGGAAGACTCGTACTTTTTAGTTTGTTGCCAACTGGTTAAGGAACCATCTGTTCCAACATGGAGTGTTTCTCCCTGGATGACCAATTGTGTGAAAAGGCGTTATGAGATAGCTGGGAAGGGGCATACTGCTCACTCAGCCAGAACTGAAGCATCACTGATGGCATCCTTGCAGAATGCACCCATAGCTACCACGTGAGCTCTGCTGACACTTTTATTACACACAGTGCTCCTGCTGAAACTTTGCAGTGATGCTGCTTCTGAGAGGTCAGATCATCAGATCTTCAGTCTTTATTCTTCCTATGAACTCTGCCATCCTGTAGGTTGCTGTGGTACTCCTTGAAATCAGACACAGTATAAATGTACAGATAGAAAAAATAGAAAAAAAATTGAATGGAAAAGATGTGCACTGGGGCTTCTGTCATGATGATGTGTCTAATTATATGTTCACTTAACTGCTACTCCCTTTTATAAGATCACAAACTCTATGCTTAATGAACCATGGCCTCAGATAAGCTATCAATAATGCTAGGGTAAAAATGTCTCTGGCTTCCAGGGTTTGCATTGTGATGCATCCAAAATGGTGAATACACATATAGACAGTACGTGTCAAGGAAGAACAGGGGCAGGCAAATAACCCATCTTTTTACTAAATAGCTTTGTTCTGAAAGTGCAAAATCTGCATTTTCCATTTTGTAGGAAGTTTCATGTCCTTAAAGTCTGTCTTGTCTCAAAGCAAAAAATAAGAATGAAGAATTTGGGGAAAAAAATGTTTGTGAAATGCCTTCCCAAAACAGTGGCATTATGGAGAAACTAGTTTACTTTTAACAAAACTGTTAATGAAGTTTTGAATTTTACTTCATTTTTAATAACTGTTATGAAAGTGGAATCTGTGTGTTTTTCCAAAACTGAGTACTGCTCTAAAAAGATGAAATTTCAGCAAACAAGAATTTTCTAGTTGGGAAAAAAAAGCAAACCCAAACAAACCCTTAGCTGGGAATTTTTGAAAAGCTCTAGTTCTATCAAAGAGACATTATATCTTGTAACTTGTTCTTGGGCTCCACTAAGGGCTGATTGCAAAATGTCAGCATGGTACATGAGGAGGTCTGGAATCCCCAGAGCAGGCAGTGATGAGAACACACATAAATCACAAGGCTCCTAGGCTGGAGGGGAGGAGAAATGGCACCACTGGAATTACAAATGAGAAATCTTAGCTAGGTTAAGTAAATGACATCCTAGTTTCGTCCTGTCAATATAACGGAGCAGTCAGAGACAAAAAGAAAGGTTACTTACAGGAATTGGCCGGTAAGGTAGAATTTTCTGAAGATTTGCATTAATTCATTACTAGGTTTAAGACTTCCAAATTGGGCTTTTTTTAAGAGACGCTTTTTATCTTTTTAAGTGCCTTGAGTCTATGCGATAATTTATTTTTTAACACAAGTAGTTAGCCTTTAACCTTTGAGAGAAATCAGATGGATTTGGTGAGCTGATTTAGAACTTATGCTTTTGGATGCCTCATTTGCTACACAGAATCGTAGGCAGAGGCTTTTTTAATTCTCCCAAACTCTACCTGTGTGTGTTCTAATGTCTCCTCTTATCTGCTTGAATGATCCTCTCTAGTGCTGATTTATGCAAACCACAGCACAGCCAAACTCTTCTCAGAGATTGAATGAGTGACAGTACATATTTTCAAGGTACACTAAATGAGAAATGTGCAATTTAAGCAAAGCATTCACACATTTGAATGAAAGACTGAAACTGTTGAAACTGCAGCTGCTGACAGGAAATTGATGTACTGGTTGCTATTTACCTAGCAGAAATTAGTTCTTTGCGATCAGTTTTATTAAACTGGATGGAAAAAGCGAGCTATCCCTCAAGAGGATTAAAAAATTGGTCCCTTCAAAGTTGAGTTAAACGTGCTTCTTCCCTGTGTCATCGCTATTTTCTCATCATGTCCCTTGTTGCTTTTTTTTTCTGAAAAATACCACTATAACATAGAAATAATAAGCTTTCATAGTTGGCGTTTAACCCCATCCAGAGCCTTGCCTTGCACTTTGGGACCAGCTGGTCGGTGACAAGAGCTCCGCAAGAGGAGTTTCTTCAGTCAGAATGTTCTCCTATGGGGCACAGGCAAGTGCACCAGGGCTCCACCTTTCATTTGCTGAGCACACAGACCAGACACCCTGCAGAAGAGCATGAAGTTATGTCTGAATGAAAAGGTTATTTTCTATTTCAAATGGGTAACTTTTTCCTAAATCAGACAAGTCCCTAGAGAATCTCACTGTCGTGAAGAGGTTCAGGTGGTTTCACACTCAAATGCTTCAGAGGTGCTTGATCTGCCAGTTTTTCCTACTGTGGGGATGTAAATTAATATTTATTATTAATATAGCACAGCAGCGTGCAAGATACACCATACTTCTTAACTTTGCCATGTGTATCTGTGTCTCAAAGCATTTGAAGCCTGTTTCTAGAAGGGTGATCATCTGCATCTGTCAGATTTTTGGAGTGAGAGGGGATAAAAGAAGCTTTTAAATCTGAGGCCCAGATAAGGTTTTTACGAGAGAGTATTCTAGTAGCACAGACCTGGCGTATAGTCCAAAGTAATGGCAACCACTCCGATTCCTATTTAAGCCATCAAGGACAGAGGACTGGAGCCACAGTTTTGCTCAATGGCAATCCAGTGGTCACAGCTTTTGCTAATTGTCCTCAGGCTCTCATGTACATGTGAGATCAGATGCATGATACTTAAATGGTAAGAAGTTCTTCATGTTAGTGTGGAAGACCAGAGTGGATCTATGTTATTTAAGGCCAAGATGACTGTTGCATGGAAGATGTTCCAGAGTCTGGTACCAGTTTTTGCAGGGTGAGGGCTCTTCAGTATTTCACTAAACCAGCTTTATCTTACCTGTCTACTTTCCTAGTAAAATGTAAAGCAGATGGATTGTGGATTTTGTGTAGCTATAGTAAATCTATCTGGGAACTAACCCTGGAACTAATCACTTGTATTTTTCAAGTCGATGTGCCTAAAATTAAACACCTGCATCCACATCAGTCACTTCAGGCACTGGAAGGAAAAAATGGGTCTTGCTTTTCAGTGAAGTTAATTCACATAACAGTTAATGGCAGATGAAAGTACTCAGCACTTAGAAAATTCAAGATTCTAGGTAAACCTTCAACAGCCATGTTTGAATGTTTGGGCCACTGTATTTCTTTATTATAAAGACTTTAGTCCTCTTCCTCTTTTTAATTTTTCCTGCTGCTTATTTTAGGGATTTTTTTTCTTCCTTTCAGTCTCTGTTTCAGTTGTCATGAATCTAGCTTATTGTTAGTAACTCACAGGAGAACAGGATAATGAAATATGGCTGGAAGGGTTATTGAAAGATTGCCTAGCCCATCAGCTCTTCCTAGTGAGGAGCACCAAAATTAACACAAAGACATGCAACAGAGCACAGAGTAAAAAGGTTCTTCCTGCCTTCTTATCTTGGGCTCTGTACTGTCAGAGGAAGGCAATGCTACCAGGAGATAACAAAAGGATGCAGTCTGAAAAGAAACCAAGCTGAAGTAGCAGGGTATCTCTTCCATACTGAAGCAGCCTCAGCATCAAGTATAACATTTTCTTTCTCGTAGTCCTACCTCAGTTTTAAGGCACTTGCTGTGAGGAGGTAGCTTCAGGGCCTCAGGAGGGCACAGAGAGACAGGATCTGCAGGCTGGACGTGATGCTGAGGATGCATGAACTCAGAGAGAAGGTAGAAATAATGGAGGCAGGCAGAGCAGGAGATAAGGAGTGATGAGGCAAGGCAGTGCAAACTGGCAGGGAGCTGGTGGTGGTTACACTGAAAGTTTCCTCGGGAAACGTTGGAGATGGCTGGATTTTTTTTTTTTTCTGCTCCATAACAGAATCAGCTTTATCTAGGTGTTCTTGAAAGATATTTGCCTATGGAAATAACATAGTAGTGTAGGCATTTAAGAACAATTTAGGCCTATTCCTTACTTTACTATGCTTAGTATTCAGAAAGTTTTCCCAGATATGCCTCTCTGTCCACAGCCTCTCTCCTATTGGTGCCACTGCCCTCTGAAAGAAGCATTTTATTTCTCTAATGGTAGTCAGAGCACAGCACACTCTCACTTTGTTTGCAGTGTTTCAGCATCTCACTCAACTCATTCTTGTCGTTGACATGTATGGGCATGATTTTAGTGGGCCCAGTTGTCGCTGGCATTGTGACAAATGAACCTCTGAACCTCATTTTTCAAACCATTACAGTTTCTAAAGCTGGATTACAGGTTTCCAAGAACATCTAGAATCTTAGAGCAAGTATGAATTGTATTAATTCATAGCAATAAACAGCTAAAGATTTTTTTAATATACTTGCCATAAAGTATCACTAAACAGATATGTGCACAGCTCCTTGACACCTCATGGTTATGAGACTTTTCAGCATTGCTTGAAACCTTATGAAATTAAAACATAAATTTAAGCCACCACTACTACAGTTAAGGTAGCACTTGAGAGTGATGGTTACTTGCTGTTGTTACCTGTTGGCCAACAAAGGTGGCAGTCACTGCCATAAACGTTTTCCTGGTTAAGTAACATGCTGGTCAGGTAGCCGAGTTCCTTATGTTCAACGGCACTGCTAAGCCATGGGTCAAGGTTGGCGGTGTGAATGAGCAAGTGTAAGCTTGTTTCAGAACAGACGTGTAAACAAGTAGTGCCCTGTCTGTTCCTTAAATGACATTTTTGATTTCCCACACAGACCAATTACTTCAAAAGCACTTCATTCCATCCCTTCAAATAATGGTAAACAAGCTCTTTCTAAACAGCAAAGCATGGTCAAAGCAAATGTGGCAAACCCTATTTTGGTAAACAGCCGTGAACGCCATTGTGTGCTGATATTACTGTTTGGGAAGTGCTGCTCTCTTAGTTCTCTCACTGAAGATAGAAACAGGTATTTTTTCAAAAATGCAGTGGAGATTGCCAGAAAAATTTCAACATGTGTATTTTAGGAAAAACTTAGTATATGTGGTTGTCAGCTACCTGAAAGTGAAACTGAGGATAAGACCAATTAGACTAGGTGTGATACAACGCACTGCAGGCTTACGTTCATTCATTCCAGGACACAAAGAACATGAAACTAAGAACAACTTCTGCTGCTCGGCAGCAAAACGAAGGCATCTAGAGAGTACACTGAGCAGACACCCTCCCTAACAGTTTCCTCTACTTTTTGAAGGAGCTGAGAGATCTAGCCGAAAGAAAATCTGCTTAGAGGTAGCATCCTCACCTCTTGAATTTCTCCTGCCTACTGTTGTGGACAACCAACTGACCAGGTCCACAAGCAAGGCAGGGCTGGATAAGAACAGAAAAAAATGCAGCGGCTTTTGAACGGCAGCTACAACCTGACAGACTCCAGGCAGATATGCATTAGGTGAAAAGCAACAAATACTGAAAAACAGAGTTGTGCCATCAGCATGCTTTAGTCCCTTATATTTGTGAGGAGTTGTCAGTTCCTATCTTTGATGGACTGTGGGAGAGAATATTGAATACAGTCTGGTACCCCAGGATGCTGAGCCCTCTACGGATGACAAACAGACCTGAGGATTAGTGCAGGAGTAAAACACTTGGGAGAGTGTGTGGATGATACAGACACATATGTCTGTCATACAAGATTTGAAAACAAACCGGATGAATGTTGTACTTGTAATTCAAAGGGTGCAAGGGAAGGTCCCAGGACAGCTGATGACAAGCTCCCAAGGACCAGGCAACAATGTTGGGCAGGAAACACTCAGCTATCCACAGGATTCTCGGAAAAGTGAAGAGGGAGTTGTCTCCTAGAGGGTAACATGCTGGGTAAACTATTCCACGTGCTTACTAACACCATGAGTCAGGAGCATGGAGACTCTTTAGGGAAGGGTGGTTGTAGGATCCAGATGCTGAGCTGTTACCTTTGAGGTATTAGTTCTGTTCCTTTTTTTGCTGCAAGTACTTTGTGAAGCTCAATTATTTTTGTGTTGGTTGCCCCATCCATAATGTGAAAATTGATAGTATTCTGTGCTTTACAGAAATTTGGAGGTACTAATGAATTAAATTGCTTAGCCATCTGTAGGTTGCATGTGATCTAGAAGCATAACATTTTGTTCTACAAAATCTGAGAAAATGTCTTTCACGAGAGCAAGCTTATCATCCCACTGTAAGATGTAAAAGTATGAAAAATGATATTGTTTGCTAAATATTACTTCTCTAAAAGCTGTCAGTCATGTGAGACTGGTGGAAGAGGATTTGGCCAACCTTTTAAGAAGTGTTTGAGTCAGTGATATAAATTAGCTTTGAGAAATCACTAATTCTTATCTAAATTAAATAAATTCCTGATTATCGCCAGAAGCATTAAAGCCAGAGCCAGGTCGTATGTGACACTCCTCCCTCAAATGAAAATCAGATAAAAAATGCTTAAGTAGCATTTTCATAAATAACAATAACATAAGATTAGATTTTTCTTCAGATTTACTCTTTTGGGCTGTAGAGGATACATGTATATCTGTGTTGGCTGTGTCTGAATTGGCAGACAACACATTAGAGTCTGGTTTCCTTACCAACCAGTGCTTAATTTTAATGTTTACAACAAAACAACGGTAAGAGTGTGTGGGGGGTGTGTTGTGTTTTAGTTTGTGTTTTGTTTTGTTTTTTTTTTTTAATCTCAAAAAAACCACTTATACCCCTTGGAAACCTCCCTTAGTATTCTTAAGTCTTTAAAATCTGAAGTAACGGGCACAGTTCTTCCCTACAGTATGGGCTCTTAGAACATTTCCACGATATTTTGCTTTGATGACTTTACAAGACTGAAAGGTAGACCTGTGGATGAAGCATGAACTCAAGATCAGGCTATTGAGGCTTCTGCTTTTTGCTCATGGAATTGTGGTATTATTCAAATCACGTGGCTGTGCTGACTTGGCTTCCTGCCTGTGAATGACTTCTTCTCTTCTCACTCCAATTAGAGAGGAAGGGGGAGCCTAAGAATAAATACGATCCATGTTGTAAAATACCTCTCAAAAGCATTCACATGGCAGGTACTGTAGCAACACGTTGGAATAAGGTGGGTTTTTTTCAGTTGTTTACAGTTTTAATGGCTAGTACTTTCCTGGTTTTCTGTCTTCGTTGGTCTGATCACAGAAGCCAAGCAAATTGTGCGCACTAACTCAGAGTGGTTGATTCATGGCTGCTGTTTGAGGTCAGGATTCTTTTCTCATTTCTGTATTTCTGCTATCCAGTCGAGCTCCCTGTTCCCAAACTGGCAAAACAGATACAGATACCTCAGGTCACTCAGCTTCCTCGTCATTTAGCATTTTCACCAAGCTGAAGCACAAGTAACAGTTTTACTCCTGTGAGTGAGTAAATGCTACGTCAGTGTCTGGTGATTCCTCTGAAACCTCAGGATGGCTTGTAGCATGACTGATAGATTTGATTAAATGGCACCCGTAAGACTGTTGTTGCAGAGGAATGATTAAGCCTAAATTATCTGAAAGACTCTGACTCGGGATATAAACAATGCAAGAGCAGTTGAGAGACCCTGAATCATGAACTGTGACATGATGTATCCTGGAGTTCAACAAGCTAATGGTGCAATTAACGACTAAGCTAAAGCAAGCAGAGGTTTTGTTTTCTTCTGATTTCATGTCTTCCACCCTCAGTCTCTGCTGGTGGCTAAACATACAAAAGTACTTGTGAAGCAGGAGGCGGGGGGAGGGAAATACAGAAGAGAAGAAAGTAGGAGCAGAGAAGCAAAGGGATTTATGGTTTTGTTTACATCTGGAAATTTTCCTGATATCCCTAGGGTAATGGCATTCACAGAGAGGGAGGGAAGAAGGCCCACAAGCTCTTGTGGGGGAGGAGAAATAAAGACTAGAGGGCAGATAAAGAAACAAAAAGTAGAAAATAAAATACTGCCCAGGGAAAGATGACACTTTTTTTTAGACAGGAAAAGGAAAAAAGAAGAGATGTCCAATATGTTGTCAAGATTCTTTATTGTTTCTCCCAGAAATACTCTTAGCAGTACTGGCAGTAGTGCACAGAGGTTCCTAGAAGGGAAAAATAAGCTAGTTGGTAGGTCATTTACAAATTGTTCTCCTGAACAATATACAAGAAAAATCTGACCTGAAATTTTCACACGTATTGGCACAAAAGAATTTATTGATCAAAGGTTGGCAATTCTCCCTCCCTTTTAGCATATGATGATGACAGGAGAAGCTGAATAGGTTACTCCCTTGGGAAAACCAGGTTATTTCATAATAAATAAACTGAAATTTTAGTGACAGACCTGACAGAGGGTTTTTATCTTATTTTCGTCATATCTGAGAGAGAATGGAAGAAGTGGAGTTAAGTCTCTCTTATTGTTTTCCTTAAATTACATGAAAGGACTAGGAAGGGAGAGTGAGAGATGAGCCCACTACTGAGCAACTAAGTTATCCTTCCAGTAATTTCTATGGCAAATGAAAGCGCTTCTCAAGGATAAGTAACCTAATGAAACCTTATGCAGTGGTCATGGGGAATTGCTGCCAGAACCAGAGAGAAGTGAGAACAAAGGACTGAATATTAATGAAAAATGCCATTAGGTGTTTCAGTGTAACAAGCAGGTTTTTTTTTTCCTGGTGCATACATGATAGTTTCATGGAACACACAGTAGTGACAAGCGGTTCATATTTCCTTAACACGATGTCCTTTAAGTACTGACAAAACTTAACACTAAGGGAAGAAGAATGCTTGGTCTGCTGTTAATGAAAAATGCTAGTAGCCAGGTTCTTCTGTTTGCCTTCAAGTTGGCTATGAATATGTAAGGATATTGGCTATGCATGAAGTGTGAGGAGATATTCATAATGTGTAACTGTCTCTTTTTATTAGTATTTAAATAAAGATAAAATTACCCTGCCTGACTGTGTGCAAACAAAATGAACAGTGAGAACCTTTTTTTAGTTCTTCTGACATGAGATTTACCTGATTAGAAGCTGACCAGATACCAAGACTATAAAGCACTCTCTAAAATTAAAACCCTTAATGGCTTCATTAATACTGTGAACTGACATCATGCTTCAAGCACACGGCTTTTGTGTATCTTGGCATCTTAAAAGGTGTGGTCTGGGAAGCAGAGAAGCAGGAAGAGCTTACTTCAGAGCTGCTGTTGCCACTGGTTTACTTTGTGTTGTGATATAGTGGGATATCGCCATCTTTACTTGTTTGGAGCATGGGACTCTGTCCCCTTTAGTGGTGGAAAGGAGGGCTTTCCTTTGCATATCCTTTTCAGAGATGCTGCATGTAAGTTATAGCAACAGCCTAAGCTCACTGGCTGCTGTTGGCACGAGTTGTCCAACTACCACCGGTTTTGTTTGCGTGGTCAGTGCTGGAAGCCTCATCTTCAATAGAGCAGTCACTCACGCAGTGAGTGGTGATCATTTGCTTTTTTGACTAAGCTGTACAAACCTGGGATTCTCTTTTAATCTATCTGTATATGCGGTAGGGTGGGCCTTAATCCAAACTGGATATCAAGGAACTAAAACAAAAGCCAAACAAAGTCTTGAGTGCTGGTAGTCTTATTGGTTGCTGGTTAGAATCACCAACCTGCAATCGTGCTACTCTGGGCACCTCTGCAGAGGAAGATCAAAAGGAAGTTGAGAATTTGAAGTAGATTGAACTAAATTAGAGAAACCAAAAAAAGGCTGCCTTCGAAGTTCAGAGTGTGCCTTAGGAAATGATGTTTTTTAATTACCATGTCAATGTCGTGATAGGCACTGGAAAATCAAATTAGTACACAGCATATTTGGAAATCTCTATGGTTTTCAGAGAAGACTTACAAAATAAAGGAACTTCACTGGGATGCGAAGCTATACTGGATCAGCCAATATCCAGCAGGCTTGAGAGCCAACCATATCATCTGCCCTGTGGTTTTCCTTTCAAGTGTTTTCAAGTTGGGTGTCCAGTAATTGATCTGGGGTGCCAGCTGCATCAAGGCAGAGTGTCAACATGCTTCAACACAGCCTACATGCAGGGTGACAGAGTTTGGAATACAAGAAAAAGGCACAGAATTCAAACTGAAATTTGAACTGGCGAATGTCCAAATCTCGTTTCGTTTTCTCGGCATGAGATGCACTGACTGGACAATGAGCTCATTGCAAGCATTCCCTATCAGCATAGCTCCCTATGAATATCATGTTGCATTTATTAGTAGCGAAGTATAAAGTCCTCTGGGGTTAGATGGGTTGTGGGCATATCTTTCTGTTCTCAGATGAACAGTGCTCTTTGAGGCCAGCACCCTCATGCTGACAAAGTCACCTCATGTACTATGATGAGTTTTAATTATGTCTCTTGCTGTACTTAATAATCTGATTTGCTACCACTGAAAAGTAAGCAGGTTTATGTAGATAGCTGTCATTTGATTGAATACTCTGGATACAGTGTCTGTGTTTGTGTGTGTATTTACAGCAGCTAAGTATGTACAGGCTTCCCAGATCTCCATGCCTAGCAACAGAGATTTTTGGGAGCAGACTTTCTATCCATGGTAGAGGAGGACTAAGTTAGGGACTATGTAAGTAAGTTGGATGTATACAGTCCATCAGATAATCAGGTTGCATCTAAGGATGCTGATAAAGCTGGCAAATGTGGTTGTAAAACTGACTTCTTGTCTTTGAGAGATCAAGGAAATCAAGGGAGGATTCTCTTGACTCGAAGAAAACGAAATGGTACACCCATTTTCAAAAAAAGACATAAAGGAACATCTGGCAAACTNGTAAGCAGGTTTATGTAGATAGCTGTCATTTGATTGAATACTCTGGATACAGTGTCTGTGTTTGTGTGTGTATTTACAGCAGCTAAGTATGTACAGGCTTCCCAGATCTCCATGCCTAGCAACAGAGATTTTTGGGAGCAGACTTTCTATCCATGGTAGAGGAGGACTAAGTTAGGGACTATGTAAGTAAGTTGGATGTATACAGTCCATCAGATAATCAGGTTGCATCTAAGGATGCTGATAAAGCTGGCAAATGTGGTTGTAAAACTGACTTCTTGTCTTTGAGAGATCAAGGAAATCAAGGGAGGATTCTCTTGACTCGAAGAAAACGAAATGGTACACCCATTTTCAAAAAAAGACATAAAGGAACATCTGGCAAACTACCGGATGGACAGCCTATGTCTCCTAAGAACGGAAAATTATTGAGCTAATTCTCATGGATACCATTTCGAGGCATGTGAAGGATGAGAGGGGGATTGGGGATTGTGAAGGCCAAATTGTAGGTGATCAACTTGAACGTCCTCTGTCTTGAAATAACGGGATCTGTGAATGAGGGGAGAGCAGTGAGTGGATTTATTTTAGCAAGGCTTTCAACACTGTCTTGTGTAGTATCACCACAGTCAACTTGAGGAAATATAGACTGAAATGGATAGAATTACAAAATGTCCAAAAAACTGGCTGAACCATCAGGGTCAAAAGGCCAGTGGTCAGTACTTTCACTGCAGGCTCATTATAAGTAGCATACCTCACAAGTCACTTTTGGGGCTAGCACTCCTTAA
>VZSC01014898.1:19216-40003 GCA_013398225.1 Steatornis caripensis
ATTTTATGATATACATGTAGATCATATGAATAAATTATCTATAATTATATCATATTGAAACTACATATAAATATATTTTTAAAGATTTTTACATTAGTTATATTTGGTCACAGAAAATTTGTCATATAAGCAAGTAGAAAGGATAGCACAGAAGGGTGAGCAAAACAGCTATCAATCCGCAGATTAATAGGAAAAAGGAAACAAAAATGGATCTGATTAAACACCACAGTGGCAGCAGAATGCTTACCTCACATGCAAAAGCATAATGAAGTGTAAAGGCAAAATCTAGTTCCATAAGTAACTATCTATAATTATACACAATTGGCATGTCATTATTCACATTACACAAAGAACAAATGAAACAGAAAGCAATAGTAGTCTTATAGAACTGAGTTCCTAATTAAATCCTCATCCAAGTAACTAAGCTTTGTAATCTCTTCTTCCTCTCTCATTTCTGAAGTATAGTCATTAAAACTACCTGACAACATCACATGCAAAACATTTGTCTTCTGCCTGTACTCCATGAGGATAATGGAGAAACTTAGGAAAGAGTAGAACGGCTACAGTGCATCAGCTCCTAGTTAAGAAAATCATCTCAATAGCATGCAAAGTTTCAAGCAAAATAATGCAATATTTTGGTCTTAAAAACAGTTGCCCTTTTTTTCTACATCAGAATTAAACCAATCCTTGTTTTACATTGAAATGAAATATGTGAATCTCAGAGTGACAACATAAGCGTTTATAAATAATGACTGATCTGGAATATTCTTGATGAATGTAACAGTAAAAGGGAACAAAGGCATTCCTGTTTTGTTAAAGAATGATTGATATTTTCCCTCAAGATTACTGGAGAAATTGGGAGATTTTCTCACTGATTTTTTTTCTTAAGTATTAATTTTTTTTTTAACCTTCTTTAAGGCATGAAGGTACACTACATAACACACTACAATCCCAATGACTTTTGAGTTCATATTTACATTCTCAAACTTTCTTAAAACAGCTAGATTAGAGACAGAAAACAACATACAACTTGCAAATGCAGAGATAGGGATGGATGTGAAATATTTCAGGGTGAATGTCAGCTTGAAAAGTACCCCAACTCAGAAATATCTGTTGCACTACACTTTATTAGTTTACTCAGATTCCTATAAAAAATCACAGAGGATGTAGTATAGCCATCAGTGTGTGGCTTTGGTGACTTGATCTATTTTCAGTTTGGATTATGGAGACTTTTATCTCTGTGTTTTGAGATTGGCTTCAGATCAGGTTTTTTCTTGATGCACTCTGTGCAGATGATGCCACCATTCAACAATGTTTTCTTTCTCTCAGTAAACAGCAGTACAAAATACTACCCAAAATCTTGGAGCAGACATTAAGACATGGTACATGGTGACAGCATACCTCCAAGCCCACCAAGTCATGATATGAACTCTTTGCATAAGGTTTAAAGTAAATTGACAGGGCTGCATTAGTGATACCTAACTGTCTTCTGTGTGTTTGGACATAGCATATTCTTCCGTGTATTTGGACATAGTACTTAAGTTTCCAGCACTGTCAGTCCTTGCTTCTTGTGTATTTGAAACCTTGACTAGAGTAAGTCTCAAGGCTGAGAGATGAGTAATGCCTTTTCTATTTTAAAACACATGATGAGTTTAGAACTATGTCCTCTAGCAAATGAAAGTGTATTATGGAGAAACAGAAAAAGAACTTGGTGCTGAGGGAGAGAGCAGTGACCGGTGAATGATGCATCATCGCAATCTACTTTAACCTGGGACTTTAGATGCAGCCATTGAAGGGGCTGAACAGACAATTAGGGAACCATAAGGCCCTGTGACAGGCTGCCTTTTTCCTAACATTTCTGCTTTATGAAATAGTGAATCTGACTCATTGGAATTACATCCTTAATGGACTAAAGTAACTCAGTGGTAAATTGGGCCGCCTATACACAACTATATGAACACTGAGCCAAATTTATCACTGCAGTCCACCTGCTTTGCAAAACATCAGTAATTCAATTACATACAATTATTTTTTACCAACAAAACAAGAATTTACTACCTGTTCAGTCTGTTAGTCATTTTTTCCAAATCTATAATTTCCCTAGCTATCCATACATATAAGAATTGCTTACGGTTTGCTTACAGGCACGTTCTTTCTATCCTTTAAATCAAAGAAATAAAAGAATTGAATTATGCATTCTGGGCATGTATTAATTTGTATACTTTTTTGTTTTAAATATGAATG
The DNA here is from genome assembly GCA_013398225.1 of Steatornis caripensis. NCBI lineage: Eukaryota > Metazoa > Chordata > Aves > Caprimulgiformes > Steatornithidae > Steatornis > Steatornis caripensis. The sequence goes on from VZSC01014898.1 coordinate 21,461, forward strand.
AGGAAGACACTACCCTTTCCCTTGATTTACTTCTTTAGATATTCTGAAACTAAATAAAAGTGGTTTGTTTGATGTTTGTTTTTTGGTGTTAGGTTTTTTTTTCTATTTCTGGAAGTAGTTTACTGCAAACAAAACAAGAATGTATTTTCACATCTCCTCATGCCAAGGGACATGATGACGCATTGCTTTAGAGATGCATCTGTCATCTTGAGCTAGATAAAGTGACATGATACAATGTGACATGTTGATGAACAGTGTGACACAAGGTACATATTTCAATATATCATTCAAGGCAGAATTATAACAAGGGAAGTCTCAGACTTAAAAGGAATAGAGATATCTAGATTCTAGTTTTATTTTGTCTTTCTAGAAACTCTTCAGATTGTCTGAAAAATATGTTTCTGAATAGTAATATTCCATTTGCTAATGTCTTGTTAATCACACTGGAAACATAATTATTTTCTTTGTATGAATTCTTAGTCCAGCTACAAAAATGCCGACCATGTCATATAGGTAGGAAAGGTGTTTTTAAAGGTTATTGAATTTTGTTCTGGGTCTGTGCAATATCAAGTTGTCACTAACCTAGGTAGGAAGAAAAGGTAAATTACAAAGAATTTTGGCTGACAGTTGTTGCTTATGAGAATGTATTTTTGTACAGCAGTTATTGTAGTGTGCTATTACTGGATTGTGTTATGATATATGTAGGAGTTTGGATGCAGAAGGAACACAACATTAGTTACTTAAACAAAAAGATTTATTCATTTCTAAATTACTTGAACTATGCTCATGTGCTATAAGCAAGGCCGTAAGTGAATGTACACTAGGAGTGGAAAGATTTATTGTATAATGCAACTTTCAGAAGCAAAATCTTTCTCATGTTTATTCATTTCTTTACAAAGTTTCATAGTTCGACAATACAGTTGCAGGGTAGAAATTACAAAACACCCTAAGAGATTGCTAAAAGGAATTCAGAGAGAATATGAAAACAACAGAAATAGTGGGAAAATAAAGGAATTCTGTCTTGAAAAGTTCCAAGAGTTGCAAAAGATCTCTGTGTTGATAGAATTTTAAGAGAAGAAAAAGAGCAGGGAACAAAGTAGGATATCTCCATATGCTTGTGTTGTATATTTGGCCCTACATCTGAACCCACAAGTCACTTCTTCATTCACATGTAGCTCCCCATGGTTAAAAAAGAGCCAGCTTTTTCGGATAATTTTCAGGCCTGTCTCCAACATACAATGTGATAACGAGAGATGAAGAGAATCAGATCACTGACAGCTCAGAGATGCTGAAATTTGCCTGTCTGAGATTACTTCTTGTAGTAAGGCCAAATCCAAGTTTGATTATGTCCCACAGGAACCTCACCATTTGCTGCCTTTGGTTTCAAACTGAATTCTCTTCCTTAACTAGTTCAGTTCAGTAATGCAGACTTTCTAGAAAATAAACAAGCTCACAAAGAAAGACTTAAGGTTCTTTTAATGAGCACAAATACCTGATCATACCAAGCCTCCATTATATACTGCTAAAGATATGGAGACATTATAAATCACTGGTGTACAGTGATTATGAACAACAAAAGGAAAAGAAATAATTTAGTTTTGCTTTGTTTTCTCCCATCCCCATCATCTCTAAATATCAGTTCTGTAGCCGTTGGTGCTTTGGACTGTACTCTCAAAGCAAACCATTTAAAAAAGAAACCGCCACAATCCTCCTCTTCTGTTCAAATTTGATGCATGGGAGTGAAATCACAGCCTGTGGAAGTTATTGGCAAAACTTTACTGACAATACTGATGCCGAGATTTCATTTGTTGTTTAAAAAAAAAATCAGGGTTTGCTTCAGACTTCTGCACTGATTTAATTTCTTTTCGCAGCTCTAAATATTCCCTCCATTTACTAACACTGCACTCTGTCTGTTTGCATAACCTTATTAAACAAGGTACCATTGTAAGGTAGCAGCATACCATCGTATATAAATTCTGTTTTCCAATTCCTAAATTCTTAGGGTCAATTTAAAAGCAGTTACGGGTGATACCAGTCAGCGCAGAATTTCACTCATCCTATAAATGGGAGTGAAATTAGTGAACAGCATGTGAAATGATGCTAGCTTTGAAGAATGGATTATTATCAATAATTATGGTGCCTGTGATGAGTACTTTGACTTTTACAGTTCCCTGTAATTTACGTGATTTAGATGTATAGAAAGGAGAGAAATGAAAGAAGAACTTCAGCCTATTTGGGGAAATAAAAAAAGAGTAGAATCAAACCTCCATTTCTCAAAAGAGCAACTAGATAGACTGCATTTTAGAGCCGTCAACACTATCAGTATTTAAAAGACGACGAGAGGGTGAGAGTAAAAATAATGTGATAAAACAATTCACAACTAATATCAGGAAAAATGAAATTTCAACATTGCTGTCACTCTGCTGACTGAGTTGATGAGCTGAACTTATGTAGGGCATTTTTTAAGCTGTGATTGTCCTGCCAGCATGGATTTGTGTTGTCATGCTGAGGGCCCCTCTAATAGCCCAGAGGTAGCAGGTGGCTGCTGACTTACAGAGGCTTGCATCTATTTTATTATTTGTTGGCTCTTTTATCCCTGACAGATTCAAACACAAATAAATTCAATCAAGAACCTCTACCTTTCTATGATTCCATTTGGTACCTGTAGCTAGCTGCAGCGCATTTCTGAAATAGCATGACAACAGCCCCAGTGATGTGGCTAGAAGTTAACAAGATGGTTTATATCCTGAGTGGTGATGGCTGGGCACCTGAACCAGGGAAGAAAAGAAATGCAAGTTTCTTGTGGAGCTCACTATGGGGAAAAACAGTGCACTTTAAGAGAGAGGCCTTAGCTAAATTTTCACTGGAAATCAAAAGGTGAAAAATCAAACAAATTACCATTTTGAATAAGAGTTGAGCCAAGGTATTTTGAAATCTGTACCCAAACCATTAAGTGCAGTGGATGCGAATATAATGACTGGGTACAAGGTGGTCACACTTTAAATGTGCTCCTGAGTTCCCATGTTCTTCACACTGTGCAGATCGAAATTGGTTTTCGGTCACTTTAACATTAATGAGACATCATCAGGACTATCAGTGGTGAAAAGCTGGTATCCAGATGTGTGCTGTGTTATGTGATCCAAAGGAGTTAAAAAGTGTGACCATTTGCTAAGGCTGAGTCAGTTCCTGAATGTCCATGCCTCAGGCCTTTTAGTGAGTGCTGGACATCTCTGGGGCTCAGGCTACTCTGTCACAGGCTGTCCCAAAAACTGAGGACTGCTGAAAACTAATACTACTTTGAAAGGTGGATGTGGAGGCTCTCTGCTTTCATACTACTTTAATTAACACCAGCAGTTTGTTTTCATTAAGTAGCTCCAGAAATGATTGAACGTGAAGGTGAGATTCTGGGTCACTTTTGCTCTGCAAAAGTAAATGCCCCTCAATAGGAAGAAAATATCAACTAGTGGATACAGCTATTGTGCATTTCTAAATTTTCTTTTACTTATCCTCTTCACAAAGATTTTTCAGAAGTCTGACAGTAGCTGTTGAATCAAGGTAAAGTTGTCTCTCATCCCATTTAAGTTTCACTTGAACTATAGGGTAATATATATACAAAGCTAAAGTACATCTTTCAAGAAGCGTGTGCTCTCAGTCTAAGAGAGGCAATCACTCTTCCACCATGTGTCTGGGCTGAGAGGCTTTTAAGGCATTTTTGTATTTTACAAAGAGACATTTCTGATGAAATGATCTTGCTAACTTTTATCTAGGAAGCTGTTTTCCAAATTCCTATTCAGTTATTTGATCATACTGCTAAATTGCAACCCTCTTCCTTCAGCTGAAAGGAATAAATAGATGGTACAAACCTAGAAGTTGAACCTGAGCACCCTGGCCCCAACTTACCTGACCCTGCCCCATTCTGCCCTTTTCTCTCTTTATTCTGCTGCAAAGAGCAGGAGTAATGTTAGGGCATTCAGATTATTTCTGTACACTTCCCTACTGAGGTAAATCTTTAGATTCCTCTCAAAGACAAGCTCAATAGATTAGAAGTGATAGAAGCAGTGCAAACCTGCAGAAGTAAAAGCATGTGTCCAAAACATTGAGTTTTCTACATGAGCCAAAACACAAAACTTGGAAGTGAAAAATTTCCTGTGCAGTTATCCAGACACTGGGACTCAATTGCAAAACTCCTAGCAGTTGTTTTTCTCTCTTTCTCAGGAGTGTCCTCATACAAATGCCTATAGTATCTTAAAGTTTAGCTGAATATTTCTTCTACTACTTAGATATTTCAAAGCGCTCATCATGGTTTATATGAGTTTGTTGTAGTCAATACATCTTTAAGGCTTTGTGCCTTGACTCTTTTGCCACATTATTTTTCTATAAATATTTTCCTTAATGTGTGATGAATGGTGCCAAGTTTTGTCTGCCTACAGAGATTCGCACTGTGATGTCCTGCCATTCAGGTGATGAGTCAGCATTTCTCCATGCTATCAAACCTTGCTGCATCAAAAGTGAAATTTCATATTATTCCAAGTCAAACAGTAAAAAGTCATGGACAAATATCTTAGGCCCTGCAAATTACAAATTTAAGTGCCTTTTTTGTTTTCTGTGTTAGTGTCCTGACCTATCAGGTACAGTCAGTGAAAGGCTCCAGGAGAAGGCTCACCTGTTGTTTAATATTGAGTGGTCATTAATATTCACAAGTAAATGAAAGCATACAGTGGCAGAAATACTTAAGGTCAGCCAATTTAAACTCTATTTAGAATCCAGGGACAGTTTATAGAGTAGAGGCTAAGAAGGTTTATGTTTTTCTTTGTCACAGATAATTTCACCACTGACAAAGGCCCAGGAATAGCAGGGGACAGTTGCCTATACTCTATGCACTTATTCTTTCAAATTCAAATATGTTACGGAGCAGGGAGGAACATCAATGGGTAGTGAGAGAGAAAATAACTGGATTTTGTGGCACTTTTTCTAGGTGGGGAAGTTCCTTTTCTTATTTAGCCTTTTTTTTAACTTGTTTCTCAAAAAAAAAAAACCAACCAAAACAAACACCAACAGATAACCAAACCCACCAAAACTGACATATAAGTTTAGTGATTCAGTGCAGTTAGACAGGTATACACAAACAAAAATGACCACCTGAGAAATGTAGTAGATATTGGAATTTCAGTTGTTGAAAGAGAATGGAAGTGATAAAGCCTGTTTTGAAGAAGTAAAAAGCCTGGTCTACAATGAGGAAAAGAATAATAATAAAAAACATATATCTAGAAATCAGAAAGAAAGATTTAATTTGAACAACAGTAGGGAACAAAAGGAGACATTGTTGGCACAGAATATCTTAAGAAGATTCAGTGAACTTTAGGAACAAATCAGACCAAATGTGTCAGTTCAGAAAAGGATAAACTAATTTGTAGTGCTCCTTGTAAACACAATTGTGCTATAATCTCCATTATTCTATTTAGTCTTCTAACACTTTCAGCTGGTTTATTTCTACACATTTATCTATAAAGTGCTGCTGAAGAGAAAAGGGGAGAGGAGGTTGTTATTTCAGTATATGCTTGATTCAAGTGACTTGGATTCAAGTTCCCAGACTTGGGTAACTTCAGCTCATGGATTTTGGCCTTCAGGCTTGTATCAGCAAAAAGGAGATGGTAAATCTGTATCTCTCGGAAGTAGAGTGCACATTAAATCTCTCCAGTATTTTGCAAGTCTGAGAGATGCTAGCACAATAAATGTCTTAGAATGCCTAGAAACAAAGTGTTTAACGAATGAGTCGTATCCTTGACTTCCGTAGTACTCTCTCTGTTTATCCCAAGTATGGAATCTAACCCAATTAATTTGTTTAATATTTCCACACACATCTTCGAAAATTATATTTGTTATCTGTTATGAAATGAATGGAGTTTGTATATCAGTCACTTCCAATAGGATAAATTCAGACAAATGTCCTCTCTCTATATATATACATATATGTAAAAGTGTACTTGATGCCTGTGTAATGAGAGAGATTCTGAACCCATACCCTGTAGCAAATTTAAATGTAGTGTTTTTTGTTTTTTTTTTTTCTCTGTTTCTTCTTTTTGCAAGTAAATATTTAGAGTTCCAACCACAAAAGTTTACACTACAATGAGCAGGAGAGATGAAGTTTATAGGTAGACTGTATGAGAAATAGTTCTAAGTATAATCATGTCTTCACAGAAGTGTTTTTTCCAGTTCCTTTGTATCGGAAGAAATAATCACACCAATGTTGTATCAGGAACTTTGGTAACTAAAGTACATTTTATTTCATGTAATAGCATAAATTACATTACAGGAGGGAATTTCCACCTTCCTGATGAAATGTTGGTTGGAAGGTTTGCTGGTGACATGCTGCATGTCTTCCAGCTAGATGTATTCCTCAAACCCAATTCAATGCTGCAAGTCCATTTCTAATTTAAAAGATTTTGTAGTGTATAGATCCTCCACATGTTAACACATATATGCCACACCTTTTTCTATACAAAAGAAACTTTTTCTATCTACAAAGAAACTTTTCTAAAGATGATGAAGCTTTCTGTGCACGTGCAGAAAACGAAACACCACTGTTTTCACCTGCAAAGACTCCCTTTATCCTGTTTGCATACAAACTTTAGTGCTTGCCTAACTTGATATGTCAGGCCACTACACACACTACACACAAACTGGTATTTTTGGGAGTCCAGTGGCTCTCTGCCTTTTGAACTAGCCAAACAAATTTGCTACATCTGATATTATGAAATATTTAGAGCTGAAAAGGAAATTACACTGCTTGAGTTGAAAATACAGGTTTCAAGTTGTTCAGTAGAAAAGCCAGACACTACGAGTCAGGCAGTGTGTACAATGCTTTAATTTCTCTAATAAGACAGTGTAATGGCCCATTATTGTTTTTGCATGCCACCTTACTGTGTTCTTTGAAGAATTTTTCTGTCAAATCTTCTTTTAGCCTCCCTATATTACATTTGTGTAGTCCCTGGGCCCTTTCAAAACAGTATGTTAGAGAAATGTTGAAGTGTTTTACTATAAGATTTCAAAGCCAATTACAGTCTTCCAGTAAACACGTAGTTCTTCTTCTCACCATTAGAGGTAATATACAGTAGATTATCATTATGGATATGAGTATTTATATCTCTATATATGTATCTATAGTTGTACTTTTTTATATATATGTACATGTATATATACTGACAGAGGAACTGTAGAAATCTAAATACTTATTATTAGAAACTTATTATTATATATATACAAAAGCACATTAAGAATTTGCAGAAAAATAGATAATCAATCAGATCAAATGTAACCTCTGCAGCTGATAGTCCTTATGTGTTCCAGAATTTGCTTCTTGTTTAGAAGAATCTTCTGATCAATTTTTATTAATGAGTGCAACGAAGACCACATTCAGCTTCAGCATCCATAAAAATCAGGTACATATGAATGTACTATTAATTATGTACACTGAGGACTTACAGAAGATCCTACGTTAGCACGGAAATAATTTCTGTTCACTGATTGAATAGGTGTGTGTCATGTCGCACTTCTAACATGTGAGATGGTCTGAACTTAGAGCATTGATGGGAACCTTCAGGGTTGTGTTGTTTAAACATCCTTGCCATGAGCAAATGTGTTACAAAAGCCCTTTTATTAGGTCCATCTTTGAACTTCTAAGATCTGCCCCACATCCTAACACTCCTCTCAGGTCATTCTCCAAGGTCTTTTGTTCATGAGGTTAGGAAGCACTTCCTAATTTTAATGCAAAATTTATGCATGAACACTTTGTACTTGTTTATTCTTAAGCATATGTTAGCTTTTAACTCAAATAGCTCTGCACCTTCCCTGGCTGCTTTTATCCTGATATGTTTATTAACTGAGGTCATATTCCCTCCAAGTCTTTAGTTCGCTAGTTTAAGAAAACCACAATTTTGCAGTCCCTTTTAATGATGTATCTTTCCTTCCTCTAGTCATAAAAAATAGCTCTTTCCCAAATTGACTTCAGTTTGAATACAGTCTGAATGTACTTTGCTCCAGAATATATGGCCAGAATTGTGTATAGTATTTGAAGAGTCTCATGGTATCTCCTACATTGATATGGACATTTCTCTATTTCTTTACTGGAAATTATCTCCTTGAGTAGTTTCCTAGTGCAAGGATTCCTCATTTTTTACTTTGTGTGGTCAAAATATGTAGCTTCTGGCAGAAAATGAGCTCAAATAATACTTTAAATATTTATTACTGATCTTGGTGATGGGAAAGAAGGAGAAACAGTCTCATGTTTCCTACTGCATATGTTAAATCATTTTAAAAGTGTTTTGGGAGATTCATGACATTGTCAAACAAAGGTATGACATGAACTGCTAATTGTAAGTACGAATAATAAAGGTATAGATTGATGACTGGTGGAAATGTATACTGATTGCAGTGCATAGAGAACTTGGAATGGAATGGAGCAGAGAGCTATGACAAGACTGTGCATTTACATAAAATAAGTTACACAACTAGGAGCTTTTAAATACCTTCAAATCATCATGAATACAAATACAAATACGAATACAAATACAAATACAAGAGGCAAGTCAGCATTTTCTACTTGAAATTTTTTAATAAGAAAGTGAAAAAGTGCTGTTAATTATATTTTGGAGGAAACTTTGCTTTTTAATTTTCTGTTTTGCAACAAAAAATGAAAACTAGTGGGGAGGGAAGTCCTGCTGATATTTCAGTTTCTGTTTTTCACATTTTCCCTGTTGGTACCTCTCTTCCCACCCTTTTTAGAAGACATAAAGTAGAAAAAAAGGAGAAAAAAATGAAGTGGGAAATATTTTTACATTTTTCTGTAGTGCTTTTTATTAGAAAATGAGCTTTATTTTAATGAGAAACTTTAATTTCTGTTCATCTAAAAAAACTCCATATAACAGAGTAATTTTTTCTTCTTTGCTTTCTTGAACATCCATCCCCTCAGTTTTCCCCACCTATACAGCTCTTAATTCCATTGAGTACGTAGTCTGGTACCATTTCCCGTTTCTCTAAACCCCAAACCAATCAAGCAGACAAACAAACAGAAAACATAAAATGTTTCTGGACTTGGAATGAGATTTTTGACCTCCAGTTTAATCTTTGATTTGGGTTACTGATGAGGTACTCAGCAGGCCAGGTCCCATTTGTGCTATGAATTGTATAAACACAAACAAAACTCAAGAGTTGCTGTTTGAGTAAATCAACTGTCTAACTGTAAGAAAAAAGACAGAAGGTACATGCAGGTTGAGAGAAAAGAGAAGGAACAATGAACTGAGAGCAAAAGTGTAACATTTCTAGTCAATGTGAAAGGAGAAGGAAGGGTCACTACTGAGAAGACTTTTTTATAGGCAGCAAAAGACATTAGTGAGGATGAAACTGCAAAATCACGTTAAAGTGATTTTTTAGGAAGCTCTAAGCAGCAAAGGTTATCACAGAGCAGTGCACAAATGTATTTTCCAGAATATGTAGGAATGCCAAGCAGAGGTGGGATCTGACATTTCAGCAGTAAACAAGAAAGACTGAGCAGACGCACACTCCGAAGATCCTTGGGTATAAAAATAAGTGATCTCCATTTGATGTGGTAGAAACAGAATTAATAGAAAGATGCATATAGAGGAGTGTTATTATCAAAGCAATGAACTATGAAAACGATATTTTGCTGAAGTATTTTGAATATGATGAGAACCTGAATGAAAGCTTTATTAATGTAGCAAGAAAAGATACACCTTGTGATGGAAATTAGAAGATGTACAGAAAGTTGGCTGTAGCTTGAATCTGACAATACAAAAAGATGATGGAGTCAATTACATCATTGAGGATTAAGTCTCACATGGTTAGGGCTTTCAGTGATGAGGGTCAGGGTGATCATGTTTGGAGAAAATTTGAATAGAGGAAAAGGAAAGAACTGGTTAGGAAAAAAAAGTAAACTTATTTTTTGCCACCTTGAGATTGTATTTTAAAAAAATCAGCCCACTACTCAGGGAAAAAGGCCAAGATTTTGTTCAAGCAGGAGGAGGCAAATCTAGAGCAGAGCTAGATTTACAAAAGGTGGTCTGCCTAAAGGTGAAAGGTGAAATGATGTTTGTGGACTGTTTTGTCCAGTGGTCTGGTATGGACCAAAAGAAGAAAATCAAGTTGCGATCTCTAGGGGGACACTCTGAAGAAGGGGCAGAGGAGAAATAAAAATATAGGTATATGAAAATCTAGATTCATTTTTCTGAAAGTTAACATAAAATCCCTCCCAGTAGAAATCTGTAGGTGCACAGATGCCAGAATGATGGCAAAAGGATAATCCTAAAATATCTGGATCATGCAGTGAAATAAGCCCATATATCTGGGTCTGTATAAATGTTTTCACAAGACAAATGCCATTGCAGGAAAAGGAGTGTACTCACACATGGAAAATGATTTATTAGATAGAAGTGTTCTGAAAATATTTTTCCAAAGCACAATGGAAAATTAAATGTATGCAAGGTCTTTGAGCGGACTTGTGGTGAAAAGAACTAATGATATTTTGTAATCTTCTAGGCATATAGTACTGATAAGACCTGTACTACAGCTTTTGTGCAGTTTGGATATCAAAATTTTTTTAAAAGGGTGATAGAATGAAATTGTTACAACATACTCCTCCTGACTCCTCTCCAGAAAGAGGACAGTAGATGACATTCTACAATGCTTTTACTTCTTAAAACTAAATAAAAATAAAATATATTTGATTTTGCCCCTTCTTTGAATTGATGGTTGGATCAGATTACCTCCTGATTCCTTTCCAACCTAACTCACTGTAAGACCCTATGATAATGGCATTTTCATAAAATAATAGGAGCAAAGGGCGTAACAGCAGCTATTTGACACTTTCAAAAAAGAAATGTCATGTTTTTCACATGAAGAGAACTAGTTATCAGAAAAAAAGACTGGAAATGCTTGAAAGAGAAGTATCAGATTCTCCTTCTCTTAGTGCTTTGATTTCAAAGTTGTATGTCTTCTGGATGATGTGTTTTAGCCAAGCACAAATTTTACTTCAGTCATACACAAGCGACTGGTTAAGTAGATGAAATGCAATACCCTGTAGTTTGGAGAGGGTCAAAGTAGGTGAAGCAGTTGTCCCTTCTGGCCTTTCACTATATGAATCTATGAACCATATTAATCTTGTTCAGTGTCTATTTTTTGGTACAGTTTTGTTTTCTGCATCCTGATCTAAAACATTTCTCTATGAAGTGACAGATTTCCCAAGGGAAATATAACATTCTCATGATTTTATTTGATGGCACTAAGTGTGTGACAAGACCCAGTTCCCAGAGGAATTACTCAGATGCAAGGATTAAGGTTTGAGTAAGGCCTTAATTGGGATCTTGGCCTTTAATTTTGGGATGACAAGGAAGTTTAGAAACAATTGTGACACAGCCAATGCTATGTGCAAAGAACATCTTTCTGATCTCAGACACCTTTAAAATTATTTCATGATACATACTGAAGTCATACACTAGCTAATTATTTATTTCAGCCAACTGAAGATGCAAAAAGACTACAGAGATTTTTTTCCCCATTTTGTTTTCCTTTGCATTTTTTAAGAGCAAAATGATTAAAAGTAAAATATTGATGTCTCAGATGGTTAATGTTACATATTCAAGTTTAGGGTTTCAGAGCTGCTTATGGGATTTGAACTCTTGTTCCCTATTAATTTTAAAGCTCAAAGTCAGCTAAGCTTCAATTTTTAAGGAATGTAGTGTCATAATCAGTGCATCAAAATATCACTTATCCTGAATAGTTTTGTTAAATGTAACCACTGTCTTTCTTGCTTTTTCTTTTTTCTGTTACATAATGGACTGCTAATGTGCTGAATACCTTCATCATTGCCTTAGGCTCCTTGAGTCTAGATAATAATTAACTGACTGGTAATACTTTCTGATCAGTGTTTAAGTAATTTACAAACGGTGACACTTAAAGGAATTTATTTTTGTGCAAAATAACTAAAATCAGCTTTAGATGTTAGCAAGCTGCTCTTTAGAACCAGAAATAAGTGAATTCTAAATGTAAAACTATTAACTGGATGATCCTTGATCCCTAACATGAGCTGCCATCCACAACCCAGTCTGTTGCCTGCTCATCTCCCTGTGGGAACCACAGTCTTAAGGCGATTACACTACACAAATAACAATCAGCTTGGATAGAGGACAAACCAGGAGAGAGTCCATTAAACCTTTCACATCATTACAAGCCTCATTGTTTTGCAGATGAGCAACATAAAGTAGAACATATGCATGAAGCCTCTTACTGACTCTCTGGATACCAGAGATTTCAGCTATCTGAACCTAGTTGATTGCTGGTAAATGAATAAACAACCTTGAGATAATCCTTCCCTTTTGCTGGGAAGGTGCCCTGCTTAAATACCAGATAATGAAAAAATGTCTAGATTTCCTTTATCATATTTTTTGTTCTCTGTTTTCTGTGTGCTGTCCTGTAATTGCAATGGTCACCGTTTTTTGCCATCTGCTCAGATCAGAAGGTGAAACTGGCATTCTGGAGGGAATCTTATTAAGCCAGGCAGGGCGAGGGAATAAAGAAAAAAAAAAAAGTAAGTAGTCTTCACACAGTATCTGATTTGAGGCACAGACCACCTCTGGAAAATATGTTTTTCATGGGGACCTGGATTTCTGAAGTTATCCATTTCCATGGCTGTATGTCACAACAAGTGGATAAAAGGTGATTTATTCAAAATTTAACTGGCTGGTTTATCTTTGTAATGTGCTCCTACAAAAGCCGTTTTTCATTTTCTGTGCTAGGTGACTGTTGATTGTATTTCATTTATGCATATTTAATACTAATTTTCATGTGTTTTTTTTCTCCCCCAATATTATTTCCCTCAAATGTCAAAATACTGGCTTATTTATTAGATTTTTGAGCTATTGAAATAATAGCAGAGAGCTCTAATTTTAGATCAGAACACCAGTGCACTGGCCTTTTAGGTGTCTCATTTAATGATAAGATGCGCACATACAACTAATAGCTTACTTATTCAATTCTAGCTTAGTACTAGAATTCCTTCTTAAAGAGAAAAGCAGAACGACAAAGTAATAAATATTAATCTGTTTGGACCTCCAAGAATAACCTTTAAGCTCAGATTCAAATCTATGTTGATATTTTAGCAAATATTTATATATTTTTTTTCCACTCTAGAGTGAACTAAGCAATTAAAATCATTCAGGAATCATGAGATTCTTGATGTGCTACAATGTGGAAGACATTGATGTCTGTTATTATTCATTTATCTCATCACATAGACTTGTTCATTTACTAGCCTTTTTTTTACACTGTATGTGTTAACCTGTTACACTAGTAATTATTCTAATTAGAAATTTTATTCATATCTTGCATTTATATATCCCTCTTCCCTAAAGGATCCAAAAATGTTGAGTGGTTTGAATGAAGTTCCTCCCAATTTGAATTTGATCCTAACAAATTGAGGTTGTCTTGATGCAGCTGTCTGAATTTAAAAGGACTACAAATAGCCTCTAAGAGCTCTACTGGTGACTCCCGATCTGGGATGGTGCACTTCTATGTACTAAATGAGATGTGAATGAGGCTCATCGTTTGTGTATTTTTAACCAAAGGGAAAGAAATGTCTCACAGAGTATGCCTATGAAATTCTTCACTGGTGGGGAAGTTTTACATACCCACTGGTTATTGTACCTTACTTATTCAGCCTCAATGCCAAGAGGTAGTGGTGGGTGAAACTGGAAAGTGATACTTAACCAAACCAAACAGTGAAACCCCAAGACCTATGGATTTAAAAAATATATATTTCTCATATGACTTCTCTTACTTTTCACTTCTGCCTGGACATAACTGTTGAAAGAAGAGTATCTTTTTGCAATGGTAGTAAAATGAGATGATTATTGTACATAGGTTGTGGGGGTTTTTTTGGTTTTGTTTTGTTTTTTTTTCATGTGAGTCCAGAATAAGGAAAATTATAAAGAACATACAACAACAACAAAAAAAACCCAAACAGAAGCTAAAAAATAATTTTATGTGAACTTAGTTACCTTTCAAATTTAATTCTAGAGATGATTATTCATCACATGTCATATAACTGTACCAGTGAGATACTTTGTTTTTCCCTGAAGAACAGGGATCCTGTAAAGCCCATTTGCTGTAAAGCAAAGAAATAATAGCACTTACAGCATGAACTCATGTGTAGCCTTGACATGTCTAGAGGAAAATATCTTAGGTAGGCAGTAAGATAGATAGATAGACAGACAGACAGATAGAAAGTAGCTGGCTCACTTTATTTCTTCTCCGACATTTCTCATAAATCCATTTAATTTCCTCCCTGTACTCTGAGGAATGTAACAACCTTCTATGGTTCTAATCACAAACCTTTCTCTTCTCGTGGAACTATTCAATTATTTTGCATCAGTCCTTGTGGATCTGTTCACTTCTACTGCTTTCCTCTTGCACAATTCAGTGTGAGTTGGCAAACTGCTTAAAAAAAAAATGGGATAAGAAATGAAGGGCTGCTGCAGTTTATTGGTCAAAATCAAACAGAATTACTCTCTGAGGAGTTCAAGGAAGCTTACTTGGAATCTGTCTGTATTTTACTTGGATCCTTTGGGTCCCATTAGTCCCTCACTTTCATTATTCTAAGCACCAATTCATTTCACTTACTTTCACCTTTCCCCATGGCCATATTACTTACAATACCATAATGCAATGATTTTATTGCTTTGTTTTTCTCTATAAAACTTTATTGACATAATAAATAAAATATATTTTTCTGATGTATTTGCAACAATAACTATGCCCTTACACACACAGATATCAAATTCATGACCATCATACAAATATTTTATGTGAAGACAAGTCCTAGAAATAAAATAAATAACTTGAGCATATCACTAATGATTCCATAATAAATATCTCTCCCACTGTAATTCAATCTTATATGGGTTTATATAGGGATAATCACTTTTACTACTGTAAGTATTCATATCATTAAACATTTGATATCCTTTCTATATTAGATGCAGTGGTTACCACGCTAAATACTTCAGACAGTGGTTTGTGTTTCCAATTGTGTTTTTAAGGCAGTGGTTAGGCTCAGGTGAACTGATTTTTATCATGTATTGGCTTGAGGTTTCTAAATATACTTGCGTAATACCTCAGCATTACACGATGCCTGTATAAGGGGCTTCCACCTGGCCTCTCAAGTGCTCATTTTACATTCCTTATTTTTCATCAGTGCGGAACTGTATTTATTATTTAAATGTCCATTGTTACTCCCATATTAACAAAGAAATGGTAAGGCACACACACATTACAAACCTAAGTTAACTAGAGTTTTCTGATGGGATTGGAACGGTTTAGAGGAGAAGAGGTTTGCTGGATACTGATCGGCTAGTGAGAGACCAGAACATCTCTGCTCTTGGTGGGTGCATATTTGCAAGTCTCTTCTTCATGCGCTTCATTTCTGGTGATTTGGGGCATGTTCTGTGCATTTATTACGGGTGGACATTTTTATAAATGACCTTTTACATTTGGGGGTTGTTTTACTAAGTGTCTAATATAATAAAAGCTGTAATTTCCATTCAGGGCCAGGTTAAGAGAAGTGTTTTTTCTTAGAGAAAGGACTGTGCAGAAAGCTGGGTTTAGTTCCTCCACCATGGAGACAACAGCCACCCTGTTCACTAGATAGTCTCTGAATACCTTGGTGTGATTCAAAACACACTCCTGCTTACACTGGGTATTGCAGGTGCAGTTTGGTCCTCTCAGAAGAGAATGATTTTATGTTTGTATGATGAATAGTCTGTAGAAAAATAAAAGGCAAAATACCCAAATGTATATTTATACCTTCTCAAAAAACTAAGTCTACCTTACTGATTTTTGGTAATAGATTTAAGATCTTTGTCTTGTTTCTAATCTGAAAATGAGGATAAATATAAGGATATTTCTCTTCCCACACAGGGTTAAGTTCAAAACCAATAATCAAGTTTATGCTGACAAGTACCATCCAATGACTTAATGCAAATCAAATTCACACTGTTTTTTGAAATTGAGAAACATGATGAAGGAAATGAAAAATATGTGAAAAAGGGAGAAGAAATACAGAGTTCATCACCTGTGGGCGTTCTCAGCCTACCTACACAGTAGCCAAAAACATCTCTTTTTCTTTTTTGTTACGAGGTATTCTATTGACTTCTCTGTGTTTTAGAAGTTAAAAATTCCTCAAGTGGCCTAAACTAGTACTTGTCCAGGCAGCAAACTCATTTATAGACTAGCATTGAAATGCAACCATGTATCATCAAAAATAGGTTGCCCTATGCTGAAACTGAAGACAGAGACAGATGGCATGTAAAACCAGATCTGTGTGAATTTTCTGTCCTGTGACAGATTTTGAAGGTGGTTTTTCTCTATATCAGTTTGGGATATAAATTAAAAATCTAGAAATATATATAAAAGGATAGCATAGAGAAAAAATAAGTGAGATTGATAGATAAACTTAAAATTTTTATTTCTTAGTACTGAAACATGTGATTTCAAAGTTTATCTTTTATTTTTAAAGGTTTTATTATGAGTCAAACAGAAGATTTCAAAATGAGAATTCATTTTGTATCAAAATGCATTTTTTTGTTTTTAAAATGTCAAAACAAATTCTTTGACATTTGGAAACCTTTTTTTTGAGATGTGTTTTTTATTTTGGAGAATTGTTAAAATTGTACATTTTCCTGATACAGCTTTAGATTTGTTGAATAAATATATTGTATCAGAAAAATATATTTTTTAAAAAGTCTTCTTTTCATGACCAACTTCATCCATTGTGTGAACAAACTATTTTTACAAAATCATTCAGAAGTTTTTTCTATATCTGATCTTTTGATTTAACAAGCGTCTCAGCTCACTTCCTCATGAAAGTTTAGGGGATGCAATTTTTAATGCTTTCTTCAGACTTGTATTTTCTTACAGGCCCGGTGAATGCACTTGACTGAACACTAAAAGCTCACAACACCCATCTCATTAATGCTTGTTTGCTGCTGTCACTCTCTGTAGTTTTGCCCATGTCTTTCTATAACATAATGTAGCTTTAAAGACATAATCTTATCTGATAAAAAGAGTTTACCTCCATAAATCTTGTTAAACCTAATGGAAATTTTCTATGCCTACAAGAAACACTGAACAAATCAGATAAACCAAGTATTTTAACAAACCTAAATGCTTGGAAGTTTTGTTCCTATTATCTCTCAATGTCTGGCTGTCTTTACTATGTTCTGTTTCTGGATAATGGCGAGATGCTAAAAGGTACAAATTTTAACAATAAATCTAGGTACACTTGAAGTTTGTTCAGGCATGATTTTAAGTTACACACCAGACAAAGACATTTAATCTTATTACATTCTGAACTTCTGACTTTTCGGACAGATGCTTTAAAATTGAACTTTATTTCATTAATACATCCTATGTTTGTATGAGTATTATAAAAATGCTATAACAAGGAAGTACAATATTCAAAGTAATTTTTCTAGTTCAAAGAAGTGGACAAATACATTTGTTAAAAACTTACCTTGACATATCATGCTGCCTTGACTACGTAAGGTAAGAAGGAATCAAACCTGAGTCCACATTTCCATAATTCACATTCTTCCTTTAACCTGAAGTTTTAAAATATCCATTACGGTATTGGTATTATGATTTAGTGCTTGTAGTATTATTGACTTTTCCAATAGCAACAACAAAATGTAGCAAATCATCCTAATGACATTCTGGAGAAACCAATTAGGAAATTAGGAAAGAACATTAATTTACTCTAACAGTCAAGCAGGACACACTTATCACTCCTTATCAGCTTGGGCTCTGTATAACAACAAGAGCAAATATTTATCTAGATCACACTGGGTAGTAACTCTGAATAGGACAACAACGTATCTAACTCACTATTTTTACAATTGATTTACAGTAATCTGAGGTTTTGAGGGGGTGTGTGGTGTGTGTGCATGTGACAATTTCAGTGTCTTGTTCTCTTTCTGATGGCTATGAAGAAAGAGAGTATTAGAACAGGCTGTACTAAGATACTTGAAAAAATCTCTGAAGGAAAACCCCACTTCCTCCCATAAAAATCCCAGTGAGTAATATATGTGAAGTGATGTATGCTGTGTTGATAACCATCACAAAAAAAACCACAAACAGATATACTACTTCTGAGCTTGGGATGTTAACTAAGAAAATGAAGGCAATGGGTGGTCAAAAAAGAGCAAAAGGAGAGGTTACAAATAAGCCTATCAATAACATGATCCAATGATTTTAGTATTAGGTTTATGAAATAAGGACTAAGTCAATTTACACTAAAGATCAATTAATGAAGGCATATTCCTTCACCTTGTAAGAATTAGCTTAAGGGCTAATGAGATTGGGTTTTCCTTTCCCTTTCCCTTTCCTTTTCCTTTCCTTTTGCTTTCCTTTTCCTTTCCTTTTCCTTTTCCTTTTCCCTTCCCTTCCCTTCCCTTCCCTTCCCTTCCCTTCCCTTCCCTT
>VZSC01014899.1:973-34378 GCA_013398225.1 Steatornis caripensis
ACCCCCCGCCGTTACACCGTAGCGCAGGGGGAAACAGGGGCGTTTCCAGGCTTGGCGCTGCCGGGAGGGAGGGCAGGCCGGCCGCCGGCACCCCCGGTACACAGCAGGCGGCCCCGCTTTTTTCCGCGGCCCCGCGCCGACTGACCTCCCCCCCGCAGCCGCCTCCCCCGCCCCCAGTGCCGGCTCGGAGCCGGCTGCAACGCCCTTAAGAATGCCGGAACATTCGTCATAGTTACGTCATAAACCCTCCCCCACCCGGCCGACCTTGGTAATGAGCCGGCGGGGCCGCCCCCTCATGAATAATGCATTCCATCGGGAGCCCCGCCTCCTCGGCGCCTGGCGCGGTTCCGGGGGGTTGGGGGCTCGCGCTGACCAACGCCCGCGCGCGCTGCGCCGGGGAGCCGGGTGGGCGCTACCACTTAAGCGGCGGGGGGGAGGTGGGAGAGACAGCCTTTAAGTGACGCCCTGAAAATCTGGGCTTTGGGGTGAGGAAGGCACTTCCCGGGCTGCGGCGACGAGCCTACCCTCAAGCGGGAAATACCTGACGTAAAACCGTTTTATTGCGTTTTGCAACAGCGGGTGCGACCGGCCTTCATCTCCGCAGGCAGCGCGGGGGGAGCCCGCGACGGTGGTTTCTCCCGCTGCCCGCGATTCCGTCAGGCACTCCTCCGGGGAGGAGGGGCGCCCCGCCCCCCTCGCCTCGCGCGGCGCTCATTTGCATTGACGCAGGGCCGCGCGCCACGCGCTGGGCGGGCGGAGGGGTTCGGGGCGTGAGCGCGGCGGCACGAGACGGGCGGGTGTCGAGGCCCAGCGGGGGAGCCCCGCCCCTCCCCTCCGCTCCCCCTCCCCTCCCGCTGCCTCTGCCCGCGGCGTTCCCTCAGCGGGCACCGCGCTGGGGCGCGGCCGGGCCGCCGGCCCCCCCCCGCCCCCCTTCCCGCCGGCGGGGGGCTCGCTGTCTGCTCCCAGCGGCTCGGCCCGTGTGGGGCTGGAGGGGCAGGGCCGGGGTGACCCCGCTGCAGCCCTCTGTTCCCTCCGCGGTAGCAGTGTCGCGGCGGGGTGTCTCTGCCCGGCTGGGTGCTGCGGAGAGCGCCAGAGCTGCCTCCGGGTGAAGCCGTGCCGGTCACCCGTTCCTCTCCACCCAGATCCTGCCATCAAACCGTGCCACTCGTTGGTCGGACCCCTCAGAGACCCCCAGAAGCTCGGACCCTGAGGTGTGGTGGCGCCTTCTGAGGCGTTTCCAGTACAGACCGTTACCGATAGGGCTTTGCCCTTTCCGTTTAGCGGAAGCACACCTCTTGGCAACTGTTTAATGCAAGCAAACAAACAGTTCGGCAGCTATGGGTGTAGCGCTGGTATAGATGTAGATACCCCCTGAAAAAACTGAAATAAGCGGGCTCCCTTTGTGCTCTGGGAAGGACGTAGTTCAGCAGTGAGACAACTAATATGTAGCTACTGGACGCGAGAGAGTACGTTGGGGAAGTGTCATTATATGCTTGACCTATTGCACTTTTCTCTAGGCATCCGTTAGTGGCCACTGTCAAAGGCTGAATGGCTGCTTTCCATTTGGCTGATGGACCTTTGGTCTGACCCAGCGTAACAATTCCTACTTGTTAAATCTGTATGTGTTTGTTATACACATGTAAAATGTAGAGAAAAAAAATGGTTCAGCATCTGCAGCCATCTCTGATGCGATCGTGAACCTGCGTGGGTGTGTGTACCTGGGTGTCTGTGCCATCGTGCAGGGTTGAGCTGAACACACATTTGCAGCACAGAAGAATAATTGATACATATTTATTTTTGCTGTATTATGGCTTAGGACTCCACAATTATTCATTATATTGGCATCTGTTTAAAGAACTCTGCAGCCGTCTGTCTTGCAAGTGGTAAAAAACAAAATGCAGACCAAGGCCTTACAGATGATCGCATGCTGAGTAAATGTTGCTGGCC
Organism: Steatornis caripensis; assembly: GCA_013398225.1. Lineage (NCBI taxonomy): Eukaryota > Metazoa > Chordata > Aves > Caprimulgiformes > Steatornithidae > Steatornis > Steatornis caripensis. The sequence goes on from VZSC01014899.1 coordinate 2,921, forward strand.
GAGTAATGGTTCCTCTCAGAACAGTGAGTTGCTTCACTTCACGGTCCCCGTAAACATTAGTTTTGTGAGCCGCAGAACTGGTAGCATCTGGCTTCCCTTCGCATTCATGTGATATGCCTGACATTCAGTTATGTACAAGCCCGAACAGAAGCTGTCCTCTACCTGGGGCGTTCTCAGGCATCTAGCAAGGGTGGAAGCAATTCTGTGCTGTGTTGCTGTGTCTCTCCTGTAAGCAGCTGCCTATTTTCTACAGAGTTTGTAGGAACTCACCTAGTTGGGTTTTTTTTGTAAGCAGTCAGCTTCTCTGTCCCTCACCTTTAAATCAAGCCCAAATTCTAGCCATTCTTGCTTCAAAACAGCTATTGTGATGTCTGTGAGTAGTCTTTTTAAATTGACTGAAAGACAAGAGTACTCACATCCTCTGTGACAACTTATCTCTACCATGGTAGCTACCTACCCCAATCGTGCATGTTTATTAAAACAACTTTCATGGGGTGAATCTCATCTATTTTTAAGCATGTAAAAAGTAAGCATCTGCTCTGCGTTAGCTGCCTAATCTTCTTCAAACACAAGACAGGTGCTACCAAAGGATGATTCATCCTAATGCAAGTACCTTGAAAGAGAGAAACCCGATCTCTCTCTCTGCTGATTATAAGGAAAGCTTCTGCCTATCTCTTGCTGCAGAATCCAGGAGATCTTTGGTGCTTCTTGGTCTTGCGGCATAAGTGTCTTGACTCTGGTACAAGCAGGAACAGCTGTACCAAGTCAAACCAAGATTCCTTTGAGCTGTATATCCTGTTTCTTCTGCTGCTGATATGAGCTCCCTCGGTGTATGCTGAGGCCACAAATTCTGGTTTCTCCTCCACCAAATCAAGTCCCGTAACTGGCGCCTTGGTGCCATCAAGAAGTGTTGTGTCCTCTCTTTGGCGCTGTTTGTTTTCTCTCTCTGATTCCCAGTTCTTTGATTTTTTGACCGTTTGGCCTTTGCACCCTCTTGCTTGAACGTTTTGGGTTTTTGTTTTTTGTTTTTTTTTTTTTCTGTCTTGTAATCACTGGATTGCTTGCTGGTTCTGTTTATCTTAGCTGCCCCTTTCCAGGGAAGGTTTGAGAGCTTTTTGGATTGGGCTAATAGGAAGGTAATAGTGTCTGAAAATAGATGCCTAAACAAATGTGTAAGAACAGGCTAAGCAAGTATAATGGTTCCCTCGGTTACCTCAACCATTTGCAACTCAGGAACTTCCTAGATTTGCCCTTCCAGACCTTAGGGATTACTGGGATGCTTGGACTCTCCATTCCCTGATTGTCATCAGAAAGCAATCATGTGCTCAGGCCTGAAGAACAGAGCATGCTGGCAGAGCCCTTCATCTGAATGACTTTGGGAAGCCGGAGAGTCACGAAGCTGGAATGAGTTGCTTAGACTAGACAACAAATATTACGAGAGGCAAATGCCAAGCCATATGTAATATCGCTGTACATAATATGTAAATTGAAAAAAAACAGATGTTGCAAAACAAGCTGTCCGTACAGTAAACCCAAATATACCTAAGTTACGGTTCTTGTGGCCATTAATCACCCTGCTTCTGTGTATTCGTTGCAACAAACGTGCCAGGCATCAACTTCGCCTCAGAGGCCTGTGGCAGAGCTAGGGTTGACAACTCTCCTGGGTTTGTCAGCGCCTGAAAGACAATGACCATCTTAATTTGTCTTGTGTTCTGCATCATCCTCTATATGCTAAATTTTGTGTGGCAAATTGAACCAGCAATGCTATAGAAGAGAAAACACAAAGACAAATCACAATAAATTATATAAAATACCACTATGTAAGGACAAATCAAATAAACTGTCAGGATTGCTGAGCAGCAATTCTGGCTGCCATGAAAGGGATCATCAAGGCAGTGGCTTCTGAATTTTGCCCCTGAGTGCTTATCATCTCTTCTAGAAATTACCATGTACAGCTTAAGTTCTTTCCTTTTCATAAACTCAGGAGAATAACACCTGCTCTTGGGCAGTGTTAATGACAGGATGTTATTATATGAGAAAGGATTTTGTCCCATCATTCAATTTTTCTGCTTGAACAAAAAAAACTTTCAGCAGTTACAAGAGCTGAAAGGGATTGTACTGAGGTGCTGTCCACTTCAGAGCGGCCTGTGGGTTTACCTTTTTTAAAAAGTGTACATTCTTGAGGGTGCAATCCATATCTTTTCCTGATCAGGCTCCACAAAACAAGTGTTACGGTTTTTGGGAACATACCAGAAATCATTAAACTGATAAACATTTAGACATAATATGTAGACTTTCTATATGTGCATGCAGAGTTACTTCAGCGCTTCCTCGTTTTGTAAATCAACAGGAACACCAGAACATCAGGGGCCTAACGTATGAAAAAGAAAATAAGTCTGACTGCTCCTAGAATCTGCTATTTCCCTCGTATTAGCTAGTTGGAAAATCACCATGGCTGTGATTTTGAATATGGGCTGCAGGTAACATGTACACATGAAAATTATCTTTGCTTTCATTCCAATGCCAAAAGCAGCTTTTCTAGTGAATTCTTGCATGTTACAGTTAAAAGTAAATGTGGCTACAGATAGTACTGACTTCAGAAAACCTTTTTCTTGTGGAGTGGGTCAGCACAGAGACTCATCGGCTGCTTGTAACGCAACAAATTGTTCTTTCCACAGCCCACAATATTTATAGGCCTTTCACCATTTGCAGTGATTTACTACTCCATTTGACCCCTCTTCCAAGGCTCTACAGCTACAAGGAAATCAAGGGTTTAGGTATCAGTTGCTTGTTTTCTCTTTACTATCTTCCCTTTCCTTCTCTCTTTCCACATATTCTCCTCTTCGTGGGCTCTGTGTCAGCACTCTGTATTTTGGTAGCTCTGTCTGTCCTGCACTGGTCACAAGGGCTCTGCAAAGAGATCTATCTCAATCTTCCCTGTGATCAGGCTGAAGCACACTGTCTGCTGTCCTGTGGTCTGTGACATGTGTCTGCTTTGTTCCTCAATTTGAGCTTTGAAACAGGCTTGCTTATGCATTCCAGGAACAGCACATTGTTCTAACTGGTAACAAAAATATATGATTCACATACTTTTGCTAGAGCTGCTTCCTCTTAACCTTAAAGTTGTTTTTCGTTAATGACTTTTTCCTCCCATGGAAATGTGGAAAACAGCCTGGGACTGCAGGTTATTCAGACAGAAAAGCAGATGATGAGGTTTGACATTTCACAGGAAAAAGAGGTCTGAAGATGTATATCAATGTATTTCATTTACTCAAAATAATCATTTATTCTTACGAAGGAGGTAGGCAAGTCTTTTTCAGCAGTGAGCAGTCTGTTGAGTCACAGTAGCTTACCTTTTTTCCTGGTCGTTTTTCTCATTAAAAGAAAAAAATATTAATGGTCTGGATATAACAATTGGGAAAGAAACCTTTGTTAGATCACTGTGTGTTGGAATGAAATTAAAAGCAGTGGAAAAACTTAGCACCAGGGATTGAGATAATTTGCTTTATTCTGTTCTTCCCATACCCATGTTATGGGGTTTTTTTGGGGGTGTGTGTGTTTGTTTTTAAAGCTAAAAATCTTAAAATCTTAAAATTCACAGGAGATGGGCAGCTTTCTTCCTTTACTCAAAGCCTGACTTCCATCACGAGAGCTATGCTGCATGCTGGACTTGAAGAATATGGGTTCTGGTCACAAGAATGCCAAGCAGTGATTTACTCTGTTTTTTCTTCTTTTTGCCCTGGAGTTTAACCAGCACATTAGACTAATATTTTCTTGCTTGCTAGTGGCAGTTTCTGTTTCTTTTTTGTTTTGGGTTTTTTTTGGTAGTGGAAGTCATTAGAGTTTCTCCCAAGAGAATCGCTGCCAAAGTAAACAAACATCTTCATGAAAGGAAAATAATGTCTGTGGAGCATTCAGAATTCCATGTTTTACAGACGAGTATTTATGGCAACCAACTAGTAAATTAAAGTGAATGAAATCCTATTTCTAGTTTGCTGCTTCTGCTGTGCTAATTGAATGTGGCAATTTCTGCTAGTTTCTCAGCTATGCAGTGCAAGTTCTGGATGTTAGCTGTAATTTGGAATGAAGGAAAATATGAGATGAAACTCAGTTTAGAAAAAGGATGTATTTTTTTTTATTGTTGGGAATAGAATAGTGCAAGTAAACCTCCGGGGAATTGCTATTGTCTCTAAAATGTTCTGCATGTGGTTGGCAAGAACAACAAGGACAGAAGAAAGTTCAGCTAAAAAATTCATAAAGGCTGTCTGGTGGAATGCATTACAGTCAGCTGTATACCTCTGTGCTCTTATCCCTCTGAACTGATCATTTTAGCTGAGATGAAACATTCTGAGGAGCAGGAGGCTGGCAGATTTGCAGCATAGATTGTTTGAAGGTTTAAATACTGTGACTATCTCATCTAACTGTAAGTCTGTAGATACAATGTAAGCTGGAGTTGCTGAAAAGCGATAGAATGGCTCGGTGTGTACAGCCTACAAAACTGTGAAGAGCTTATTTTCTGTGTGCCGCAGAATCCTGCACGCTTTCCACCTCCTGTCCAGAATAGCAGTAATTCACCAGTGAAGCAAATAAATACACTTCAAATTTGTTGAGGATGAGACCATATCTAGTTCTTTGTTTAAGCAGCGGCTTTCACAAAGGGGACCAGTGCTAACTGGGAACTGCTGCCAACACCATCATATGTTTCATGACAAATGCAAAGTGTTCAAAAAGTTGGCACTACAAAATAGAGATACTGTCAAACTCTTGTTTAATTCTCAAAGTGGCTTGTAGGATTTTAAAGCTTGTGTTGTGGCTGGCGCACTCACGTGTCAGCGTTTTTAATAGTCCTTATAGTATGTCTGGTTAATTTGGTTATATTGCTAGAACATAAACCAAAATTATTCTGAGGATAGACAACAGTAAGGTTTTACTGCTGATTTTTTCCACGTGCTGTGTGCAGAAGAGCCGCTATAGTCAGAACACAGTATTTTCTCATCTTCTTTTCTGTGTGCAGTACAGATGCAGCTGCCACTGTTTACCAAACATGAAGGTGTTGTTCGCAGCTCTGGGGGTAAGTTTGGGTTCTGCTTTAAAGAATGCATGAGACATCTGTACTAATTGCACCAATGTTCAGTGTGTATTTATGTACCTGAATACTGTGGTGTAGGAGGCTCCCGGAAATTTTAAGGCATTATCTCAGTGATCATTGGATTGGACTCCATAGACTCGGGTAACCAACTTGTGCTTCTGAATAAAATTATTCTGAAAAGAGTAACTGCATGATGCTTCCAGTTTTGGAATAATCTGTTCTGAAGGGTTGCGTGCTGTTGTCTGACCATATTTAGGAGCGGTGGGAGACTCAAGGAGACTCTGGAAATTTTTGAGCAAGGAGGCTTTGAAGATCATCAAATCCTGTAGGTAGCTCTTACCACAGGTGCAGCAGGAGGAAGCAAGCGTGTGTCTATAGCTGGGTCTGCCCCTCTGTGGGAGCGTACGGACCTCATGGCAAGTTAAACAGAAGGAGTATATGTTTGCACCTCAGCAGGCTGTTAAAGTAAGCGCTTTAAATTGCTGCAAGAAGATTTATCAAAGTTTACCTATTAAACCTCTGAAAGGTGATAGAGGAGCAGGTTCCCCTTCTGAGCCATGGCATCTGTGTTGTACTAAAAGCAAAGGCAACCTATCTGATTTATATGTGAAAATATATTCTCTTGTACTTGACCTTATTTCCTCTTTGAGTGTAAGAAAGATGAATGTTCAGTAATTTTACACCACCACCCACTGTTTCAATAAAATAATTTTCAACAGATTCTGTAAGAAGTTTGCTGCTTCAATTAATATGGAATTATCTCAGAAAATTAGCAGTACAGACCCCTCAGATTCACCATAGAACTAAAAGTAATCAAACTTTTATGTACAGGCTAGAACTGAAGAAATACACATTAAAATTAAGAAAACCATTAACCGTATCGTTGTGACTAATTATGGTTGTATGTCCAGTAACCAAGGTGAGGTCAACAACTCTAAGTCCGGCCATTGCAGTCTCTGAGCTCAGCCAACGAGGGGCAGCTAGGTCACTGGAGGGTGGGATGCTCTCCTTCCCATTTAGTGGGGGCGTGCAGCATCTTTTATGAAATACTCCAGCAGTAATGATAAGACTGGCCTGGCGATGAGGCTGTGCCTCTGCGAGGTAGAAGAGGCAGGGCTGGAGGCAACGCAGAGTTGAGCTCAGCTCTGCCATACAGCAAATGAATGCTCTCTCCACACTTGGCTCTCTTTCAGTCATGTCCCAGCTACCTTCCCCACCCTGGCCTGAGTTGGGTCTCAGAAACAAGAAGTCTTGAGTCCTCTTGTAATGATTTACATCTCTGATCTAATGATCAATTGTAAATCGATGTTGAGCTTCATGAGTTTTCACCGTTCATGCTATTATGCTGATACGAAGACACTGAAGAGCAATATGCTGGTTTCACCCTCTATATTTTAATTATTAAACCCATATTATCTCTGTGGTTCTTTCTTAGTACTCACGTATAACATTTTTAATAACTGTAAAGAAAAGAAATCCAAGAAAAAACCCTGCCAAGAAACTGTGTAAAAGCTGAATGTATTAGAATATTCATGTTAACATATTTTAGAAGTGCATTAGCTATACAAAAAAATAATTGAAAGCTAGGAAATGTAGTGAAAATACTGCACTTCAATAAAATGAAATATATTAAAAAAGAAAACACACGGTTAAAGTCATCCAGACAACCCTAATTTTCTTCTGTAATGAGAACCTGAGGGAAATGTGGAGTTAAATTTGGTTTATTTCTGCAGACTCTAAATTTTTTAACCCTTTATGCACAGTTTTACTTAAAAACGTTATGGTTGCTTGGATGCCTTAATCATTAACTCCTATACCTTCATATATTTAGGCTTTTTGTAAGTTTAATCTAACTCTGAGCACTGGAAGTCATGCTTTCTAACCACATAGCTACAAGGTGAAGGAACTAGGGTAAGATCAGACCTATTATGTTCATCTTTTATAGAGAGAATACAAAACCTACTGTAATCCTGTCGTTTCCTCTCTCATTCTGGTATTGAGAGCTCAGATCCGTTTTTATGCAGTGGCACAAATCAGTTTGCTGAAGTATAGCTTACAGAAGCTGCTTTGTAGAACTGATGATCACATATGCCACAAATCAATGGTACCCATGATATTAAAAGGGAAAATTACCTAGATCTTTAAAAATTTCCAAACCTTGGTAAATATCCTTCAGTAATTGTGATATCATTTTGGGTCAATGTGCTTTGACCGGAGGTCAGTCAAAATGAATCATTTGAGGAACCTTTTTTTTCATATTTGTAATCTTTTTGTTGTGCATGCTTATACAGTATGTTGTAACTGAAGAGCCGAAGACCTCATAAAATTTCTACATTAGGACATCAAAGGGCTTTTCTTTCCCCCCCCCCTTTTTTTTCCTTCCAAATAACCTCTCTTTCAACGTTGAAAGGTCTTCTTTATATGAGGAAATTTACCAGAGACTATAGTAGTGTAATTATGCCTTGTGGATGCTTTTTAATCTTGCATGAATGCCTGTAGAATTCAAGTGTCCACACGGGGAGTTATACCATCAGAACTATAGGGGCGTAATTATGCTGGTGAATTCTGTATGGAGACAAATGCTTTATGAAAGGGAATTTTATTTTGGCTCTTCACTTTTCAGCTCATTCATGTTCTGAACTAAAAGGAGTTGATCAAATCAATGAAAGTAATGAAAATTCAATGGTTATCAAGTAGACTGTCAAGTGCTGGGGAAATCGGAAAGTAATAAACATATACGTTTCCTGGTAACATTCATACGCAGTTTTGTTCTTATTCTCTCGCCAGTGTTTGAGTTTGTGAGGGGTTTAGTGAAAGGTTAATGAACAGGGTCTGTTCTTTGCTGAGCCTCATAAACTAATATACCCAATAGCTAAACAGTGGTAAGAATATTAGGGATTCGTAGCTCTCATAAAAAGCAGCTGGGGTTTCAGGCAAATGTGATGCTGGAGAATTACTTGAATAATTTTTAGTCTCTGTAGGACCTTTGCAGCTAGCACTGAGCAGATCAGCCATTGAAATTCTATATGCGAGTTTTCCTGTATCCCAGTTAAATTGTAATTCCTTAAATATGTGAGTCCTAGGACAGTACTCAAGATGTTCTCTACAAAAGTAGCCCATTTACATGAAAATAACTTTCAATGTGTCAGTAAGAGTGTAGTAACACTTTAATAATTATTTACAAAATGTGCTTAAAGTGAATTACAAGCATGTTTCAATGTAATTGCTACAAAGACTTTAAGACAAGAAGAGCCCAATCTTGTTGGTGATGTAATCCAGTCCAGCCTTAGCATTGACCACAGAGCATCGCTCTGTAAGTCTTGCTTGAAGAGTGTTTTTTCAAGGTGAACTTCATTAGAAAGATGTCTCGTTCATATTTAAAGAGTTCAGAGAACAAAAAGTCCACCACATCTATACCAACACTCACTATTCAAGTGAAGTGTTTTATTTGTGGTCTGAATTAACTTTGACTTAACTTGTTGAATCTTTGCTCGATTAAAAAAGCCTTTAGCACTGGACATTATTCAATGAAAATACTTAAATGCTGGGATCAAGGCATCTCAACCCTCTTTTGTTGTTAAGCAGATCCCACTGAGGTGCTTTAGTTTCTAACCGTAAGGCAAGATTTCAGTATCACCAGTTTTTCCTGTAGTTTCTTTCAAGTTTTCAAACATCCTTCTTAAGTAAGGGCATCAGGGCTGTCAGCAACGGTATTACTAATGAAAGAATTACAGCACAAGCTGAACAAAAGCGTGCTCTCCCCTTTCTGTTTTTGAAGGATGGAGAAAGACATCAGGGCGAATATGTTGCTTCCACCATAATTATTGTTTTTACATATTTTTTTGTCACAAACCTTTTATGAGAGATGCCTTCCATTGAATATTATGCTTTTCCAAGCTATGCTTATTAGAGGGATACAGCAAGGTGATACCTTGCTGTGATAACCAGAATATTTGATTTTGCCCTGGGTAATGTTGCGTACAATGGTAGTGCTTCTCTCCTGCTTCATATTCTTGTTATCTGCTAAGATTTATTATAGAGTTGAAAATACAGTCTCCGATTTTGTAAGTATTGTTTGCTTGTTGTTCTAACATGTATAACCGTTTTTTTATCATTCATAAAGTATACATTTGTCATGTGAGCATGAAGCGGGTTACAAGGTAGCATGGCTATGCCATTTTCTTGATTTCCTGCTTTGCCAGTGTTTCACCTGTAAAATTTCCTTGTACTAAGTTTTTGTTCTCATCAAGGCATGGCCCTGTGTATTAACCCAACATATTCACTCAAGATAGTGAGTAGAATTAGTCCAAAAATTCTTTCCTGTGAGTTCACTCTTGAAATGTTGGAAATGGAAGATGAGTCTAGTTTTGGCTATTGGTAGAACTCTGTAAGTTAACTATTTTGTAATTAATGTGGAATACAGAGGTTTTTGCATAGTGCTGACATGGTGATCACTGTCATGCAATGGTTAGGTGAATGTTTTACAACCATATAAGTATGTGGTTTTGCCATTGTACCCCGTCACTCTGAAGCTGTTTCAGGCCTGCTGTGCAAGCAAATGGAAACAAAATATTTAAATTTCATTTTACTTAGAAATAGTTTCCAGTCTTCAGCTGTTCTCTCCAGAGCAGGCTGTGTGCTAGTCATTGGAAGGCCTTAGCTAGACCATCTGAGGAATTTTTTTGATGTCCTGAAAATAATGAGATCAGTTTTATTGTGGTTGTATGAATATGTGTGCAAGGGGCAGGAGCACTACAGGAGCGCACAGGGAAGGGCGCAAGGAAGCCCATCAGCCTGAGGACTGCTTGCAATATGACCCTGAGAAAGAGTTGCTTGAAATTGTGAGTAAAGAAACTCTCTCCTGCTGATTGCTTCCTACTGTGTTTGGGGAAACAGCATATAGTATACATGGCTTGTAAGTAAATGGGATTGCATTGAATAAATGCCTATCAACAATTCCAGGCATAAAACACAAGACATCAAAAATCAGCTAATTGTTTCTTATCTATGTTTGCTGACAAAGTTTATAGCAGTATCTTAGAAAGTCCTCAGTGAAGGTGAATGGAGAGATAATGCATTGATGAAACTGAACTAAAACTACACGGCAAGTCTGCTTTTCGGTCTGGAGGCCTAACTGAAAATCATGTATTTCTAGCAGCATTGAGTATTTTTGTTTGTTTTGTGTTTTCTAGTCAGAACAAAACCACGATAGTTACGGAATCATATAGAAGAGCCTAGGTTGCAAGGGAGCTCTGGAGATCAATCTGCTGCAAGCTCCTGTTGAGAGCAGGACCTTAGATGAGATGATCATGGGCCCATCAATGTCGGTGATTTTCAGGGAGTTCACTCACCTTTCTGGGCAGCCTGTTCAAAGCTTGGCGGCTCTCGTGTTGAAGAATTTCTTCTTATACCCCTGAAGCAGCTTGTGCCTGTTGCCTCTTGTCAGTGGGCATCTTTCCGAAGAGAATCTCCACCATCTCTGTAACAAACATTTAAGTGTTGGAAGACTGTGTTAGAAGCCCCAGCTATCTCTTCTTCATGCTGAACAAACCCAATTCTTTCAACCTTTCTTCATCTGTCACGTTCTCCAGTCCTCTAATCATCTTGATGGCCCTCTGCTAGACCCTCTCCAGTTTTTAAATGTCCCTTTTGAGCTAGAAGGGCCAAGACTGGACATAGCATTCCAAATGTGGCCTGGTAAGTGCTGAGGAGAGTGAAATTACCACATCCTTTGGTCTGCTGTCTGCAGAGTTACTGTGGCAGCCTACAACACCATCTGCCTTGGTTGCTGCAAGAGCACCAGGCTGGCTCACATTCAGCTTGTGATCCACCAGTACTCCTGGGTCCATTTACCACCGATAACACTATTCAATTTTTGACTACATATAAGAAGAGCAAAGCAAAGAAGTTCACAAAGCTTCAGGAAGAAAAGGGAGGTGCTCTCCTTATTTTACCCTAAAGCCCAATGACTTCAGCGCTCACCCACAATATGGGAGATCTGGGTTCAGTTCTTTCCTTCTTTTGAAGAGTTGGACCTGTGTTGCTCACAACCCTGAGTGGTGCCCTCGGGAGGAGGCTGTAACAAGCCAAAACATATTCTGGGGTTCCTTCAAACTCCTCCGTTGCCACGGTGATATTTTCATTTAATATACTTTTGATGTTTCTTAGACTAGGGACTACAGATGTCGTATGTCCTCGGGGATTATTTGTCCTTTGTGCACTCTCTTCTCTTCTTGCTTTGGCTCAGAAGCACAAAAGTCCAGAGAAATTCCCCAAAACTTTAGAGAAGAAACTGTGTTTGCCCAGCTCTGGTGTGATCCTTATGACATACTAGGTCTTTGTGTTTGGTTTCTTTCCTTTGATGTGAATTAACTTGCCTGGAGTTAAGTGATTAGTCATGACTTGAATGGCTCCATCTTGGTAGTGCTGGTGAGTAAGTAGGGGCTACCTGAATTTATTTTTTTTTAAAAAGCACTTAACATAATACCTTTTGCTTTGAATATGGTGGTAGTTAAGCCTTTTTATAATTTTGTGCCTCATATAGCTTTATCTATACAGTGTAGTAACTTGTGGTGGGATAAGAAATCTGTTTTGGTTTAGAGGAGCAAGGAAATACCTAAAAATATTTTCAAGTACCAGAGTTTTTTAACAAAAGCAACTTGGATATCACGTTTGATGTATTGGGTAATAAAAAGTTGATCAATATTCATTGCAACTCTTGTTTTGTTTTGGAATCCAAGTGCCAGAACAGAAAAAAAAAAAAAAACCAAACCCAAACAAAACCACCACTATTAACGCTGGCAGTTTACGTGCGCAATAAAAATTGTGCAGTTGACTTCTTCGTATTACGTGGCACTTGCAGATATCAAAGTATGAAGAACAAGGATAATTTTAATATAATTGGTAATGTAAAGAGAAATAATATTTCCATAGTATTTTTCAAAGATAATTTAAAGTCATTTCAAAATTTTAAATGAGGATAATTAATTTGGAATTTCTAGTGTAGCATGAAAGTGTCACAAATTTCAACCTATTTTACTCACAGCAAAGCAGAACTTGCGAATGGTGGCCATTTGTTACAGGCACGCAGGAGACAACTTCTGTCACAATGGAGAGCACTGCTTTCTAGGACTTGTCCACAATGTGTGAGGAAAAGATGCATTGCCATCGGTAAGTCATCTTCAGAATGAGGACTTCTTCTGAACATCATTAGGAAAAAGAATGCCTTAAATTTTCTAAAAAAATCTAATCTCAGGAGAAACTCAAGGATGTCATAAGATGGAAATGTCTGCATGGAGCAGGAGATAAATCAGTGTTGGACTTTTTGATGCACCGAGCAGTGTCAGCCACTGAGCACCAAAAACTCGTGGGTACCGCAGTACCCTCTACTTCGTGGAAACAGACTTCGGCACCAGGCAGTATAATGATGTGAAACATAAAATTAACCAGTTCATCGGAACAACTTGTTTCCCTAACTGAGTGCTAAAAGGGGAAGTTTTAATGGAAAATAGGACTTCTCAAGGAAATCCTGCTGGGTATTCTAAAGGCTACGCTTTAATGAGCACACAAGTAAGTTGCCTTGGAGAGGAAAGCTAGCCTAGTAAAGAAGGCACAAAGGTGATAATTAAACAAGAAATCAATATGTTAAGTATGGAAAAGGGGGACATAACTAGGAACGAAAATTGAATCTACAAAATGTAAATGACTTCTAGAGAAGATAAAGGTAATAAGGAATTATTACTGGCCAGTAGAGCTTAAGACAATAAGATGGCATTACCAATGTATTAGGAACAAAAGAACAACTAAATCAAGTATAGATTTCAGTCTTGCAGAAAAAGACAGGACAGATCCAATGGCTGAAAATCAAAGCTTGAAAAATTCAATCATTATAGAGATGCAGTGACGGTGATTACACATAGGAATAATTTCCCAGTGTAGGTAGGTGGTAAGCTTGCCATTGCTAGGAATTTAATCCAATTGGATACACTTTAATCTGACTCTGGGAACAGGCTTCTGAGTATCTCTGTGGATAACTGTGGAGATGATCATTTCTTCTGTGCAATCCATACATCTGCAAATTTATATTTGTTCTTTGTCACTCCGTTCTTTCATAAGATGTGGAGGAGAACAGAAATCTCTCATTGCCCTCAACGTGTTCTGCACGCTCAGTTCTACATAAAGACAGTGACTAAAAAAAATCTCGTGCTTCAGGGCCACAGCTGGCTGCCTGCAGAAGGTGAGAGGCTGACTCTCTATGTTAATTCTGGATTTTTTAATTTCATTTTTCTCTGAAGCCTTAGGGACAGGTCATAAAACCTTGGAGACATGGGGCCAATTCTCTGCAGTGGAGTGCTCTCTTTTAGATAGCTGCTGTCTGCCAGCTGGCTGGGGGATCAAACGGTTTCCTACCTAAGTCAGGGTAGCAAGGACTTTGAGGTCTTTTTGCTTTCCTCTTCATTATGACATCTATGCATATCTGAGATCGTAATTATGATCATTTGGGCATATCTCATATAATCAGCTCACTATCATTACTGGAGCCTGGGGCAGAGGCATCACAGCCTTTTTAGGCATCCATATTAGCTTAATTTCTTCAAGATTGATTTGGGTTTTTTTTGGCATAACCCAACTCACTGGGGAAAGCAGCAGTAAACGGGTGAAGCATTATGTCACATACTAGACAGGAGATTGCCTGTTCTGGTTTAAATTCTACTGATTTCTAAAGATCTTGCCAGCTTAACTTTGCTGCAGTAAGAGTTATAGATGGCAAATACTGTTTCTTTTTGAAAACAGGCTGATGCCAGTTATGATGCTTGACGGAGTTGCAGAGCTGCCACGCAGACTGCTCAAGTGCCGCTTCGCTGGCTGCGTGCAGCGGCTAACAAAGGGTTTGCTGTGCTTGCAGCAGCATTGCCTCTCAGTCCAGCTTTCCTTCTGTAGCACTGCCTGCCTTTTGTTTAAAAAACCTGCCCCTCCAAAGTGAAAATAAGAAACCTTACTAATATTGCAGTACCAGAGAGGGAGGATGCAAGAGCTTTTCCTACTGTTTTGATTCTGCTGAATTGCAAATGGCAGTGGGCGGACAGAGCGATGTCATGAGTTACGGGCAGCCAGTCCACATACATACTGTCATCTCCTAAGAGGCAAACGGGTCTGCCAGCGCTCTGCCTGGTGGCTGTGCTGGCAGTTGGCTCTGGTCTTGCACTGCTCTCTGTTGCACATGTGTGAGAGTACTCACTTGCTTCACGACGATACTCCTGTCTGTACGGGAAGCTGAGGCTGTCAACAGACACCTATTATCATCCCACAAAGTTGTGAAAAGAGGACTGCTGTTTCATCAACGTCAGCATGTTTTCTTCTTAAGAAAAGGCAGGCTCCATCTTGCGTGAGCCGTTACATACTCTTTTTGCGGGTCCAACGGAGTGACACATTTTCAATTGCTACTTGTGTGCAAGTGGAACTGGCATTTGTTTATGTAAATAGACATATTGGCTTATCACGTAAGTCACCTTATGTATCATCTGTCATATGGCTTATCACATCTCATTGGTTTGCATCGCATATAACATTGGTGTATGATATGTATATGGTTAATCATATATCGTGGGCTTATCCTGTACCCATCATTTAACATTTAATGCCTATCTGTAGCTCTCTGTGCTTGTGCAGGGGTTTGTACATAGCACCTGTAAGCAAAATTAAGCCTGGCTGGAAAATTGGAGGTAGATGGATTGAGAGAGATGAAGGGGAAAAGCCAGCAGTTCCAGATCATTCCTTGAATGGCAGAAATAGTGAGGACTGGTTTGCTCTTGGTTTGTATCTCTTGAGGTGTGATACATGACGTTCATCACACTGAAGTGCCCTCTGCCATGGTACTTTCCAATCTTTCTGTGTCCTGGCAGCGAGATGCCTCACTTCCCCGTAGCTCCTCTGCCATGGTGTTGCACTTTAAGGTTTTTTCTTTCCATGGCTTTTAGCTACTGTTGCTTGGCCTAATGACTGGGAGTGAGCCAGCAGACGCTGTGCTGGAGATGCCGAGGTGGTCAACCTGTACGTGTCCAGCATGGTCAGCAGCTGCTACCAGCTGAACTTAACTGACTGCCCTTGTCCTCTGCTGGTGACAAAAGTAATGACTTTGGGAGCTTCCTTCCATGATGTGCTGAATGTTGTACAGGTCTGTTGTAAGATCTTACTGTTTTAAAAATGGTTACGCTGTGCAGTTTGGTTGAAGCTGAACAGACGTGACAGAGAGACAGTGTGATGCATGCAAGCTTCATTTCCTCAGGAAGCCAAGCTAAAAAAAAAAAAATCTGCCTAGGAAAATTTTCAGCCAACATTTGAGATGCTTGCCATTAATTATCAAAATGAAGAAGCAGAGTGTGCTAACACACTGTTTATTCAAACCATCAGGATCAGTCTCTCAGTAAATAGACCTGCTGAAAAAAATACATGAAACACGTCAGACTTGTGTGCTGCGTGACATTCCTTTTTAGCTGCTGTATCTGGCTTTGTCGTAACAGTCTCCAACCCTAAAAATCACCCTCCCTTACCCAAACTGTGCAGGATACACAGAATTTAAAAGGAATTTTTTATTCCTAGGGCCTCAAAGAACTTCTCTCTTTAAGATTGTTTATTCGGAGCGAGTAAATCGAATTAGGTCAGCCTGAATTAGGGTGACATTCTTCGGAGCGCCCGTGTTCCTGGCTCTCGTGGGGCTCAGCATCTGTGGAGGACTGCCACTCCACGTGGTCCCCCACCAACCCTTCCTCTCAGCCTTTGTTGCTCACAGAGCTTCTGCCCTGCGACAGACATCTCTGCGCATGCTTTGCAGAGCAGTTTTGGATTCATTGATGCAAAAAGATGAAGTAAAATACACGTTTCGTGTATTGCCGTTTCTATTGCTGTAAAGTCAGTATTTTAAAGGCTCTAAAGTTTCTGGAAATGGATTTTTGATTTGTTGTGAGAACCAGCCTTCTGGTGTTTATTCACTTGCTGTCTACCTTCTGAAGGTCATTTGGAAACTACAGCTTTTACAAATCATCCCTTGTATTTTGGCTTAATCCAGGCCTTGCTGCACTTTACTTGGTTGTTGTAAATGTGCTTCATCTGCCCTGTGACTAGGAAATGTTAAAAGAAAGCATTCAGTCATAGCTTATGCATCTGGTGATGCGGACTGGGGTTTTTAAAAGAACCCAGAAGAATTAGGCATTCAAATTTCATTAAAATGCTGTGGAAGTGAAGCATATAAAGTCTATTAAAAAGCTCGGTCATTATCTGTAATTCCTGTTTTTTCTCCAGTTTAGTTTGTGCGTAAGCTTGCCTTGGGGAGAGAAGTGGATGAGGCTGGTTTTGCACACCTTGCCTTCTCGTTAGTGCTGAGGAGCGACCCTGCCTTAGATCTTGAGCACACGCTGCGGCTTTCTCACCTCTTCCATTTTTAAATGCAGCTTCATGTAGCCATCTAACTACTGGCTTTATAATTAAAACATTATTTTCATAACCATAGAAGTTAATGTAAGTATCTGATCAATAAACCTGTTCGTATAAATAGTTCAGTGAATTTGATTTTGAAAATACATTATCTATATATATATATATGACATCCTGGGAATGATTTGTACCTTTTCACGCTCTGAAATGTTCAGAGAGACAAAGCTGAAAAAAAGTCGTTTCAGAAAATAAAATTGTACTGCAGCTTGTAAAAGGATTGCATGTATTGCTTTTAAATACAATGCAATATGACTAAAGACTACATGTAATATACCATCAGATGTCTAACAGAATGCAAAAACTTCCTCTGTATGCAAGAATCAGTAAAGTACCATATGATAAATGTATGAAGAGCAAGAGAGATCAGTTGGATACACAGTCAGCTGAAGAAGAGTAGGTAGGGAGTGGAGTTTGTCCGAAGGGATTGCTGCAGCAGTACGGAATATGCTTGCTGGAGGAAGGAGTTAACAATTGTGCCAGCGATGTTCAGCCCCTATTTATTGCAAGAGAGAATTAATGGCTTTCCTGCCTGGTGCTGAAAATAGAAGCCAAATTTAAGTTGTTTCTTGAAGGCAAATATAATTAGATCATGAAACTTCTGGCTTTTGGTTCTAAATAACAGGATAAGAATGGCCACGCTAAATCAGAGCAGGGTACGGTCTCTTAGGGGTGAGAATAGGACAAGCATGGAGTGATGCTTTCCCCAATTTCCAGCTATGCGTGATGCACATGCTACTTAAACGGTAGATTTAAGTGCATTATATATTTATTAGCCCTTGCTGAATCCTCTCTCTATAGATTTTTCTAATTATTTATTAAACCCACTTGTATTTTTGTTAGCCACAACATTCTTGTAAAAATAAACTGTACAGTGTAGCTATGAATTGTGTGAAAAAATATTTCCGTTTGATTTAAATGGTAATATGTGGTGCCTGCTAAGTCTCGTGAAGTGAGAAATAGTGAACAATTATTCCTTACTTACTATATATGCTATCCTCACTGTTATATACCGTTAGTTCCGCTTAGTCATCTCTTTTTCCTGTTGAAAAGTACTTTCATCCGTCCTCATACAGTTCTGGTAGTATAATGCTATTCATCTGTGTTGTCCAGCGTATGTCATTCCTACTTCTAATAAGCCTTTGGACGTGGGTCAGTCAGACCTGTATGAATTATTTCAGATGCAGACGCATTCTGGGTTTATACAGTGGTGTAATATTTTGTGTTTTGACTTATCATCCTTACATAATGCTTTGTAACGTTTAGTTTGCACTTTCTGTCTGCCAGCGAGCACTGGACAGATGTTTTCAGAGAGGTCTCAACAAGGAGTATGAGATTCTTCCTGAAGTGATAATAAATAATTTATTTATTGTTTATCACTGTGTACGTGCAGTTAGGTGTTTTTTCCCCCATGTGTATTACTTTGCATCTACCGATATTAAATAATGTCTACATTTTTGTTGCTGAATCACTCGGTGTTCAGTGTAACAGCACCTTTTGAAGTATTGACTTCTGAGTAATTTGTATCATCAGTGAACTTTGCCGTCTCATTATTAATTCCCTTTTCCTGATCATTTATGAATATGCTGAAGAGAACAAGTTCAAGTGCAGATCCCTGATCACTTCTCTCCCATGGCAAAAACGATTTATTACTATGCTCCAACACATCGTTAATCTACTAAAGAGTTTTCATCCTTCTGATAACTTGGTTTCTTTAAGAGCCTTTAGAGAGAGATCTTGTCAAAACACTCTGACTTCCGGAAATCCAAGAACATCATAGCAATCTGCATTTCCAAGCTGGTCAGCTTCTTTAAAGAACTAATGATATAATCAATATCATCAACCAACAGTAAACTGAAAAGCCCAAATTTAGCCGAGTTTCTCCTTGTGCAGGTATTACATTATTTGTATACTAAGAATATCTACAAGTACTTTGATTATTAGTACCAAGGCTTTTCATTATTAGTACGAGGCTTCTAGCAGTTTGTGACAATTTCTGCCGAAAAGTTATTACTATGCTGCCAGAAACTCCAGGTGAGGTGCAGATTTTCATTGACCCCGAATGGAGCATGGTTTCTTTGCGATAGAAGTCGTCTATTTATTTTCTGTAAATGACACATCCCTGAAGCAACAGCGAGGGAATGAAAGTTACATTTTATCACAGCAGCATTTGCAGAGAAGTGAACTGCTAAAGTCCCTGCCTATTCATAACGAAACTTGGGCCGGCCATGAGTTCCTAAAAAGGTTACCTGCGGGTCCTTCTTTTTTTTGATTTAAAAATCTGTATCTGAGCTTTATGAACTTCTGATTAAACTTTTAAAATAAATTAAGGGTGAGAGGATTAGCCGGGGAATTGGAAATGAACCATGGTATCTTTTGCCTCTAGCTCAGCATTTTGAAGGCAACCCAAATGAGATGTGACAAAGTGCAGCGTGCTCTTTTCTTTTTGCTGACCTACGTGTAAGTGGAGTTTGGTCTCTGCCAAGTTCTTTGTGTGTGAATAGCCACGTCACTATCCCTGCTACTGTAATTAGCAATAATTAGCCCTTTATTGGAATTTAAAATAAATAGACCATGATTTAGATGTCACAGAGACTAAATTATCCACTTAGATGATCCACCCGGGCTAGATGAAGAGCCTGCTCCCCCCAGCCCTCCCCTTTTCCACCATTTGACAGAAGTTACGAAGATACGTTTCCAGTGGCTGATATGTCCAGCTCCCATGTTGTGCCCTATTTGAAGTTTAAACTATAAAATCCCATTGAGGGACGGTTCCTGAGTGCGAGTCAATTGAAGCTGTGTTTTAGTCTGTTATGGGTCTTAGTTGCTGTTGGTCATTCCCTTCCTGGTCTCTTGGACGTGTGAAGAACTTCAGAGGAATTCTTCATCAGTAGATGTTCAGAGAGATGCTCCTACTTCTTCAGCTCCTGGTGTAAACTTCACACGGCTCCTTCTCAAGAGGATATTGTTAACCTAGGTTGGCGGTTGCTTATCGTGACTCTCATGCTGTTTCTGCTGCCTGTTGTGCTGTCTTGCCGCCAGAATATCTTCAGGCCTGTAGGTACTACTGAGTCATTTCTCCTGGTCTTCCCTCACTAAAGATGACATCGTGCACTAATAGATGTCCTGGGAGGGGAAGGGAAAGTGCACTTTTTCAGAGAGACAGTGGATGCAGCTTAGCGAAGGCACTTGTGTAGTCTATGGACTCCTTGGTGACCACCCTACCCCTTTCTCTTTGGTTGACTCTGAAACCCCAGCTCATTCTTCTCTTTTCCCTGAAGCACCTACTGGATTTTCTGTAGTTGCATATATCTGAACTTTCCTTCTGCTCCCTCTAGAGAAGAGGAAGGCCTAGCAGCTGGAAAAGGGCCAGTCGTTCAACCACAGTGCTTTCCAGTAGTTGCTAGGTCAGCAGAGACTGCAGGGGACTCATAAGCCTGATCCTGCTGCAATTCAGAGCACAAAATGATGTACTGTGCCACATGAGGCTTCTGGTCAAAGTCTGATGGCACAGGAAGCTGTCACTGCTCTTCTGGGGTGGTGGTCATTATCTGAATGGCTTCTACATTGTGTTAATGGGAAAAATATCGATGGCCTCAATGTCTGTTTCATTGGATTATTTCAAAAGCGATTGGCGTTGGTGCTAGAGTCAATGAATGACATGCGGTGGACTACTGCATCCACAAGATGTTATCATGAAAATAAAGAGAAGCACTCTGAATCTGCTTTTCCCATATTTTCAACAAGTTATTGGCTATTTTAGGTCTTTGATCAAGATAACTATTTGGACTTAGTTTCAGAACAGCAAAAACCTGCCGGCTGTTTCAGATGCAGGCAAAAACTTAAGCTGTCAATATGCAATTCATGAAACAACTGGAATTTCAGCAATCGAGTACGAGACATTTCTTGTTTCCCACGCTAGGCCAGCACTTTCTCATACAGATAGTTCATATCGTCACGATGCGCTCTGTGGAGGTGACTCATTCGTGCGTTTTGGAGTTCAGACAAAGTCTGTTAGCTGTGTTTTCCCTGTTACATGTTTTTCTTCCACATTTTCCCTGCATTCGTAACAGCATGATTCTGCCTGCTGTCAGCAAGTGAAACAGCTTCTCACCTGCACCTTCCTTACATATAAAGAGGCTTTTAAGTGTCTCAGGCTATGGCTGAGAAGCCTAGGTTAAATGCTACCTAAAAGCTATCACTGATTGATTGTTTCAAAATGGCCTTTCTTAATTAAGAAATAGGGGTGGGTTTTTTGTGCCGGTCCAACTTTTTGACAGCTGTTACAGCTTGTAAACACGAATAGAATTAGACAGGGCTGAAGATTCCTAATAATGAAGAAGTAGTCCTTCTTCTGTATAGAAGTAACTATGCCAGTACGGCCATGCTAGTATCAGCGTAACTGCAACACACAAAACCAGATGTACCACTTCTTGGTGCTGTTAAACTGTCTTGGTATTGTTAAAATGGGCAATGTAACATTTAGGTGTATATAAAGCCTTAGAGCAGAGAAACACTCAATACGTTCTCCCTTTTGGAAAAGTATCTATTACCGTAGGAAGACTGTAGCCGCCTT
The DNA here is from genome assembly GCA_013398225.1 of Steatornis caripensis. Taxonomy (NCBI): domain Eukaryota; kingdom Metazoa; phylum Chordata; class Aves; order Caprimulgiformes; family Steatornithidae; genus Steatornis; species Steatornis caripensis. Next base: position 24,073 of record VZSC01014899.1, read on the forward strand.
GACAATGTGAAACTTTGCTCAAACTCTATCAGTTTAATTCTGTCTATGTAGTCAGACATGAAATTGAGTTACAGTGGCTTAATGGGTTACCGCATGTCAGTGGAGACGAATCTGTGTGCAATCCAGTAGCCCATCACCAACACAAGGCAGAAATCATTAGATCAAACAACTCCATTTCGCAGAGGTTTAAAAGATCTTTTTTCCTCATGTTTGCTTGTAGTCTAAGAATGTGCGCACAATCTGTTACTATGCTCAGCTGAAGACAAATAAGTTATTAAGTAGTAGTAAGTTGATCTTGTGACTGATCTCCAAATTAGAATTTTGAAATAATTGAACTAGGTGAGTCTGTCCTGTATGCCGATAAAATAAGACCTTTAGTGACTGCATTTGGCTCGCTTGTGTACTGATAACTGGATGCTTTCAGAGGTAGCTTAGAATCCATGATTTCCATTTGAAATGTTTTCAGGTGTGCTTAGACAACTTTTTCGCATATATTCCTAGAATTTCATGTGTGTGCTTGTTTCAAGAATATTGCATGATTTTTTGGACTTAAGACAATTTTACCATCATAACGAGTCTCTTTTCTTATTTTTCTCAATCTGTCACAGATTTACTGAAGTGTAAAGAAGCCCCTTTGGAGAGCCAAACCACGGCACTATGGAACAGACAGCTATGTTTGGGTTTGATTCTGAACAAAACCTCACTCTTTGTTTCTTAAATTTTATTAAAAGAGATAAAATAATTAAATATACAAATGTTAAATGGATATCTCCCCTCTTGATGACAACTATGCTTTTGGCAAGAACGTTACCATCAGTTGGAATGCCTGAAAATGTTGTGGGAACTTCAAGAAACCAAGATCTGACTACACATTGTCAGGTAATGCCCTCGGGTAACATGCAGAAGAAGGAGAGGGTTCTGCTCTTTCAGAACTAAGAAAGATTTTGGTCATATTAAAGTTTATGTTAGCTTCATCTTAGCTGATACTGAATACCTGTGTGATTTGCAAGAGAAATTTGAATGTAAATATTGTCAGCATTTTTTCACACTGTTTAAATTGTGAAACAGAAACCATTGAATGTAATGAGAAGGAAGTTAAGAAACTCCCTCTCAGGATACTGTGAGTTTTTTACATATTGCCACACCCTGTCAGCAATAAACAGATCTCTTAATTGCAGCTAATCTGGATTTCTTGAAATATTGTACAGCAAGCACTCGGCCAAATTCTCTTTAGCAGCAATGTGCACAGTTGCTGCTTGGATCCAAAAACTCCTGAGGTCAGAATTTTATCATCACTTCTTTAGCTTACTAGCAGATTCTCCATCTCAGTTTTGAGGGCTGTTGGATTCTTTTCTTGCTGTAAGAAAAGGAGAGAGGAGAGAAAAGAGAAATAAATAACATCTCTAAATGTTGAGGTATTAGCTATAAAGCTGACTTATGATGGCGGTGGAAATTTCCTCATACTTCAGTCCTTGCAGGGAGCAGCATTTAGGGGGAAAGAATACTTCCATAATTATGCTCATCGCTGTTTGGTCTCTTCTTTGAGCCATGAGCAAAAGCACCAATACTGTTTTCGAGTAAGATGGACTTTGAGACTAATTTCTCATTGACCTCTAAATAACCTGTCAGCAGTAACTTCTGGTTTGACTGAATTGGTTTAGGACTGACAAGGTAGAGGTAGGACGCTTTACTGGAAATCTGGCTCCCACAAAGTCAGTTTGCTGGTACATTGTCAAAAAGTTTTACCGAGTTGTTTTTTATCTTAATCTTTATGCGGCATTTATTTGCATAATTCATTCCATACTGTAAATTTTATTCCACAGCTACTGCATTGCTTTTTGTAACTATGCCGTGAATGAAGCAAGCCTAAGAATTATTCTTTGCTATTTTGCTTTTTTTCTGTGCATATTCCTATTTATAGATAGGGATTGGCCCAGCTGCCTGCCCTTTGATGAGCAAAGAATAAAACAGTTAAATTCTATATCAGACCTGTCAGAGTCAATCTAAGAGAACACGTTATTTTCAGTCCTGCTTACTTTTTGGATAAAAGCTGCTTCAAGGGAAAAAGATCAACATATAACTGAAATTAAGCCCTTCACAATCCCTGCTCTGCCATGTAATTCATAAATTAATGGATCATGAAAAGACCTTAAAAGAGTGCTATCCATCAGAAATATTACCTTTGTATGTGCAGTGCCTATATCCCAGAAAACCTTGTGTTGAATTTGCCTATCTAGGAGCCTGGAATCCTTTTGAGAAAGGATGAAAGAACCATAAAATGAGTTTATATTGCTCAGTGTCCAAATGTTATAAATGACTAACACAATATGAGCACAACAGTAAATCTAATCTTTTGCAGCATGTATATTTAACAGTCATAAAATCTACTTCTGAGTTTTTTGATATTAGACTTTTGTTTTAGATGCTGCATGCCATATATCTGAATTACTTAGACCTCTGAGTAAAGCTAATTTTTCTTCCTAGAACCAAGCGTATAATTTCCAAGGTGACAAGAAATCTCCCACAGAAATTGTAGAATAATAGAATCAAGCAAATGCTTGCTATTCAAAATAGGTTTACCACCACAGTACCTGAAAACCTTATAGTGAGGGTAATAAGCAAAGCATGACTACTCATCTTTTTTTTTTTTTCCCATCTACTCTGCAGAGGAAGAAATGTGCATATTAGAGTAACATGGGTTTGTTTTGATGAGTTTTTTCCGATAACATATATTGTGATATTCAAATGTATATGTAAATGAAGAAATATACTTTGGGATAAAAGGGCGTCAAGTACTTTTCTGATTTTTATTGGATCTTGAGGACTGGTCCTCAGGAAAGCCCTAACACTCTTCTCCCCACAGTGAATTTTAATTTTACCGTGTAGCCTTCATTGTGTGACTGTTGACCATAGTCTTTTCTCTGGAAATGTATTGATCTAGGTCCCAGGCCACAAAATGCCTTACCAAGTGAGACTTGATGCACTCATCATTCTGTGGGGAGCTGGGGTAGAAATCTGAAAACCAGTGGGCTGTGCTTGCAATAGCTTCTCTTGCAGAGGAACAATCTGCTGTGCCCCTGGCTTGCTGGACTTGCCAGTTGCCTGCAAGGTCTCTTGTTCAGGATATGTCCTGTACCTGGGGTCAAGGTGGATGCTGACATGAATAACCACGGTTGGTCATCGTCTGTTGGCCTGGCAGGGAGTCTTGGGCACTGCTGGAGTCGGGAGAGAGCCTTGCCCATGGATGTTGCTGTGCGAGAGCTTCCTAGCTCTGAGGAATGCAGGAGTACTCCGGAAGCATGGACTGAGCTGGCAGATACGGCTCTGCCATAGACTTTCTGTTTGCTTATGCTTCATTTCATGTAGAAATTGCATTGACTGGAAAAAAGAGTGTATGCTGGTTTAATAGAACCAAAATCGTAAACTCTAAACAAAGGCTTTAAAAACACAAACTTGTGCCATTAAGCTGCTTCCACATGGCTTTTGTGTTCTTGCTGAAGTGTTGTCAGAACTAGTTTTGGACATTTTTTTTTCCTTTTGGGCGATACATTTAGAGTGCTGTGAGATTGCAACTTGGCTGTCCTCTTATCCAGGTGCAAATGGGATGAAAATCAGGGAAACACACGCTGCAGTGATTTCATTGCACAGATGCAGCTCTCCTTCCCACCTTGGCTACAACTGTCGCGGCTGAACAATGAGGGCAAGCTCCAGGCATCACGGTGCTTGTGGCAGGACTGCTTTTGACCTCACTGCTCTTCAAGAAGCTACCTCCTACTCTGCTGCTCTTTAGTAGAAGCTGGTTCTACATTTTGGCATTGACTACCAGTTGGTTTGACCTCTATAACCCTAGCTTGCTGGCAGCTGAATGCAGAAGCTGTTTTTCCCTCCCTTTATAAAATATGTTCGACCACAGGTCTTTTAATTTGATACACAGAAGCACCACAGTTTTGAAGCTTTCGTTTCCTTCACCAAAGCTGAAATAATTTGCATTAGTTGGTTACCAGGACAAAGTTAGATTGTTGTGTTACAGTGAGGTTTAGGGATGAGCTGTGATGTGTACTCCATCTGAAAATGGGGTGCTTCTGTTTCGTTCGTATAAACTTTGCTATGCGATACGGAAACAAATGTGGACATCGTGTTCCAAGAGCTGTATTTTTATGACACAGATGCTGAGAGCGTCAGATTGTTGCACTTGTTTTGTGTATAAATCCAAATAGGTAAAACCTAAGTGCTCTTTTTATTATGTGTAGATTTAAAGATCTTATGTGTTGTTATTAGATGTAACTTGCACCAAGGTAAGTTTTAAAACAGAAAGTCATGTCTGGATGCATGTTCTACATAATTTTTAGTTTGTAATAATTGCCAAACATATTTAATACTTCTGTGCCATTCAACTCTGTAACACTGTCTCATGGGAAGTAAATGATCAAGTGTCTGTCTTCACCCCAAAAGGCGAAGGTAGTTTTTGTCATTCCTTAATTGTACACTTTCATATGTAACAGAAAAAAGAACTGAACTTTTCTGCCTATTCCATATAGTGTCATGCAGAACATGACACACTCAGAAATCTGGAATCTCAGTCAAAATACTTTACAAGTTGCTTCCTATCTTGCGTCAAACCTTCCCACAGCCACATGGGGATGCACTCCTGAGAACCTCCAACAGCCGTATGGCAGATCCTGCCAGACTAACAAGTAATCCAGTAAACGTTCACTTCACAGCAACTCGAAGTTTACCTCCACAAGTAAGATCAGTATCTTCCAAAGGAAGGGAAGAGTGTTCCACCTTGCCTTTTGGACAGATTAGCACCGATATCACTTTGGTCCCAGAGCTGCGTGGGTCTGTGAAGACTTTCTCTAAAACTGGAAGATGAACATACTTTTATTTCGTAGGAGCTGGTTATACACATTCAGCAGAACCTTTTCTTTCTGCCACTCGGCATGTGCCACTGTGACAGTCCTTAGGATTCTTGAAATGCAAGGAACAGGCAATGGCAGTATCTTGGTGACCCTGCCCGCTCCTCTCACCAGCTAGTAGTGCTGTTCATATTTACTGCCACATATTGATGATGTTATAGCCAGAATTCTTTTCACATCTACAGAGCTGTAGGATGTTGTATCCCTATCTGAGGCATTATCTTCCCAGCTTCCTTGCCAGTGACGCTTTTGCACCTTCCCTACAAGGATGGCACTAACAAATAAAGTTAGGACTTTATTTTACCTGTTGACCATCTGTAATGTATACACACTGAAGTGATTCAGCCAAAATACAAAACAACTGAAGCTTCTGTCAAAATCCATATTGGAAATGAATATTTAAGGTTTCACACATTCAAGCTTCCCCTGTTTCTCGGTTTTTGGTACTTACTGTACTTGGTGGCTTTTGAAAGGGTCAGAAAGCGCAAAAACTAAAATCTGTGGGGCCATTTCGGTTTCAGTTCTCATCTGCCCAACGTTGGAAATCTCAAAACAACCTCAGTTGATCTCAAAACAACCTCTCAACCTTAGAGGAAATGCCTGAGAACTTTGTACGAGTTTTAATACACTCTAGTGATGGTATTGTAGTTTGGAGGATGGCCAAAGTGATACAGGAGAACAGGAGGCAAGGACTGATCAGAGAAGAGTTGTATAAATAATGCATGTTCTGTGTGCTTGAGTGGTGGTGGTGCTTTATGAGCTCACTGCGGGAGCAGTGGTCAGCTGGGTGGACCAGGAGCCACCTAAAACCAAATAAGGTTGCTGGGGCAAATTAAAGCCAAGAAGTTTCTCACCCACTAAACCAATCTAAATAAACTTCCAGCAACAAAACAGTTAATGAAAATATTACAACAATGACTTTCATGTTGACTTGCTAAAGACATTTCTGGCAAACAAGATAGTTGCAGAAATTGTTTAACGTATCTCCACGCGTTGGTGTTTGAACAGAGAGGACAGGAGTCTTGGGGTGGGGCAGTTATGATGGATTGTTCCCCTGCAAAGAGTCTCACCAAAATAAGATTTTAGCCTGACAATACGGATGCGAGTGTCGTCCTTATTCTTACCCCAATGCAGCAAGCCATGTGTCTGCTCTTTCAGGTGACAGACACGTGTCTAGCAGGCAGATCCCACTGCGTGAAAAAGATGGGAGGTGTTTGCCTTCCATAATTTGTCTGGTTATCAAGCTCAGTTATTGCCCACCACTGGGTCCCAGAGCAAGCAGTGAACGCATTGCTGAAGTTTACTGGTCTTCATGCCAACGTCTCTCCAGTGATGCACTATTAAAAGTGCAAATCGTAAAGCTATCAAAGCAGGGAGTATAACATGTGCTAGAAATGTGACAATTCACACTTCATAATTAAATTGACAGATTAAAGAAGGGTTGCTTTTATACAATGAAAATAAGCAGTACAGCTTGGTAAGAAGTAATCTGCCTTTTACTAGAAATAAAAGACCTGAAACATGAATTCTTGTGTTTGTACTGGATAAGATCCTGTCCAATGCTTATGACGTAATATGTGAATGTTGGATGGAAATAAGATTATTTACATTTATTGTGTGCCACGTAATGTAATGATCATCTAAAAAAATCTTTCCTTTGTCGTGATTTAAAACTAGATCATGTCGTGCCAGCGAAAATATGGAAATAACAGGTTTTGTGAACACTGGGTGTGTGAGTACATATTATCTTATAATGCTTACAGCTTATGAGAATGTAGAAGAGGAGCTATTTATTCTCAAGATGACTTTAAAGTATTAATTTTTTCAAATGCTGTCTAATAAAATTGGTACTTCCAAAAAAATCTAAATTTAAAAAGTGTGTTTTCTAAAACAACGACCAATTCTTTTTGGGCTTCTTTTTTAGATAGTTATCCATACTTAAATGAGAGTAGAACTTGCCCTAAAAATTGTTAAAACTATGTATGTTTTGGATGGTAAATAATTTCTAACAGCATCTATAAATGATAGTATTTACATTCCTGATCCATATATAGTTGCTCGCATGTCTGACTATATTAAAAGTAAAAACCGCAACAGAAAACAAAGGAGTCACAGAGACAAAGTATTATCCGTATCTGTAGATATAAGCCATAGGCTTTTACATAAAGTGGCAGGTTTTTTCCCTAATTATTATATTTTTCATGCTTTGTTTTTCTAACTCAGAGTGCTTCAGATCAGGATCTCAGTGTCTGATGGTGGAACAGCTCCATGAAGAGAGATTGTAAGCACTGCTTCCTAGACTAGTCAAGAGCCTGTGGGGCAGAACACTCATTTGGGTAATGAGATAATATCACCATCAGGTCTTAAACAGGAGTCTCCAACATCAGAGTCTTCACCACCACACTCCTTGCTATTAAATCTTTGTGGTCTGTTTGGGGTTTTCCTGAACGTATTAAATCTTTTCTCACCAAGGTGTTGTCAAGAACTAGTATGGTCTTGATATTATGATTAATTTGACAGCATTTCCAGATTTCTTAAAAAAAAAAAAAGAAAAATCCAATTAACTCTATTTCAGTAATATATCGCACGTTGCCATTCTAAATAAATTTGATAGACTGTAAGTATATATGTATTCCATGTTCACCATCATAATTCTGTTATCGAGTTAAAAACTGTCCTTCAAAAAGCATGAAATAGGTTTAAAATGGATGTAAAAATGAAAAAAGTCTTTTTCAGCCGTTTGCTGTTCTTCTTCACTATGAAATCATATCGCAATTTTAAGCTTTAACTTCTACGCTCGTGATAGCTTGAAATGTTTTTTGTTAATGAGAGGTGGGACTTTCTTTTGGTCCCTTGTCTCTAGGAATTGTGGCTTTAAGATAGCGTGATGACTCATTAGAATATTAAGAGAGAGAGTGATATTGCTCAAAAGAAAGTGGTACCAAATGATGCGTAGAGGTCTCTTGACGCTGCACTGTCATGGTGTCATTGGTGGGAAATTCTTCAGTGAAGTAGATTCAAATGAGTATTTCTTAATGAAGCACAATTTTGGGTTATAAAAAAATATTTATTTTATTGCTGAACTTGAAGTTTCCGTGTGTTGCAAATTCTGATATCACCAGTTCAATGTAGGTAAATGTAAGCGATACCCTGGAAAAAAGCAATCTTAACTCTCCATGTAGGCTGATGGGCTCTGAATTGAACGTTACCACTTAGGAATGAGATCTTGGAATTATAATGAATAGTTCTTATGAAAGCATCAGTTTAATGCTCAGTAGCAATAAAAATGTAAATTGAATGTTAGGAATTATTAGAAAAGAAAGAGAGAACAAAAGAGACTGCATAAATCCCTACAGAGTTCATGTCCCCTCTTCTTAAAAAGGGTCGTGGAGAACTGGAGGAAGTTCAGAGAAATAAGAAAAGTATGGAAATGCCTTCACACAGAGTGACTTGTAAGGCTCTTCAGTTTTGAGTAAAAAGAATAGAGAGACTGATTGTTCCTTGCCTCTTTCCAACAAGATGTAGGTGTGTACAAGCCCAGCACGTAAGCAGTTCAAAACTACCTTATGTTTTTCATTATGCAGTGTGCATTTAGGTGTGGAACTTGTTGGTGCGTGTTATGAACGCTGAGAGTTAGCACAGACTAAAAAACACCACCAAAAAATCCATGGAAGAAGATCCCACTGTGGAAAATGAAATACAAAGACATTACTGCTAGCACAGGACATCCCAAACACATCTTCTGGGACAACCATCAGTATGTGTTTTCATACTCCTTCCTAGGCAGCTGCTGTTGATTACAGTTGGAGACAGGCTCCTGGGCCAGGTAGGCCTTTGGCCTGAGTATGACCATTCTTACAATACGTAGGAGCGCTGGCAGAATTTGTCGGTGGAGGAGCTAGGCTGTTGAGGCAGTTTTACTGAGAGCAGATGATGCTTCTTGAGTTTGAAGAGTTTGTGACTGGAGGATAAGCTTATCTGTTCAGGTGTTGATGCTTGATATGAACTAAATCTAAAGAACTGAGGATGAACAAGGGATGAAAGGGAGAATCTATGCTTCTCACGGCTGCTGCTGCAGGCTGGCTGAACAGAAAACAAACTTGGGGCATGGGCAAGAAAATGACGTGAGTAAACCTTTCTGAGATAGACAACTGCTGGCTTCAAAGTCTCCTGTAGCCTGTGGTGAAGGGACATGATTTTACCCCCTTGCTCTTAACTTGATAATCAGGGTCTTTGAAAAAGTGCATAAAGAGTAATGTCTGCACCACTGTGGTTTGATATGAAATGTAAACAAATTATGTCTTTTACTTGCCAGCTGATAAAGCTGATGTAGATAGATGCTTGTTTCTCACACCGTTCTCTTTTGAAGGGTGAGAAAGGCTGAGAGCAGGGATATAGTCATACTGCAGAGCCTCAAGGCCAGCGAATGTGCCCGAGCCTGGTGTTTATCAGCGCAGGTGTAACCAGTGTCTTTATACTGTCTTTTGAGCCCCTTTTACACAGCTGACCTGAGTGGGAAATAGTGTAAGTGTAGACTCGCTTATTTTGCAGAAAAGCAATAACCGTGATTCTGAATTATGTTAGAGCAGCTCGAAAAGCTTCTGATGTCCTGCCCTGGCAGCCCTATGGACTTCATGTCCAAACTTACACCACGTTATGTCCAAACTTCCATAACTACACAGACAGTTCACTTCAGGTAAACCCCTGGACTGCTGGGCACAATTATATCAGCATTTGCCCAAGTTCAACATTTATGTTCCTTAAGAAATGCTAACATTTAATTTTGTTTAATTAAACAAATTTTTAATTTGTTTTTTCTCAAATTTAAACAAAACCCTGAAATTTCAAAATTTACTGAGGAATGACGTATGGGAATTGCTTTACTTATGTCATCAAAAGAACCGTTATCAAAGACTTCACTGAAATTAATCCAGTTTGTTTTGGCTTTATTATTCTGATTTTCAAGTGATAACATAGCTGATACATTAACTTTTATAGTATATAGTGATTGAAGCAATGAAGCCCAAATGAAATTATTTAACCTTTTAGAAGTAAAACCAAATAATTTTCTTTAAATTTTTTGATGAACTCAATACGTTTCTACAGATCGTCGAGTCAGCACTTGCTAATGAAAAGCATTTCTTCTGGAACTGCTTCAAACAGTCCTTGCAGGATATAAGACATTTAAAATTCCAGCATGTAGATAAAAGCCCTTCTCCTAAAAAACCCCTCCATTTACTCTAAAAAGCGAAATTACAGAAACCAAACAAATGTTTATGTTTTGTGCCTGCATGTCACACATGAGTGCTTGTGAATATAGTCTAACACATTTGACAGTTCTGCTGGTCTGACTTAGTACTTAATTCTGTTCCCCTCCCCCCCCCCCAAAT